>CM055733.1:24054205-24064205 GCA_029465975.1 Dallia pectoralis
GGTTGACACACATGGTATATAATGCCACCCTATTCTCTTTATAGTACCCTAGAATCCACATGACGCATGTCTAAACTAGTGCACTACTTCTCATCATGCCACCCTATTCTCTTTATAGTACCCTAGAATCCACATGACGCATGTCTAAACTAGTGCACTACTTCTCATCATGCCACCCTATTCTCTTTATAGTACCCTAGAATCCACATGACGCATGTCTAAACTAGTGCACTACTTCTCATCATGCCACCCTATTCTCTTTATAGTACCCTAGAATCCACATGACGCATGTCTAAACTAGTGCACTACTTCTCATCATGCCACCCTATTCTCTTTATAGTACCCTAGACTCCACGTGACGCAGGTCTAAACTAGTGCACTACTTTAAAGGGGACCGGGAGCCGGATTGGAGCTAAAGGTATTTCATATTCATATGTATAATGATGTAGATAACAGATTAACCCCCTGTCACCCTAAAACGGATAAACAGGACCCCCGTTGTCTCAAGTCTTTGTAATTACTTTGCTAATGAGCAGAAAATGAAAGACCGGAGGAGATTAATTCAGCATGGACCAAACAAGGTTACGTGAATTTCAGAGAAACAGAGGAACAGCGCTTTGGTCTACAGGTAGAATAGGGATATAAAAGTGTGAAGGATATAGGAGAGGGAAGGATATATGAGAGGGAAGGATATAGGAGAGGGAAGGATATAGGAGAGGGAAGGATATAGGAGAGGGAAGGATATAGGAGAGGGAAGGATATAGGAGAGGGAAGGGTATAGGAGTGGGAAGGATATAGGAGAGGGAAGGATATAGGAGAGGGAAGGATATAGGAGAGGGAAGGATATAGGAGAGGGAAGGATATAGGAGAGGGAAGGATATAGGAGAGGGAAGGATATAGGAGAGGGAAGGATATAGGAGAGGGAAGGATATAGGAGAGGGAAGGATATAGGAGAGGGAAGGATATAGGAGAGGGAAGGATATAGGAGAGGGAAGGATATAGGAGAGGGAAGGATATAGGAGAGGGAAGGATATAGGAGAGGGAAGGATATAGGAGAGGGAAGGATATAGGAGAGGGAAGGATATAGGAGAGGGAAGGATATAGGAGAGGGAAGGATATAGGAGAGGGAAGGATATAGGAGAGGGAAGGATATAGGAGAGGGAAGGGTATAGGAGTGGGAAGGATATAGGAGAGGGAAGGATATAGGAGAGGGAAGGATATAGGAGAGGGAAGGATATAGGAGAGGGAAGGATATAGGAGAGGGAAGGATATAGGAGAGGGAAGGATATAGGAGAGGGAAGGATATAGGAGAGGGAAGGATATAGGAGAGGGAAGGATATAGGAGTGGGACATAGGAGTGGTAAGGATGTAGAAGAGGAAGGGATTAAGCAGGGGGGGTAGTGGAGAAAACCCTGTTCTAGTCCCAGAAAATCTGAATTTTTTCATAAAGCCACTGGTTACCCCCCCCCCCATGTGTTCTAGAACCCCTTCTATGTGCTCTAGAACTCCTCCTACATGTTCTAGAACCCCATCTATGTGTTCTAGAACACTTTCTATGTGCTCCAGAACTCTTCCTATGTGTTCTGGAAATATCTTAATGCTTCCATAGTTCTGATATCGGTTAGTGAAGCATTAATAAATGTAGATACAAACCTCCACCGTGTGCAACAAAAATAACAAAAGAAACAGAAAAGTCCAGTTGGCTCTGATAGAAACCTTGTGGATAAAATCGCTAACAGCCAACCACAGTGAAAGAATTATAGTTTTCAATGTCAATGACATCAATGGCAACAACCAATCAAATATATTGGTCATTTCAGTCACTTTAAACATGCTCCACTTGCCATACGGTCAAATAGACACTAGCAGACCCTGGGCCATTAAAGTGACATCACCGGAATACCAGCCAAAGAGACACTAGCAGACCCTGGGCCATTAAAGTGACCACATGGGAAGACCAGCAAGAGAGACACTAGCAGACACTGGGCCATTAAAGTGACCACATGGGAAGACCAGCCAGAGAGACACTAGCAGACCCTGGGCCATTAAAGTGACCACATGGGAAGACCAGCAAGAGAGACACTAGCAGACCCTGGGCCATTAAAGTGACCACATGGGAAGACCAGCCAGAGAGACACAAGCAGACACTGGGCCATTAAAGTGACCACATGGGAAGACCAGCCAGAGAGACACTAGCAGACACTGGGCCATTAAAGTGACCAGATGGGAAGACCAGCCAGAGAGACACTAGCAGACACTGGGCCATTAAAGTGACCACATGGGAAGACCAGCCAGAGAGACACAAGCAGACACTGGGCCATTAAAGTGACCACATGGGAAGACCAGCCAGAGAGACACTAGCAGACACTGGGCCATTAAAGTGACCACATGGGAAGACCAGCCAGAGAGACACAAGCAGACACTGGGCCATTAAAGTGACCAGATGGGAAGACCAGCCAGAGAGACACTAGCAGACCCTGGGCCATTAAAGTGACCACATGGGAAGACCAGCAAGAGTGACACTAGCAGACACTGGGCCATTAAAGTGACCAGATGGAAAGACCAGCCAGAGAGACACAAGCAGACACTGGGCCATTAAAGTGACCACAAGGGAAGACCAGCCAGAGAGACACTAGCAGACACTGGGCCATTAAAGTGACCAGATGGGAAGACCAGCCATAGAGACACAAGCAGACACTGGGCCATTAAAGTGACCACATGGGAAGACCAGCCAGAGAGACACTAGCAGACACTGGGCCATTAAAGTGACCACATGGGAAGACCATCCAGAGAGACACTAGCAGACACTGGGCCATTAAAGTGACCACATGGGAAGACCAGCCAGAGAGACACAAGCAGACACTGGGGCCCCTGGGAGGCATCCATCAGTGGAGGAATCTCCCTGGGGGATCTGGGAAGCTTCCAGTTACCTCCCATTAACTCCCCATTGACTCCTTAACTTCCAGTTACTTCCCCTTTAACTCCCGTTAACTTCCAGTTACCTCCCCATTAACTTCCAGTTACCTCTCCTTTAACTCCCGTTAACTTCCTGTTACCTCCCCTTTAACTTCCTGTTACCTCCCCTATAACTTCCAGTTACTTCCCCTTTAACTCCCATTAACTTCCCGTTACCTACCCTTTAACTCCTGTTAACCTCCTGGTACCTCCCCTATAACTTCCTGTAACCTCCCCTTAAACTTCCTGTTACCTCCCCTTTAACTCCCATTAACTCCCCGTTTGCTCTCGGTTAACTCTGCCAGGGTTTTAACACATATCACCCGGAGGTGTTTCGAAACATTCCACAGATGATTGTGACACCACATAATTACAAACTGGGAGGACGACCAAAAAAGGCTGTAAACACCACAGTGTGCCGAGCTTCTATTCTAAGAGATGAATTCGATTTCTTCTTCTTCTGGAGTATTTACATTTTTTACATTGATTTACTAATCTCATTATTTGGTTTTTCCAGTCTGTTTGTCAGGCTCCATCCATCACTAGTTCAAGAAGAGACCTTGGTAAGCATGGCAACATCGTTATTTGTCTGTATTTTATTACACAGACGTTGGGGAATATGGGTAAGATCATTTTATTTTAATTTGTCTGATGGTTTTAATATCTGATGATCATATTTGATTACATCTTATGGTACAAACATCTGCTTAATACCCAATAAAAAAAATTCAATAACATGCGCACAACATTGTGTAAAAGAAACTATAACATCTCTTAACATTTTGAATAAGCCACATAACTTAAAAAACAGAGTCACAATGTAAGGTGAGGAAGTGGCATAGAGGCTGATATATCTGGTGAGACATGAATTCACGAAACCATAGGACACCGATTGGTGAAGTCACTCACAAGATAAATAAACTTTAAATAATCAGCGGACAATGGCAACATGTAATTAGGTGGAATTCTATAAATGTGTGTATGTTGTCGTAATCAACAAACTACATCATCAATAATATGCTTTTCTAATCATCCACAGAGCACTATGTGTTTCTATTGTAACTGGATACACTTGAACTTTTATGTGCCTTAAAACTTCACCACACTTACAGAGGACATAACATTTTGCCTCAGAACAGCACATATCAGGTTGGAGGCACTACTTTTAATGGCTTTCTTACACAATCATGGTGTTTTAGGTCTTTCTATTTTTAGTGTGTATGTATATTTTAGTGGTCCTGTCTGACTTCTGGAACACTGTCTGTCAGCTCGAAGACTTCTAAACACTCAGTCCTTCAGCGGAGACTGGAGCTACCAGCACCAATCAAGGGTCTGTCTGTCTGTCTGTCTGTCTGTCTGCCTGTCTGTCTGCACACTGTCTGTCTGTCTGCCTGTCTGTCTGCCCACTGTCTGTCTGTCTGTCCACTGTCTGTCTGTCTGTCTTTCTGCCCGCTGTCTGTCTGTCTGTCCACAGTCTGTCTGTCTGTCTGCACACTGTCTGTCTGTCTGCCTGTCTGCCCACTGTCTGTCTGTCTGTCCACTGTCTGTCTCTCTGTCTGTCTTTCTGCCCACTGTCTGTCTGTCTGTCCACTGTCTGTCTGTCTGTCTGTCTGTCTGCCCACTGTATGTCTGTCTGTCCACTGTCTGTCTGTCTGTCTCTCTGTCTGTCTTTCTGCCCGCTGTCTGTCTGTCTGTCCACAGTCTGTCTGTCTGTCTGTCTGTCTGTCTGCCCGCTGTCTGTCTGTCTGTCCACAGTCTGTCTGTCCACTGTCTGTCTGTCTGCCCACTGCCCACTATAGTGACAGACACATCAGTTCAGTCAGTTCCGGTTCAGTTTAGTGACTGTAGCGCCATGACTGTAGAGTGTCCATATACGAAAAAGACGGACTTCAACAGGACTAAAATGTGACCGTCTGTAATCGACGTAAAGGCTTTCTGTTGGACCGACCCGGTAATGTCTCCATTAGCCTTCAGTCTTGACCCAATATACTGTGGTTCTCCCAACTCATAAGGGGCACATTAGCTTCTCTTTTCTCCTCTCTCTCATTATTTTTGGTTTTCTTGTCTCTCTTCATCTCTCTCTTACTTTCTGTCAAACATCTGTCACAAGCTCTCTCTCTCTCGCTCATTCACCAGAGTTCATTTCCCATGATGCAGTGCAAAACACACACACATGTCAGGACAGTAGGCCTGTGCACCTTCAATCATTGGGATCAATAACGTTTTCAAACAATCCATTAACCAAATTAGACACTAGGTCATAAAGGAGAAATCTGTCATTTAAAGGCACGTAGAAAAGCACAGAGGTACCATAGAGTCATTCTGGAGACATTGTGTGATAGATAAATACGAGCTTGTGACTCTATTCTCTCACATCCTCATGCTGGTTGGCCCTGCACACAAGACATCCCGTCCAGTGTGTCTGCATAAACATACCAGTGTAATCACTTGAGACCGGCCCTGGTTTAATGCAGTAGTGAGGCATTGAGGGAAACCCATTGCAACACACAGGCCCCCCGTGTCTATCTAGCAATGATATATGTAAGGTGTTTGCCATCTGAAAGTACAGCAATTTACTGGTGTCTCTGGTTTTATAAATCGAGTGAACAGCTGCAAAGGTCTGACAATGAGACAGATTACGGTTGGTTAGGGACATGAGTGCCGTGCTATAAAAAGGCCACACATTTAGAAGTTACCTGAAAATCAAAGGAAAGGCAAGTGGAATTAAGAGTTAACTGTGAAAGTACATAGGCTGCCCTCCCTCCTTCTCCCTCTCTCCCCATCTCTCTCCCCATCTCTCTCTCCCTCCCTCTCACTCTCTCTCCCCCTCTCTCTCCCTCTCTCCCCATCTCTCCCTCCTTCTCTCTCTCTCTCTCCCCCCTCCCTCTCTCCCTCTCTTTCTCTCCCTTCTCTCTCCCCATCTCTCCATCCCTCTCTCCCTCCCTCTCTTTCTCTCCCTTCTCTCTCTCCCTCTCTCCCTCCCTCTCTCCCTCTCTTTCTCTCCCTTCTCTCTCTCCCTCTCTTTCTCTCCCTTCTCTCTCTCCCTCTCTCCCTCCCTCTCTCCCTCTCTTTCTCTCCCTTCTCTCTCTCCCTCTCTCCCTCCCTCTCTCCCTCTCTTTCTCTCCCTTCTCTCTCTCCCTCTCCCTTCTCTCTCTCCCTCTCTCCCTCCCTCTCTCCCTCTCTCCCTCTCTTTCTCCCTCACTATCTACCTAACATGCTAGTTATTCACTGGCTGCTCTTCAGTAGTGAGTGAATGGAATTTAACCTGCAACCCTGGTTGGTGACATAGAACCTCTCATGCACAGGCAGACAGACAGACAGACAGACAGACAGACAGACAGGCAGACAGGCAGCCCGACAGACAGGCAGCCAGACAGGCAGACAGACAGACAGGCACCCAAACAGACAGACAGACAGGCAGACAGACAGACAGGCAGATTGACAGACAGGCAGACTGACAGACAGACACCCAGACAGACAGGCAGACAGGCCGACAGACAGACAGGCAGGTTGACAGACAGACAGGCAGACAGACAGGCACCCAGACAGACAGACAGGCAGATTGACAGACAGACAGGCAGACTGACAGACAGGCACCCAGACAGACAGGCAGACAGACAGAAAGGCAGATTGACGGACAGACAGGCAGACTGACAGACATACAGGCAGACTGACAGACAGACAGACAGACTGCTTTATAGATTTCATAGATGTTCTAATGAATCAGTACCTTGAATGAATCTATAGTATTTATCTGGGTCTATAGAGTGGCATTTGAGTGGAACCTAAATGCTGATTCAGTTTTGGCCTTTATCTTTATCTCGCTGTATCTGTTATTCACTCTGTCTACTCTGTTATTCACTCTGTCTACTCTGTTATTCACTCTGTCTACTCTGTTATTCACTCTGTCTACTCTGTTAATCACTCTGTCTACTCTGTTATTCACTCTGTCTACTCTGTTATTCACTCTGTCTACTCTGTTATTCACTCTGTCTACTCTGGTATTCACTCTGTCTACTCTGTTATTCACTCTGTCTACTCTGTTATTCACTCTGTCTACTCTGTTATTCACTCTGTCTACTCTGTTATTCACTCTGTCTACTCTGTTATTCACTCTGTCTACTCTGTTATTCACTCTGTCTACTCTGTTATTCACTCTGTCTACTCTGTTATTCACTCTGTCTACTCTGTTATTCACTCTGTCTACTCTGTTATTCACTCTGTCTACTCTGTTATTCACTCTGTCTACTCTGTTATTCACTCTGTCTACTCTGTTATTCACTCTGTCTACTCTGTTATTCACTCTGTCTACTCTGTTATTCACTCTGTCTACTCTGTTATTCACTCTGTCTACTCTGTTATTCACTCTGTCTACTCTGTTATTCACTCTGTCTACTCTGTTATTCACTCTGTCTACTCTGTTATTCACTCTGTCTACTCTGTTATTCACTCTGTCTACTCTGTTATTCACTCTGTCTACTCTGTTATTCACTCTGTCTACTCTGTTATTCACTCTGTCTACTCTGTTATTCACTCTGTCTACTCTGTTATTCACTCTGTCTACTCTGTTATTCACTCTGTCTACTCTGTTATTCACTCTGTCTACTCTGTTATTCACTCTGTCTACTCTGTTATTCACTCTGTCTACTCTGTTATTCACTCTGTCTACTCTGTTATTCACTCTGTCTACTCTGTTATTCACTCTGTCTACTCTGTTATTCACTCTGTCTACTCTGTTATTCACTCTGTCTACTCTGTTATTCACTCTGTCTACTCTGTTATTCACTCTGTCTACTCTGTTATTCACTCTGTCTACTCTGTTATTCACTCTGTCTACTCTGTTATTCACTCTGTCTACTCTGTTATTCACTCTGCCAGGGAAAGACTCTGAAAGGAGGAAGGGTGTTCATATAAAATATTGATGATCCGGCCCTTCGCTGAATCAGTGTTCACAAACAGAGAGAGAGAGATTGAATGAGATATATATGTGAAGAAAGAGGGAGTGAGAAAGAGAGTGAAGGAAATAGAAAAAGAAGATAGTGAATGTGAGAGAGAGAAGCATAAAGTAAGACGGGTTACAGGACAGAAAACTGAAAAGATATAATTGATAAACCATTAGCAGAGACAACAGAGAGACACTGGTCGACAACACGATAAATAGATTAGCACTGCAGAGCTCGGAAATCATACGCATGAGGCCTTTTTCCAAATGTGAATATTACTTATTAAAGTTTTTATTATAAGTAGAAATTGGCCTGATGACACTCTGAAAGGACGATCTCTCCATGTGAGGTTTTAATGAGATTCTTTTGTCCCCTCGGGTAAAATCAAGACAGCTCTCCTCTATGCAATGAAGTGTCATTGCTTCAGTGACATAATATGTGATTTTTCTCTAGAATTTACTGCCTCTGTTAATTGTCCGGTTGTTCACGGACGAGCAAAACCATTTGACCGTCTGCCTAACCCCAGACCCAGAGTTTCATAGCAGATTGGTCAGAGCAACACACCTGCTTGGTGTCTTCACACAGTGCATCCTGGTACCATCACATCCCACAATGCATCCTGGTACCATCACATCCCACAGTGCATCCTGGTGTCATCACTTCCCACAATGCACCCTGGTGCCATCACATCCCCAGGTTAACGAGGCACATGTCCACAGCCATCTATGTGATGTAACAGAAAACACACTTTCTTCACCTGCTCTTAAGTCCAGTTGTGATGCTTGAGTTCCCGTTGTTGACAGTTTTGACATTAGACTGGGTTCATTACGGGCTCTCTGACTGATCTGCAGCTATGTGGCAGGGTGCAACGGCTGTGTGTTGTGACACATTTCTCCTGACCCGTCATTAGAAACAACTGAAACTTGTGTTGGTTTGGTGCATTGATGAGCCTTCAGTGTCCCACATCCTGTCACTGGTTTGTGGTTTCTCCCTCCTAGGTCCCACTGCTGACCGGCACGACACGACACGTCTTTCTGTTTCAGAGATTCTCCAACCGAGTCGCCTGGCCTAAACAATCTGGCCCTTGTCAAAGTCACTCAGGTCTCTTTCAATCTCTCCCACCTCTCTCCCTCCCCCTCCCTCCCTCCCACTCCCTCTCTCCCTCCCACTCCCTCTCTCCCTCCCTCCCACTCCCTCTCTCCCTCTCTCCCTCCCTCCCACTCCCTCTCTCCCTCTCTCCCTCCCTCCCACTCCCTCTCTCCCTCTCTCCCTCCCTCCCACTCTCTCTCTCTCAATCCCTCTCCATCCCGTTCTTTCACCGTATTTTTCCTTTTTCTCAATTCCCTGCCACACTCCCTCTCTCTCCCTCTCTTCCTCTCCCCCCCTCTCTCTCACTCTGCCACTCTCCCTCTCTTCCTCTCTCTCCCCCTCTCTCTCTCACTCTGCCACTCCCCCTCTCTCCCCCTCTCTCTCTCCCCTCTCTCCCACTCTCTCTCTCTCTCCCCCCTCTCTCTCTCTCTCTCTCTCCCCCCCCTCTCTCTCCCTCTCTCTCTCTCCCTCTCTCTCTCCCTCTCTCTCTCTCTCCCCCTCTCTCTCTCTCCCTCTCTCTCTCTCCCCCATCCACTCTCACCCTCGCCTTCCTGTAGAGAGAAGTAATGTACTTTCCTCAGTGGAACATGTTATGTGTGTGTAAAATACATAACATACAGTATTGACAAATGGACTGTACTGGCTTATGATGAAGCGTCTCTAGCTGGACAGATGGGCTGTCTGTCCAGTTGAATTCAAACAGCTCTATTTTGGGCTTTTATCACTTCAGCGGCAGTAACACAAAACTAAATCTAAATGTAATCTAAATCTTTATAATTATTACCTTCTATGTTGATGCACGCACACATACAGAGAAGCACACACACACAGAAGCACACACACACATGCACAGCCAAGAACACACACACACAGACACACACACACACAGACACATTTACGTGCACCATCAGCTCTAATGTGCATCAGATCACGCAGAGGCCGCCTAATTGATTAACTCTTTGTCATGAAAGTGTGATTGCCGCGAGGACAGGCCAGACGAAGCTGACGCCATG
>CM055733.1:24069205-24144205 GCA_029465975.1 Dallia pectoralis
TTATAATGGGGGGTTATAATGGGGGTTATAATGGGGGTTATAATGGGGTTATAATGGGGGTTATAATGGGGGTTATAATGGGGGTTATAATGGGGGTTATAATGGGGGTTATAATGGGGGTTATAATGGGGGTTATAATGGGGGGTTATAATGGGGGTTATAATGGGGGTTATAATGGGGGTTATAATGGGGGGTTATAATGGGGGTTATAATGGGGGTTATAATGGGGGTTATAATGGGGGTTATAATGGGGGTTATAATGGGGGTTATAATGGGGGTTATAATGGGGGGTTATAATGGGGGTTATAATGGGGGTTATAATGGGGGTTATAATGGGGGTTATAATGGGGGTTATAATGGGGGTTATAATGGGGGTTATAATGGGGGGTTATAATGGGGGTTATAATGGGGGTTATAATGGGGGTTATAATGGGGGGGTTATAATGCACCTCCTCTGTCACTACTGGCTCTTATCCATCCCTCTCTCCTTCACTTCCTGCCCCTCCCACCACCTCTCTGTCTCCCTCCTCCAGGAGGTGTATCAACTCTCCTGTTAATGAATCTCTTCTTTGAGTGTGTGTGAGTGTGTGTGTGTGTGTGTGTGTGTGTGTGTGTTTCCTCACTATCAATGCTCATCACAGAGATGATTAGACTGTAGCTGATGGCTATAACATATAAACCCTCAAACTCTTTGTTCTCTGTTCTGTCTAAATCACTTTCCTTTCCTCTCTCATCATATCAGGAACCTTCTGCTATTAAAGAGCAGAGACAAACAAGTGTTTTCTAAGAGCACCCCTACATTTGGCACTTATAAGTTCTCAGTGTTTTGAGAGGATATGGTAGATGTTCAGTACCATGGAGAGTACCAGAGAACCCCCAGGAGAATGCCAGAAGTCAGTACCATGGAGAGTACCAGAGTACCCCCAGGACAATGCCAGAAATCACAAGAACATTCTGGAAACGTCCATTTGGATCTGGCCCACTACTGCTCAACTGTTTCCCAGAATGCCTGGCGGCGGATGATGTAAGATGCGGAACAAGAGCAGCCGGGAGGTGAGAAACTGCCCTGCTGTCCATGACTGTTCCTTTAGACCGTTGCTATGACGAAGCTGAAGAGAAGGAGTGGCCTGAAGAGTCTGCTGAAGCGCTGGTGAGGAACCGTGGGTGAAGAACCATGGGTGAAGAACCGTGGGTGAAGAACCGTGGGTGAAGAACCGTGGGTGAAGAACCATGGGTAAGATAACCATGGGTGAAGAACCGTGGGTGAAGAACCGTGGGTGAAGAACCGTGGGTAAGATAACCATGGGTGAAGCGTTGTGAGCCCGCTGCAGGTTGAGTTTGCGTTCTTTTCTTCCTTGTTTGGTTGCCTGGGGGCGCTAATACAACACATTGGATCCTCACACACTCTGTTTGTCTCCTGATCCTGTGATTTCAGGCACCTCCATTCTGCACGGATCTGTCAAAAACACACATCCTCCCGGAAAACTCCAACAACTGTGTGTGTGTGTGTTCGCATGTGTGTGTGATGTCCCGGTGTTGGAGGTTAGATAGTGTTAAAAACAGAGAAAGACGTTTCTAAGATACCATCACCATGGAAACTATGGTTGACGAGCAGATTGAAGTGGATTCCTTAGTCACCCGTTTAGTATTTTTCAAGTTCCACTTTGTAACACGATAGTCAGGGAAGTCTTCTCTCCGTCAGGGCGACTCTAGGAGAAGCTTAGGAAACGTATTCGGAATAAGAACCCAATGTTTTTCGTAGCTTATATGTTCACTTCTTACACGTTCACCCCTACACTGGCAACACTTCTGAAGAAACAGAGTCACAGTTAAATTCTTTAACAACAGGCAAAAGGAGAAACAGTGAATTCTGTGAGAGATTGACTTGAAGAGGGGGGTGGTACATATGAAGTGTGTGAAAGAATGATAGGTGAAGGTGGATGTAAGCTAAGTGAAGGATAGAGAGAGAGAGTAGAAAGGGGAGAGGGGGGTGACACTGTTAGATGTAACTGCCATGGTAACAACTCTGCCTAGGTGTTCATCCAAGGCTGTCAGATAAGGAGAGTGCCATTCTTCTAACATCTATAATGTTTTAATCACTCTTTCTATGTCATCATTTCTCCTTTCTCGGCCGTCTTCTATTTTGTCCTTCCTCTAAAAATGAGATTTTAAGGTGCTTTATAGAAGTTGATTGAGACATTTGTCAAAGCAAGTAAAAAATATTTAAAAGTATATAATACATTACCAATAATACATTAACAGAGAGAAAACACAATATATTTTAAAATGAAGAATCTGTCGCAATATCTTCTAAAGGTTTGAGGCAATTCCAGTGTTTTTTATACGCTTATATGTTTTGTAAATTGTTACGAGTATAAATGACTATATGGTTTGAGTTTTCTATTTGTTTCTCTTTTATATTCTAGGGCTGCATGGAGAATGAAAGAGAGTGAGTAAAAGTAAGATAGAGAAGGAGAGAAAAGAGAGACAAGTGGTAGAGACGAGAGACGGGAGAGAGAATCTCGTAGACATCAGTCTATCCACTCTAGGTGTGTTTGTGAAAGCACACTATAGCCTTTATTTCCTATGTAGTGCTCTGTTTGAGAATGCCATTGGGAACACAAGTCTTTATAAATACCTCAACATCATCAGTCAGACGGTCTCCTCAGGGAGGATTCCTGTCGATAGCTATAGCGTGGTCTGAATAAAAGAACGATCACAAGCGTTTCATGGCAGTATTGGTATGGGTTTGGTTTCATTCCACTGGTCTTTGTTTTATGTATTTATGCTGTAAGCATTTCAGGAGAGCGTGAGGAATCCCTGGCTCTTTATGTTCACTCTATTGGTTTATGTGACATGTCATACATTATATCTACTACTGCACATCCTCATACATAATATCTACTACTGCACATCCTCATACATTATATCTACTACTGCACATCCTCATACATTATATCTACTACTGCACATCCTCATACATTATATCTACTACTGCACATCCTCATACATTATATCCACTACTGCACATCCTCATACATTATATCTACTACTGCACATCCTCATACATTATATCTACTACTGCACATCCTCATACATTATATCTACTACTGCACATCCTCATACATTATATCTACTACTGCACATCCTCATACATTATATCTACTACTGCACATCCTCATACATTATATCTACTACTGCACATCCTCATACATTATATCTACTACTGCACATCCTCATACATTATATCTACTACTGCACATCCTCATACATTATATCTACTACTGCACATCCTCATACATTATATCTACTACTGCACATCCTCATACATTATATCTACTACTGCACATCCTCATACATTATATCTACTACTGCACATCCTCATACATTATATCTACTACTGCACATCCTCATACATTATATCTACTACTGCACATCCTCATACATTATATCTACTACTGCACATCCTCATACATTATATCTACTACTGCACATCCTACTACGCCAAACTGGGATATGGAGTCCAGTATTTGCAGTTAATGGGAGGAGAATTGAATTAGATACAGCAAATTGCAACATTCAAAAGGCAAACGCTAGCTTGAATAGTGCATAATGCTTAGGGAACACCAAGCAGTAATAGAAATAGAATTGAAGGAACCTTCAATTGGGTTAAAAAGATTGGTGAAGTTGGCTCTTGGTAATTTATTCACAAACATTATAGACCCCATTCAGAAAAGAGAACCTAATCATCACCAAGGCCAATTGAAAGACACTTTTCGCTTTCCACCAGGACAAATACATCTGAACAGATATTACACAAAAGAATGAACTTGTCCAACATGCTAAAAGGTTTCTCCCTGAGAATGCAGATGCTTATTGATCCTGTCTTAAAAGACCCGACCACAACTCATGCAGAGATGAAAGCCAGACAATTAAAGGGGTCCTGCTGCACTAGACCAGACGAGCAGAAACAGAAAACGAGAGGAAAACAGGGAGACAAAGTCAGAGACTAGGGGAGAGTCCCAAATGTCACCATATTCAGAGTGCACTACCCACAGATCAGATACTGGAGGAGGCATTGACTAGGGGAGAATCCCAAATGTCACCATATTCAGAGTGCACTACCCACAGATCAGATACAGGAGGAGGCATTGACTAGGGGAGAGTCCCAAATGTCACCATATTCAGAGTGCACTACCCACAGATCAGATACTGGAGGAGGCATTGACTAGGGGAGAGTCCCAAATGTCACCATATTCAGAGTGCACTACCCACAGATCAGATACTGGAGGATGCATTGACTAGGGGAGAGTCCCAAATGTCACCATATTCTTCTCCAAGTCCTGTATGCTGGGATATGAAGCCGACATGGATCTGACTTGTTGGTCCAGCACATCCCACAGATCTGGGGAATTTGGAGGTCAGGGCCACACCTTTATCTCTGTATCTTCATCATTCCTGTGATATGTGTGCAGTGTGGCAGGGTACCAGCCATAAAGTGGTGAACCTGGTCTGCACAAATGTTTATGTAGGTGGCACGTGTCAAATTCACGTCCACATGAATGCCCAGACCCAGGGGTTCCCAGCAGAACATTACCCAGAACATCACACTCCCTCCACCAGACCCAGGGGTTCCCAGGAGAACATTACCCAGAACATCACACTCCCTCCACCAGACCCAGGGGTTCCCAGGAGAACATTACCCAGAACATCACACTCCTTCCACCAGACCCAGGGGTTCCCAGGAGAACATTACCCAGAGCATCACACTCCCTCCACCAGACCCAGGGTTCCCAGGAGAACATTACCCAGAGCATCACACTCCCTCCACCAGACCCAGGGGTTCCCAGGAGAACATTACCCAGAACATCACACTCCCTCCACCAGACCCAGGGGTTCCCAGGAGAACATTACCCAGAACATCACACTCCCTCCACCAGACCCAGGGGTTCCCAGGAGAACATTACCCAGAACATCACACTCCTTCCACCAGACCCAGGGGTTCCCAGGAGAACATTACCCAGAGCATCACACTCCATTCACCAGACCCAGGGGTTCCCAGGAGAACATTACCCAGAACATCACACTCCTTCCACCAGACCCAGGGGTTCCCAGCAGAACACTACCCAGAACATTCCCACAATCCTGGTGCCATCACTTCACCAGATAAACAGTGGATGTACACTGTAGTCCAGCCAATCTGTAATATCTATTGCATGTAGAAATTCTGGACAGCTGTTTCTGTTACTGATGTCTGGTTTGGACTGACTGTATAATATCCTCTCAGTCTCCATCTGCTTCTCACTCTCATGGCTTGACAAAAGCACTCAGTGTAGCTTATTAGATGAAAGTCCAGAGTAATGTATTGGAGACACATTAAGGATAGCGTCTACACACAGCCCGTCATCACTCATATTTGGATTCAACTCAGAATGCTAGAGAGTTGGAGTCTCAATGCTGATTCACAAAGAAGCCCTGAACTCACTGAGTATGTTTGTCTATGGAACCATAACTTTATTTTTAATTTCTCCTTTAATGAATCACGTTAGCCAATTGAGAACCAATTCAGATTTACAAGGTCAACCTGGTCTGGAAAAGCATCATAAATACAGAACATAGAATTTGTTCTAGTCATTTTCAGTAGAGAACACAGGCCAGTAAGAACAAAACAAATAGCATTAAAGCCTTATCGAGCTCAGATAGCATGTCTACTTCTGAATGATGACTATGGTTGCACTACTCCCGTTGCTTTCCCGTAGCTTTCCCAACATGCCTTCCAGGACTTCTCCCAAATGGCTTCTTCTGTCCGACTTGCAGGAACCCATCACATGTGGTTTGGGAAGACCAGATAACCAGGTTCATGTAAAACTAGGACCCTTTTAAAGCTTCCACATGTCACCACATGACTCCAATAATCCCCACAGAAACCCCATGGATCCTACATTATGAGACATCCAGAGCCTCCCAAATGAATAACTGGAATGTAGAGAGTTAGAGACACACTTCTTATTTATGTTCATAGTCAGCACCCATGTGAATCAGCCTCTGGGTCTGTGTGCGGTAGAGACACAGGAAATTTACTGCACACTGTGGGCCCATCACTCAGAGAAACCATTGAGTGGAGGCAGAGCTAGCTAGATATTCCTGTTCTGGTTCCACACCACACAGAAACCATAGAGTGGAGGGAGAGCTAGCTAGATATTCATGTTCTGGTTCCACACCACACAGAAACCATATAGTGGAGGGAGAGCTAGCTAGATATTCATGTTCTGGTTCCACACCACACAGTTCCATGAGAAATATACTGGACTAACACAGACACACTGTGCACTATTCTGGAATAACATAAACATGTATAATGTGTTAACTATTCAGAACCACCCAAGGCTTGCCCGTTTGTTTGGCAGAACAACCCAAGGCTGTCCTGTTTGTTTGGCAGAACAACCCAAGGCTGGCCCGTTTGTTTGGCAGAACAACCCAAGGCTGGCCCGTTTGTTTGGCAGAACAACCCAAGGATGGCCCGTTTGTTTGGCAGAACAACCCAAGGCTGTCCCGTTTGTTTGGCAGAACAACACAAATACATCTGGGAGCAGCAGACACAGGACACAGGAGAACCCAGGAGGCAACCCTCTGGGCCCTGTCTATCATGGCAATGCTGTTTATCTGTGTCTTTCATCCTGCTTCCATTCCTTTCTAGCTCTTGCTTCTCTTCCTCCCTTCCTTCCTCCCCCCCGTCCCTCCCTCCCTCCATACCTCCCGGTTCTGTCCTCCATTATCTAGCATGTGTTTTCATCTGCTGGTCTTCTGAACGTTTATATACATGAGTGATCTGGTCCTATAATGTGGTACGGTTCCTATAATGTGATACGGTTCCTCACTCTTATAGTAATCTCCACTAGAGCTATTGCCCATCGCCACTCTGCTAGCCTGCTAAACCACTCCTCAACCCAGCCATGGCACCGGGTAA
Organism: Dallia pectoralis; assembly: GCA_029465975.1. Classification (NCBI taxonomy): domain Eukaryota; kingdom Metazoa; phylum Chordata; class Actinopteri; order Esociformes; family Umbridae; genus Dallia; species Dallia pectoralis. The sequence goes on from CM055733.1 coordinate 24,076,173, forward strand.
AGGAGAGAGGGAGTGATGGAAGGAGGAAAGGAAGGAGAATTGATGGAGGAAGAGGGGGATGGGAGGAAGGATACAGGTCGTATTTCATTCCTGGGAGTAAGAATACATACTCTACTGCTCATCTTCATCGCCTTCATCGCCCAGGCATTCACTACATATTAAATGGATATGGTTTGTGAAGTGAACTACATGGTGAACACAACAGATGTATTTTACTGCTCCCTTTGTGATATGTTATATGGAGTGTTGATGGAGAAACGGAGAGAGCAGGAGAGAGGAGGTGGGGAAGAGAGAGAGAGGGAGGAGGTGGGGAAGAGAGAGAAGAGGTGGGGGAGAGGGAGAAGATGTGGGGAGAGGGAGGAGGTGGGGAAGAGAGGGAGAAGAGGTGGGGGAGAGGGAGGAGGTGGGAAGAGAGGAAGGAAGGAGGTGGGGCGGAGAGAGAGAATGGGGGAGAGGGAGGAGGTGGGGAAGAGAGGGAGGAGGTGGGGAAGAGAGGGAGGAGGTAGGAAGAGAGGAAGGGAGGAGGTGGGGCGGAGAGAGGAGGGGGGGAGAGAGATAATGGGCGAGAAGGAGGAGGTGGGAAGAGAGGGAGGAGGTGGGGAAGAGAGGGAGGAGGTGGGGAAGAAAGAGGAGGTCGGGACGAGAGGGATGGAGGAGGTGGAGAAGAGAGAGAGCAAGAGGGAGTGTGTTGGTAAGAGGGAGAGGGAGGGAGGTTAAAGGGTATTTTTATAGTATAGAGAATTTCTGGGAGGCAGATGGGGTACCGACCTGACCAATAAACCGAAGGTTGTTTGATCGAATGCCAGGGCAATGATAGGTGTAAAATTGCTCATCTGTCCTTGAGCAAAGCAGTTAGAGCAAATTGCTCTGGATTATGTCTACAACCAAAATAAATGGGACGGGTGAATAGAAGAAATACCAGTACCAGTATCTGATATCAATACAGCAGGGTAGGGTTAGGGCAAATGGTGATTCACTTTAGGTCCTGAGGAGTAGGTCATCAGGGTCCGCCTGCTGCTCAAAGCCCCTGGAGAAGTCACACATCACTGGGTCACATCACTGGGTCACATCTCACAGGGTCACATCTCCCTGGGTCACATCACTGGATCACATCTCACAGGGTCACATCTCACAGGGTCACATCTCACAGGGTCACATCACTGGGTCACATCAGTGGATCACATCACTGGATCACATCTCACAGGGTCACATCACTGGGTCACATCTCACAGGGTCACATCACTGGGTCACATCTCCCTGGGTCACATCTCCCTGGGTCACATCTCCCTGGGTCACATCTCACAGGGTCACATCTCACAGGGTCACATCACTGGGTCACATCTCCCTGGGTCACATCTCCCTGGGTCACATCTCCCTGGGTCACATCTCACAGGGTCACATCTCACAGGGTCACATCACTGGGTCACATCTCCCTGGGTCACATCTCCCTGGGTCACATCTCCCTGGGTCACATCTCCCTGGGTCACATCTCCCTGGGTCACATCTCCCTGGGTCACATCTCACAGGGTCACATCTCACAGGGTCACATCACTGGGTCACATCTCCCTGGGTCACATCTCACAGGGTCACATCTCACAGGGTCACATCACTGGGTCACATCTCACAGGGTCACATCACTGGGTCACATCTCACAGGGTCACATCACTGGGTCACATCTCCCTGGGTCACATCTCCCTGGGTCACATCTCCCTGGGTCACATCTCACAGGGTCACATCTCACTGGGTCACACCACTGGATCACATCTCACAGGGTCACATCTCACAGGGTCACATCACTGGGTCACATCTCACAGGGTCACATCACTGGGTCACATCTCACAGGGTCACATGTGGTTCGATCCCCGGTTCCTGGGAAATTGTCGAGGTGTCCATGAGCAAGACCTAACCCCAGCTGCTCCTGGAGAGCCTGCAGTTGCCTTGCATGATAGACGCGGTCGTCAGTGAATGAATGAGTGAATGAATGGGTGAATGTGACGCAAAACGCTTTGGATAAAAGCGCTATATAAAAAGCGCAGCATTTACCATTTACTGGGTCACATCTAACAGGGTCACATCTCCCTGGGTCACACCACTGGATCACATCAAGGGCTGTCCATGGCTGGTCAAATCATGCCTCATACATGCACAGCTGTTCGATTTTAGAACCAACAGGGTTTCCTTTTACTCTTGTAAGGGTCAGGAATCATACCTGATTCAACCTGAATACCACGGACGTCCCATTTTATCACCCAGGGGTTTGGAGTGAAAAAGGCAGATTATAATGGTGTTTCAGAACTTTCTGTAGTCATTGCCTGACACACATATCTGTCTTTGTCTTGCTACTAATACCTTGGTGAGCTCTGCTCAATTTGGAAACCCGGCCAGAGTGAACTAGTGATTTGTGAGATTTCAGTCTACATTCCCTCAGTAATGGACGTTGTAATCGGCCAGTAAAGCAGCTATACTTCACCTGAATCAGCCGGAATGAACTGTTCTACCGAATACCTGGTTTCAATTATAACCGGATCAATACCCAGATGGCAAACTGGTTTCACCCTACAGACACTTCAGAGGAAATACAGTACCAGGTACCATTATTGTTGAAGCTGAAGACGGCTAATGATATACGTGAACTATCCATCACCAGTCTGTGTGACCTGTGACTTGTGACCTGTGACTGTGTGACCTGTGACTGGTGACCTGTGGATGTGTGACCTGTGACTGTGTGACCTGTGACTGTGTGACCTGTGACTGTGTGACCTGTGAATGGTGACCTGTGACTGTGTGACCTGTGACTTGTGACCTGTGACTGTGTGACCTGTGACTGTGTGACCTGTGACTGCGTGTGTATTCAAGTGTGTGTGTTCATGTGTTTGTGACATTGCAAATAAGCTGAGCTGCTTCAATGGAAAATCTCAACCTAAATCAAATAACATTGTGCTGAGTCATACGATACTGTCCTAATGTACACAGCTGAGGGGAGATGCTTGTATGGAGGGCAGGCATTAATCAACCAATGGACGGGTGGAATGCCCAAATTACATTATGTCCTTGCTCAGTTGATTTACATCCAGGAGAACACCTGACTGAAGTCCACTACTACTTGCAAGAAATTAAACCAGTTTTCCGCTAGTTTCCCAGCTTCACGAGGCGTTAATCCCGGTGCATTGTGGGTAATTTCAGCTTGTATAGTGTATGGCCGTTTATGCTCGCCTCGAGGAAACGCACACGCGGGCAGAACCCAAACGTGTGCATGAGAATCGGTTCAGACCTCCAGAGAGGCTTTAAGGGAATATCTTCTGACTCGGACAGTTGGAATTAAACCCCAGTTATCTGTGTGATTCTGTAGAAATGGTTCGCTGGGCCAAAGACCACAAAATATAATAAATATAATAATGAATGTGTGCCTAAACTCAACAATAGGGATGACCCTACAACATACTGTAAGCAATATATTTCTTATATTTTACATTTAGCGTTTACTAATTTAGCAGATTTCTCCATGTGGTGCATTCATGCTTAAACTCACGAGCCCACAACTCAGTGGTGGAAAGTACATCCACTATTAGCAAAGTCTGTGGTAGGAAGAAGGAAACATTTAGAGTTATGCTTGCAAACCTTAATTGATGACAGTTCCCTCATCGTTCCATAGGCAGACGTGATGTTCCAGAAGCTTCCACTGAAAGCCAGTGAAGTGGGTGGGGGAGGGGGAGGAGGGTGGCATGGGAGGATGATGATGTCAGATCACAGCACTTCTGAAAGGGATATCTGGTTTCAGAGGGTCTCAATACAAAACATCTGGTTTCAGAGGGTCTCAATACAAGACATCTGGTTTCAGAAGGTCTCAATACAAAACATCTGGTTTCAGAGGGTCTCAATACAAGACATCTGGTTTCAGAGGGTCTCAATATGAGACATCTGGTTTCAGAGGGTCTCAATACAAGACATCTGGTTTCAGAGGGTCTCAATACAAGACATCTGGTTTCAGAGGGTCTCAATACAAGACATCTGGTTTCAGAGGGTCTCAATACAAGACATCTGGTTTCAGAGGGTCTCAATACAAGACATCTGGTTTCAGAGGGTCTCAATACAAGACATCTGGTTTCAGAGGGTCTCAATACAAGACATCTGGTTTCAGAGGGTCTCAATACGAGACATTTGGTTTTACAGAGCATCAGAATGGAACATCTGGTTTCAGAGGGTTTTACACCAGGACATCTGGTTTTACAGAGCATCAGCATGTACCATCTGGTTTAATTGCCAAAGCCTCGTTTAATTGGCTGATCCCTCACTCCATCTCTCTGGCCCACTCTCTTGCTAGATTGTAGCGTTTTTATTGGGCAGCCAGTAAACCTCCATCCAGGCAGCAGTTCTTTTGGCATATAGGAAACATATATAGGAAATATAGTTAAACACTATTTAGCACCAGCAACTCAAGTCAGGGGATGCTACTACATGTATGTCAGGGGATACTACATGTAAGTCAGGGGATGCTACTACATGTATGTCAGGGGATACTACATGTAAGTCAGGGGATGCTACTACATGTATGTCAGGGGATAATACATGTAAGTCAGGGGATGCTACTACATGTAAGTCAGGGGATACTACATGTAAGTCAGGGGATGCTACTACATGTATGTCAGGGGATACTACATGTAAGTCAGGGGATGCTACTACATGTATGTCAGGGGATACTACATGTAAGTCAGGGGATGCTACTACATGTATGTCAGGGGATAATACATGTAAGTCAGGGGATACTACTACATGTAAGTCAGGGGATGCTACTAAATGTATGTCAGGGGATACTACATGTATGTCAGGGGATACTACATGTAAGTCAGGGGATGCTACAGCAGAATATGTCCTATATGATGAATGTCACTAACAGCAGAATATGTCATAAATCGATGAATGTCACTAACAGCAGAATATGTCATATGTGATGAATGTCACTAACAGCAGAATATGTCATATAGGATGAATGTCACTAACAGCAGAATATGTCATAAATGGATGAATGTCACTAACAGCAGAATATGTCATATAGGATGAATGTCACTAACAGCAGAATATGTCATATAGGATGAATGTCACTAACAGCAGAATATGTCATATAGGATGAATGTCACTAACAGCAGAATATGTCATATAGGATGAATGTCACTAACAGCAGAATATGTCATATAGGATGAATGTCACTAACAGCAGAACATGTCATAAATGGATGAATGTCACTAAGAGCAGAATATGTCATATATGATGAATGTCACTAACAGCAGAATATGTCATATATGATGAATGTCACTAACAGCAGAATATGTCATATATGATGAATGTCACTAACAGCAGAATATGTCATATAGGATGAATGTCACTAACAGCAGAATATGTCATATAGGATGAATGTCACTAACAGCAGAACATGTCATATAGGATGAATGTCACTAACAGCAGAATATGTCATATAGGATGAATGTCACCAACAGCAGAATATGTCATATAGGATGAATGTCACTAACAGCAGAATATGTCATATATGATGAATGTCACTAACAGCAGAATATGTCATATAGGATGAATGTCACTAACAGCAGAACATGTCATATAGGATGAATGTCACTAACAGCAGAATATGTCATATAGGATGAATGTCACTAACAGCAGAATATGTCATATAGGATGAATGTCACTAACAGCAGAACATGTCATAAATGGATGAATGTCACTAACAGCAGAACATGTCATATAGGATGAATGTCACTAACAGCAGAATATGTCATATAGGATGAATGTCACTAACAGCAGAATATGTCATATATGATGAATGTCACCAACAGCAGAATATGTCATATAGGATGAATGTCACTAACAGCAGAATATGTCATATAGGATGAATGTCACTAACAGCAGAATATGTCATATAGGATGAATGTCACTAACAGCAGAATATGTCATATATGATGAATGTCACTAACAGCAGAATATGTCATATAGGATGAATGTCACTAACAGCAGAATATGTCATATAGGATGAATGTCACTAACAGCAGAATATGTCATATAGGATGAATGTCACTAACAGCAGAATATGTCATAAAAGATGAATGTCACTAACAGCAGAACATGTCATATAGGATGAATGTCACTAACAGCAGAATATGTCATATAGGATGAATGTCACTAACAGCAGAATATGTCATAAATGATGAATGTCTCTCTGGATCTCTTTGTTAAATTGAGGAGTAGTCAAACAGAAGGACGGATATAGAGAGTGTTTTCTGTACAGGGATGGATGTGCTGCGCTCAGGATGAAAAAAGTGAGAGAAAAAGAGGAAAGGAGAGGGGAGGAAATGAGAGGAAAAGAGATTGAAGGACAGTAGGGAGAGGAGAGGGAAGGGGAGGAAAGGAGAGAGGAGAGGGAAGGGGAGGAAAGGAGAGAGGAGAGGGATGGGGAGGAAAGGAGAGAGAAGGGGAGGAAAGGAGAGAGGAGAGGGAAGGGGAGGAAAGGAGAGAGGAGAGGGAAGGGGAGGAAAGGAGAGAGGAGAGGGAAGGGGAGGAAAGGAGAGAGGAGAGGGGAATAGAGGGGAAAAGTAGGTGGTAGGAGAGGAGAGATCTCACACTGGGTATTTTAATATCACAAACGGCTTATCAACTAAACAAAATGAATATACAAACAATAGCAGATTACTGTGAATATGCAGGAATAGCAGATTACTGTGTCCAAATCAATGATTGAAATACCGTATCTAATCCCTGACTTGTGTGAGGAGCATAAGGACGTTCGGTCTCAACAAGGGACAGGAAAACAGGTCCACTATGTCACAGATTTAGCACCATACTGTCTGGGATTAGAACAAACACCCTATCACCTACAGTACCTTTATTCAGCACCATACTGTCTCTGGGATTAGAACAAACACCCTATCACCTACAGTACCTTTATTCAGCACCATACTGTCTCTGGGATTAGAACAAACACCCTATCACCTACAGTACCTTTATTTAGCACCATACTGTCTCTGGGATTAGAACAAACACCCTATTACCTACAGTACCTTTATTCAACACCATACTGTCTCTGGGATTAGAACAAACACCCTATTACCTACAGTACCTTTATTCAGCACCATACTGTCTCCGGGATTAGAACAAACACCCTCTCACCTACAGTACCTTTATTCAGCACCATACTGTCTCTGGGATTAGAACAAACACCCTATCACCTACAGTACCTTTATTCAGCACCATACTGTCTGGGATTAGAACAAACACCCTATCACCTACAGTACCTTTATTCAGCACCATACTGTCTCTGGGATTAGAACAAACACCCTATCACCTACAGTACCTTTATTCAGCACCATACTGTCTGGGATTAGAACAAACACCCTATCACCTACAGTATCTTTATTCAGCACCATACTGTCTCTGGGATTAGAACAAACACCCTATCACCTACAGTATCTTTATTTAGCACCATACTGTCTCTGGGATTAGAACAAACACCCTCTCACCTACAGTACCTTTATTCAGCACCATACTGTCTCTGGGATTAGAACAAACACCCTATTACCTACAGTACCTTTATTCAGCACCATACTGTCTCTGGGATTAGAACAAACACCCTCTCACATACAGTAGCTTTATTCAGCACCATACTGTCTCTGGGATTAGAACAAACACCCTATCACCTACAGTACCTTTATTCAGCACCATACTGTCTGGGATTAGAACAAACACCCTATCACCTACAGTACCTTTATTTAGCACCATACTGTCTGGGATTAGAACAAACACCCTATCACATACAGTACCTTTATTTAGCACCATACTGTCCGGGATTAGAACAAACACCCTATCACCTACAGTACCTTTATTTAGCACCATACTGTCTCTGGGATTAGAACAAACACCCTATCACCTACAGTACCTTTATTCAGCACCATACTGTCTTTGGGATTAGAACAAACACCCTATCACATACAGTACCTTTATTTAGCACCATACTGTCTGGGATTAGAACAAACACCCTTTACCTACAGTACCTTTATTTAGCACCATACTGTCTGGGATTAGAACAAACACCCTCTCACCTACAGTAACTTTATTTAGCACCATACTGTCTTTGGGATTAGAACAAACACCCTATCACATACAGTACCTTTATTTAGCACCATACTGTCTCTGGGATTAGAACAAACACCCTATCACCTACAGTACCTTTATTTAGCACCATACTGTCTCTGGGATTAGAACAAACACCCTATTACCTACAGTACCTTTATTCAGCACCATACTGTCTCTGGGATTAGAACAAACACCCTCTCACCTACAGTACCTTTATTCAGCACCATACTGTCTCTGGGATTAGAACAAACACCCTATTACCTACAGTACCTTTATTTAGCACCATACTGTCTCTGGGATTAGAACAAACACCCTCTCAGCTACAGTACCTTTATTTAGCACCATACTGTCTCCGGGATTAGAACAAACACCCTCTCACCCCATCTCTCTCACCCCTTCTCTCTCACTTTCTCCCTCACCCGTTCTCTCTCACTTTCTCTCTCACTTTCTCTCTCACCCCTTCTCTCTTACCCATCTCTCTCACATTCTCTCTTACCCATCTCTTTCTCTCACTCCTCTCTCACTTTCTCTCTCACCCATCTCTTTCTCTCTCACTTTCTCTCTCACCCCTTCTCTCTTACCCATCTCTCTCACATTCTCTCTCACCCATCTCTTTCTCTCACTCCTCTCTCACTTTCTCTCACCCATCTCTTTCTCTCTTACTCCTTCTATCTCACTTTCTCTCTCACCCATCTCTCTCACTTTCTCTCTCACCCAACTCTTTCTCTCACTCCTCTCTCACTTTCTCTCTCACTTTCTCTCTCAACCATCTCTGTCTCTCTTGGCTCGGCGACAAAGATTGACAAGTGCACTGAAACATTTGAAGACGAGAAACACAAACAGTGTTCTGTGGGTCAGATATAAAACCAGAACACTAGACAAGTTAGAGACCAACAGCACCTCCTGCTCTCTCCTCACAGCGGAGATCAACACAGCCTGAATCCCAAACTGCAACCTATTCACTAGAAACTGCCAGAGTGGACATTCACTTAAAAAATAGCACACTGTTATAGGGTGTAATTTGAAACTACACTGTACATGTAAGGCCTTCAGTTAAACACACACACATAGCAGAACAAGTTTATTTAAACATGTTTCCAAGGAACAGTGTGTGCCTGTATATGTGTGTGTGTGTCTATGTGTCTGTGTTTGTGTGTCTGTGTTTGTGTGTCTGTGTGTCTATGTTTGTGTGTCTGTGTTTGTGTGTCTGTGTGTCTATGTTTGTGTGTCTGTGTTTGTGTGTCTGTGTGTCTATGTTTGTGTGTCTGTCTGTCTGTGTGTCTATGTGTGTGTGTTTGTGTGTCTATGTGTCTGTGTGTGTGTGTCTGTGTGTCTATGTTTGTGTTTGTGTGTCTGTGTGTCTACGTGTCTGTGTTTTGACATTTTTGTTCTGTCACTCAGACACTAACAATGTCTTTCTTATTATCTGATCATCCTGAACTGACTCTCCCCCTTGAAAATACTATTTTCCTTGAACTGACTCTTTTCCTTGAACTGACTCTTTTCCTTGAAATGACTCTTTTCCTTGAACAGACTCTTTTCCTTGAACTGACTCTTTTCCTTGAACTGACTCTTTTCCTTGAACAAACTCTTTTCCTTGAACTGACTCTTTTCCTTGAACAGACTCTTTTCCTTGAACAGACTATTTTCCTTGAACAGACTCTTTTCCTTGAACTGACTCTTTTCCTTGAGTTGACACTTAAACCTGAACAGACTCTTTTCCTTGAACAGACTCTTTTCCTTGAACAGACTCTTTTCCTTGAACTGACTCTTTTCCTTGAACAGACTCTTTTCCTTGAACAGACTCTTTTCCTTGAACAGACTATTTTCCTTGAACAGACTCTTTTCCTTGAACTGACTCTTTTCCTTGAGTTGACACTTAAACCTGAACAGACTCTTTTCCTTGAACAGACTCTTTTCCTTGAACAGACTCTTTTCCTTGAACTGACTCTTTTTCTTGAGTTGACACTTAAACCTGAACAGACTCTTCAATCTAATCTGACTTCAACCTGAAGTGGCTCATCATTACTCAGTTTGGAGAAAGCAATGACCACAGGAAGCCCCTCTCAAAAACCTCCCGTCCACCCCTGTTGGATGCAGTGTTGTTACGGCAACACTGCATGATAGATGCATGAGCAGAGTGGTATCAACACAGCGGGTATAAGCACACACACACACTCCAAATCCAGAAGGGACACATATTCACACGTGAGTCCCGTGTGTGGATGAGTTAGAGGGGATATATCCCTGTGTAATCACATCCCTCCCTCCTCTTCCCTCCCAGTATTCCCCCTTCACCCCAATCCCTCCCTGTTTCGTCTCACCTTGGCAGGCAGGGAGGAGCTGGGTTTTTCCAGGAGGTCCCAGAGCTTCTTCCTCTTCTCTTGGCAGCATGTGTTATCAAACTCTACCTCCCCCTCTCTCTCCCTGAGAGTCTCCGCCTCCCGGCGCAGCTCCTCGTTCATCTGCTCCTTCTTCTGGTGGTACCGGGCCTGGCAGCAGGACTCCAGGTAGATCTCATCGATACCCCAGTAGTCCAGCTCCTGGCCGAAGGACAGGGCGCACATCTCCTCCATCATGTGGAGCTTCCCGGTTCGGTAGAAGTTGAGGATTGAGGTGAAGGCTCCCGGGTGCCGATCGAAGAAGTACTCGTTCTCTCCCAGGCTGTAGTCATCACAGACCTCCATGAGGCTGTCGTGGGTGTTGCAGTCACGCAGTTTGCCCAGGCGTGTGCGTGGCAGGCGGTCCAGGGTCCGCCACAGGACCTCGTGGTTCAGACCGCCCACGTTGATCCGGACCCGCCGGGAGCGAGCCTTGGTGCGGATGATCTCAATCGGCTCCGGGGGGAGGGAGGTCACGCCCGGGTTGCCCCGCGACGCGCCAACAGGGGTCCTGGGTCGGACCTTCTCTGCCATGGTGACGTCGTGAATGTGGTGCCCAGAGGGGGGTGAAGGGGCGAGGACTGGGCTTATCCAAAAGACCAGAGGACAAAAGTAGCAATAATGGAGTTATGTCGGAAGTCCCTCCATGGCTGAAAAACAGAAGAGAGAAACATAAAGAGGAAAAAGAGTGTGGTTAGATAAAACTCAAGAAGAGAGAGAAACATGGAGTTGGAAGAGTTAGTGTGGTTAGATAAAACTCAAGAAGAGAGAGAAACATGGAGTTGGAAGAGTTAGTGTGGTTAGATAAAACTCAAGAAGAGAGAGAAACATGGAGTTGGAAGAGTTAGTGTGGTTAGATAAAACTCAAGAAAAGAGAGAAACATGGAGTTGGAAGAGTTAGTGTGGTTAGATAAAACTCAAGAAGAGAGAGAAACATGGAGTTGGAAGAGTCAGTGTGGTTAGATAAAACTCAAGTGTCTGTAGTGCAAAGTACTTGACATAGAGCGATCCATTATTACTGAAAAACAACAGAACAATGACAGGTGTGGAGATTGTCCACAGGCATATTTAGATACTCCTGCTGTATAGAGATACTCCTGCTGTGTAGAGATACTCCTGCTGTATAGAGATACTCCTGCTGTGTAGAGATACTCCTGCTGAATAGAGATACTCCTGATGTATAGAGATACTCCTGCTGTATAGAGATACTCCTGCTGTATAGAGATACTCCTGATGTATAGAGATACTCCTGCTGTATAGAGATACTCCTGCTGTATAGAGATACTCCTGCTGAATAGAGATACTCCTGCTGAATAGAGATACTCCTGCTGTATAGAGATACTCCTGCTGTATAGAGATACTCCTGATGTATAGAGATACTCCTGCTGTATATAGATACTCCTGCTGTATTGAGATACTCCTGCTGTGTAGAGATACTCCTGCTGTATAGAGATACTCCTGCTGTATAGAGATACTCCTGCTGTATAGAGATACTCCTGCTGTATAGAGATACTCCTGCTGTGTAGAGATACTCCTGCTGAATAGAGATACTCCTGATGTATAGAGATACTCCTGCTGTATAGAGATACTCCTGCTGTATAGAGATACTCCTGATGTATAGAGATACTCCTGCTGTATAGAGATACTCCTGCTGTATAGAGATACTCCTGCTGTATAGAGATACTCCTGCTGTGTAGAGATACTCCTGCTGAATAGAGATACTCCTGATGTATAGAGATACTCCTGCTGTATAGAGATACTCCTGCTGTATAGAGATACTCCTGATGTATAGAGATACTCCTGCTGTATAGAGATACTCCTGCTGTATAGAGATACTCCTGCTGTGTAGAGATACTCCTGCTGAATAGAGATACTCCTGATGTATAGAGATACTCCTGCTGTATAGAGATACTCCTGCTGTGTAGAGATACTCCTGCTGTATTGAGATACTCCTGCTGTGTAGAGATACTCCTGCTGTATAGAGATACTCCTGCTGTATAGAGATACTCCTGATTTATAGAGATACTCCTGCTGTATAGAGATACTCCTGCTGTGTAGAGATACTCCTGATGTATAGAGATACTCCTGCTGTATAGAGATACTCCTGCTGTGTAGAGATACTCCTGATGTATAGAGATACTCCTGCTGTATAGAGATACTCCTGCTGTATAGAGATACTCCTGCTGTATAGAGATACTCCTGCTGTATAGAGATACTCCTGCTGTGTAGAGATACTCCTGCTGTATAGAGATACTCCTGCTGTATAGAGATACTCCTGCTGTATAGAGATACTCATGCTGTATAGAGATACTCCTGCTGTGTAGAGATACTCCTGCTGTATAGAGATACTCCTGCTGTATAGAGATACTCCTGCTGTATAGAGATACTCCTGCTGTATAGAGATACTCCTGCTGTATATAGATACTCCTGCTGTATATAGATACTCCTGCTGTATAGAGATACTCCTGCTGTATAGAGATACTCCTGCTGTATAGAGATACTCCTGCTGTGTAGAGATACTCCTGATGTATAGAGATACTCCTGCTGTATAGAGATACTCCTGCTGTATAGAGATACTCCTGCTGTATATAGATACTCCTGCTGTATAGAGATAAACCTCTCAGGACAATGAGAACCGTGTAAACTATGTCCACATGATCCACAGACGTAGTCATCTCTGCTGTCCGATTTACTCAGAACCCTGTGGCAGTAATTGACCTGAGATGACACACACAAAGCTCTCCTTCACATATCTAGAAAACTGCTTCAGTTTATAGTGGTTATGTTTGACCTCTGGTGCACGGAGAACTTGCCAGATCTGAGGACCACCAAAACCAGTGACTCAGTAAATTAAGCAAACACCATCACCACCACACCGCATGTGTCGGAAAGATAAATATATCTGACCAGAAAGACTTGGCAAAAAACAATACTGGCTGTAGGTGCAACAATGATAATCAATAATTTAGTTTTTCTTTAATAGCTTGATCTGATACTGATGAGAGCAATGTGACTTGTATTTGTAAATCGCTAAATGTGATCCCCTGTTGACCGGATAAGAACGGAGGTAAGTTCTACCTTAGTTACAGTGTAACTAATACTGCAGATGTTGCTGTGTGGAAGGAGGTGACCATATGAAGGCCTGGTGCGTATTCCAGAGGTGGGTTGGTACCTGGTGACCATATGAAGGCCTGGTGCGTATTCCAGAGGTGGGTTGTCACCTGGTGACCATATGAAGGTCTGGTGCGTATTCCAGAGGTGGGTTGGTACCTGGTGACTATATGAAGGTCTGGTGCGTATTCCAGAGGTGGGTTGGTACACGTTGACATATGAAGGCCTGGTGCGTATTCCAGAGGTGGGTTGGTACCTGGTGACCATATGAAGGTCTGGTGCGTATTCCAGAGGTGGGTTGTCACCTGGTGACCATATGAAGGTCTGGTGCGTATTCCAGAGGTGGGTTGGTACCTGGTGACCATATGAAGGTCTGGTGCGTATTCCAGAGGTGGGTTGGTACCTGGTGACCATATGAAGGTCTGGTGCGTATTCCAGAGGTGGGTTGGTACACGTTGACATATGAAGGCCTGGTGCGTATTCCAGAGGTGGGTTGGTACCTGGTGACCATATGAAGGCCTGGTGCGTATTCCAGAGGTGGGTTGTCACCTGGTGACCATATGAAGGCCTGGTGCGTATTCCAGAGGTGGGTTGTCACCTGGTGACCATATGAAGGCCTGGTGTGTATTCCAGAGGTGGGTTGGTACACGTTGACATATGAAGGCCTGGTGCGTATTCCAGAGGTGGGTTGGTACACGTTGACATATGAAGGCCTGGTGCGTATTCCAGAGGTGGGTTGGTACACGTTGACATATGAAGGCCTGGTGCGTATTCCAGAGGTGGGTTGGTACACGTTGACATATGAAGGCCTGGTGCGTATTCCAGAGGTGGGTTGGTACACGTTGACATATGAAGGCCTGGTGCGTATTCCAGAGGTGGGTTGGTACACGTTGACATATGAAGGCCTGTGCGGACAACGTCATTCCATTTGTAGGTATATTTTTAAATGTTCGCGCGACTGAGCTGGTCTCGCCTGACGTGGTGTTTAGTACCGTGTGTTGTTTAGCGCCAGACTCGGGAACCTGCCGCTGGTACCACTTCTAATGTGGATCCCAATCAAACCTACCGCAATACCAGGCCCGGTGTGTGGTCACGTGCCTCTGTTATCAGTGCTGGTCCACTCTGCTGGTATTCAGCAGTTAAGGACCACGGTCGGCCTGGATGTGGGTAGAAAAACGTGCTGTGTAACGCTTAAATGATACCTGATAAATTACGTTTGATGTAGCCTATGCGTGCGAATGTGTTCTGTGAAACGCATTCGTGTGTCTCTGCGTCCGTTCATGCAGGTTCTAGCACGTGTTCTAGCATGTGTTCTAAGGTCGTAGTGGGTGGCCCAGTATAAGTGTGCAGCGATGTGATGGTGACTTGGAAAGGTTATTGGTGATATTGCAGTGCACATCTGAATAACTGTATTTAGTCCATGAGAAACCCTCCACAGCGAGCATTATATTCCATACTGGAACAGGACGAGACATGGGCTACCCAAATTGAGCTATTTTAAACTACAAGGACACGATGTTGATGATGAAGATGATGATGCTACGCTCATCAAAGTAGAGTCCGCTATAGATTATATTTATATGACTGGCATCACGGCCCTAATCTGTTCCTGTTGGCAGGAGACACATAATCTCTGGGGTTAGACGTTCTAAGTCCTTTATTCAACGAGTTATTTCGGATGGTTGAAACAATGTAGAACCGACCCAGACGCAGAACCCGGTCACAACCAATTTATCCGCACAGAGAAGCATTTGGCTGCAATTTACACATTATTGATACGCCTCAGATAGAACATGAATCTGTTATCACCGATGTTTGTAGTCATTGTTGAAACTATTCAGATGATTGTAATGCCAGCCGGATATAGGATTCAGAATGAAGACATGTAACAGATGTCGCTTAAAAGTTCATTTCGTCCCAATCAAGTAGCCTTAAGAAATACAGTTATGTTCCTCCATAACACTACATAGCGCACCTCTATGATAGCGCACCTCTATGATAGCGCACCTCTATGATAGCGCACCTCTATGATAGCACACCTCTATGATAGCGGCCTCTATGATAGCGCAACCCTATGATAGCGCACTACATAGCGCACCTCTATGATAGCGCACCTCTATGATAGGGGCCTCTATGATAGTGCGCCTCTATGATAGCGCACCTCTATGATAGCGCACCCCTATGATAGCGTGCCTCTATGATAGCTCACCTCTATGATAGCGGCCTCTATGATAGCGCACCCCTATGATAGCGCACTACATAGCGCACCTCTATGATAGCGCACCTCTATGATAGCGCACCTCTATGATAGCACACCTCTATGATAGCACACCTCTATGATAGCGGCCTCTATGATAGCGCACCCCTATGATAGCGCACTACATAGCGCACCTCTATGAAAGCGCACCTCTATGATAGCGGCCTCTATGATAGTGCGCCTCTATGATAGCGCACCTCTATGATAGCGCACCCCTATGATAGCGTGCCTCTATGATAGCGCACCTCTATGATAGCGCACCTCTATGATAGCGCACCTCTATGCACCTCTGTAGTCTCCATGCGCACACATTCAATGCATTATTATGGCATCTATTTGCACATCTCGTCACCTCTGTTAAAGTAAAATAAAGTATATCCAATTGGCATATTTAGTTTAATTAATTACACATTATTTATTTATAGGGCCAGCTTGGGTAGAACTGCGAATATAGCTGAAGGTGCAACAGTTTATTCACTGATATCATATTCACCAACCATGATTGTGTAAAACCCAGACATACAGTAATCTATAGCCGATCATAAGGAGATAAATAAGGCTTTGGTACAAAGATAAAGTCAAAAGGAATGGCTATGTGTATTTTATTAGTTTAAGCAAATGGTTAAATTAGGTCTGTGGATGTCTTATTTATAAAGGCAAAGTGCAATATAGATGTTGCTATTCTGTTCTATATTTGTTTTATACATTTCCATAATATAAAGGTTTAAGACAATAGCCTAATGATTGTATTCTGTTAAAACTTGCAAGATGGTTCCTTCTGTAAAAACTGTTGCACGTCTCTTCGTTGCATAATATCTCCCCGATAATGTCCTTCATAACGCACAGGAATAATAACTGATATCAGGTTGATATCTCATATTTTACTATCCACCTAACACTTACCTATAACAATAACCTATAACAGTGTCATGTTACTATGTTTAAAGTTGCCTCAAAACACAGAGAACAAACTCCTTGATCATTAGGTTAGGTTTTACCCCATAAAATTTATAGTTAATCCCATCAACACATATATGTATGGTATCTTACCTTGCAGATATGAACCACCTTTTGCATGCAAACTCCTCTTGTTCCGACCCGGAGAACAGGACTAATGTCTCGGCTTGGATCCCCTCCAGTCCAGCCTCTAGATTCGGCGCTCCTCTGTGTTCTGGATGAACAGATACGAGTCCCACATTGTGTTCAAACGCAAATCAGACGCAAAAACAAACACATTTAACATTTAGAAATCCTCATCGGAGACGGAGGAGCAGTGGACTCTCTGCCAGAGTGTGTGTTCGGTCTACCTCCATGGATCGGGAGTGCGTGCGGTGCGGGGAGAAGACCGTGTGTGTGTGTGTGTGTGTGTGTGTGTGTGTGTGTGTGTGTGTGTGTGTGTGTGTGTGTGTGTGTGTGTGTGTGTGTGTGTGTGTGTGTGTGTGTGTGCGTGTGCGTGTGCGTGTGTGTTGCGTGTGTGCGTGTGTGCTGTGTGCGTGTGTGTGCGTGCGTGCGCGTGTGTGTGTGTGAGAGAGTGTGTGTGTGTCTCCCCTCTGCAGGCGCGCTTAAAGCCAATGGAAGCGAACGGGATGCACGTACGGTGGTGCGAACTGCGGTGAGGGGTAGAGCGGAGCCGGCAGACACGCACGCGCAGACACGCACGCGCAGACACGCACGCGCAGACACGCACGCGCAGACACGCACGCGCAGACACGCACGCGCAGACACGCACGCGCAGACACGCACGCGCAGACACGCACGCGCAGACGAGTACAGTATATAGTGTGTAGATATAACGGGGCGCTGCGCTAAACGCGGCGGAGCTAAACAGAAGAGCTGATCTGAGAGCGGGCTGCATTGCAATTCCTATCGGTTATTGGTGGTTTGGAGTAGCTTATGCGCACATATCCAGGATAGGACAACGGAAGATGTGAAGTGGTGCTGTTAACTGCACATTCTGCACGAGGCCTGAATGGCACTCTATTATTTAGTCCACTACTCAGAAGTGCACTACTTCCCGATTGTATAGTGCACACTTTAAATGACACCAAAATCAGCTAATTGCATCCTCTATACTGGCTATGAATCCGGGAAAAGTCCCGGCTTACGTATATAGAATATGCAAACATACTCAATGTAACAAATGGTATTTGCACTGTGCACATTAGAGCCAGAATAATACAACCCTGATGGCCCCAATTATAGTACAGGTTATTCAGTTGAGTAGTTAAATCAGCGATATGTGGAAGACAAGGGAAACTGCACTTGCCCAGATTAGTATGTGTCGTGAACCTGCTGGAGCATGTGACATGTAGAGCATGAACCTGCTGGAGCATGTGACCAGTAGAGCATGAACCTGCTGGAGCATGTGACATGTAGAGCATGAACCTGCTGGAGCATGTGACATGTAAAGCATGAACCTGCTGGAGCATGTGACCAGTAGAACATGAACCTGCTGGAGCATGTGACCAGTAGAGCATGAACCTGCTGGAGCATGTGACATAGAGAGCATGAATCTGCCGGAGCATGTGACCAGTAGAGCATGAACTTGCCGGAGCATGTGACCAGTAGAGCATGAACCTGCTGGAGCATGTGACCAGTAGAGCATGAACTTGCCGGAGCATGTGACCAGTAGAGCATGAACCTGTTGGAGCATGTGACCTGTTGGACATTATATATTTGGGTGACTGAAGAAAGGTCCAGTCTTAGCCCTGATTACATTATCTGGGCATGGCCCAGAGCAAATGGGTGGGACAAGTGCACTGACCCGGGCGTGGCCAGTGGCAGGTGGGTGGGACTAATGCACTGTGACTTGATTAAGGCATCGGTATAGACGGACAGAATTACCTGTTATGCTGGATGGACACAGTAATCGTTAGGTAGTGATGCTTCCTAGATTTGGCGCTTGTTACCTGTGTGCCCTTCCATATTGTCCATGTAAATGCAGATATAGGCTTTCCATATTGTCCATGTAAATGCAGATATAGGCCTTCCATATTGTCCATGTAAATGCAGATATAGGCTTTCCATATTGTCCATGTAAATGCAGATATAGGCCTTCCATATTGTCCATGTAAATGCAGATATAGGCCTTCCATATTGTCCATGTAAATGCAGATATAGGCCTTCCATATTGTCCATGTAAATGCAAATATAGGCCTTCCATATTGTCCATGTAAATGCAGATATAGGCCTTCCATATTGTCCATGTACATGCAGATATAGGCCTTCCATATTGTCCATGTAAATGCAGATATAGGCCTTCCATATTGTCCATGTAAATGCAGATATAGGCCTTCCATATTGTCCATGTAAATGCAGATATAGGCCTTCCATATTGTCCATGTAAATGCAAATATAGGCCTTCCATATTGTCCATGTAAATGCAGATATAGACCTTCCATATTGTCCATGTAAATGCAGATATAGGCCTTCCATATTGTCCATGTAAATGCAGATATAGGCCTTCCATATTGTCCATGTAAATGCAGATATAGGCCTTCCATATTGTCCATGTAAATGCAGATATAGGCCTTCCATATTGTCCATGTAAATGCAGATATAGGCCTTCCATATTGTCCATGTAAATGCAGACATAGGCCTTCAGCTGATTGTCTGTCACCTAACAGCCTGAAGTTGTCTGTAATAAACCCCTTAACCTTCAGTGACCCTGTATGGCATGTTCTCTATAGACACGGTTTAAACTGGCAGGGACTCTCTCTCACACTCACTCACTAAATTAACAACAGTAAAAACAAAAACATCAGCAAATCTATTAAAAACAGTATTTTGATAGTTCACATATTGGCTGTACGGTGTCTCTGTCACGTTTCCTTCAACCTTCTGACTCTCATTCTTTCCATTCGTTTTGCGTTTGTCTCTATCCCAGATTTCACGTAGACATCTGGATGCATGCAGAGAACAGAGCCTTTGTCATTGGTTGAGGCAGATTTATTGATCTATTGTCATTGGTCGGGAAGAACACGACAAATAGATCAATGACACAGTCGCTGTGTGTAATCGGTTTGGGAGGGGAAACTGCTGGGCTAATGTTAAATGAGACGTGTTTATCAGAAACACGGGGACATATGGAACATATCATCTGGATATTGAACACCTCTGGTATACACCGATAGGGAGACAAAGAGATATTGTGAGAGATAAGGGAGTGAAAAGCCGGATGAGAACATGGAGGGGTGAGAGATAGTGAGAGAGGGGGAGAGAAACTAAGAGGTGGGAGGAAGGAGATGGAGAGAAACTGAGAGAAGGGGACATAAAGTTAGGGTTAAACTGGGGTTAGGGTCAAACTGGGTTAGGATTAGGGTTAAACTGGGGTTAGGGTCAAACTGGGTTAGAATTAGGGTTAAACTGGGGTTAGGGTCAAACTGGGTTAGGATTAGGGTTAAACTGGGGTTAGGGTCAAATTGGGTTCGAATTAGGGTTAAACTGGGGTTAGGGTCAAACTGGGTTAGAATTAGGGTTAAACTGGGGTTAGGGTCAAACTGGGTTAGAATTAGGGTTAAACTGGGGTTAGGGTCAAACTGGGTTAGGATTAGGGTTAAACTGGGGTTAGGGTCAAACTGGGTTAGGATTAGGGTTAAACTGGGGTTAGGGTCAAACTGGGTTAGAATTAGGGTTAAACTGGGGTTAGGGTCAAACTGGGTTAGAATTAGGGTTAAACTGGGGTTAGGGTCAAACTGGGTTGGGATTAGGGTTAAACTGGGGTTAGGGTCAAACTGGGTTAGGATTAGGGTTAAACTGGGGAAGGTTAAGTCATATTGATGACCTAATCACTGGTGACTCTGTACAACACCCTCTAGTTTGACACATCATACAAGTTAATGGTTTAATATGTTCAAATGATACAGACTTTTTCTGAAACCTGCCAATGTCGCATAGACTGTCTGTCACCTCAAGGAAAAAGGACTCCTGTTAAGCAATGGTCATTTACCCATCAAATTACACAGAAATGAAAGAACCAAATTACTGGTACGACCCAGAGGTCTGGGGAACCTATGACGTTTAAAAGGCGTTTAAAATCCACAACTCCGATTAATCATAAATGTTTCCACAGCTTGGAAACTCAACAGAACATTTCACATACTGGTAAAATTCTAGAGGCAAATTCTACGCTTTAATAATGTATTTACATCATAGTATGCTGGAGGTGGACATTTAAAGCTGGAATCAGAGACAGTTTCATTTGGGCTCTGATGCTCTGGTGCTCTGATGCTCTGGTGCTCTGATGCTCTGATGCTCTGGTGCTCTGTTGTTCTGATGCTCTAGTGCTCTGGTGCTCTGATGCTCTGGTGCTCTGATGCTCTGGTGCTCTGATGCTCTGGTGCTCTGGTGCTCTGATGCTTTGGTGCTCTGGTGCTCTGATGCTCTGATGCTCTGGTACTCTGTTGTTCTGATGCTCTAGTGCTCTGGTGCTCTGGTGCTCTGGTGCTCTGGTGCTCTGATGCTCTGATGCTCTGATGCCCTGATGCTCTGGTGCTCTGGTGCTCTGATGCTCTGATGCCCTGATGCTCTGGTGCTCTGTTTTTCTGATGCTCTCATGCTCTGGTGCTCTGGTGCTCTGATGCTCTGATGCTCTGATGCTCTGATGCTCTGATGCTCTGGTGCTCTGATGCTCTGATGCTCTGATGCTCTGATGCTCTGGTGCTCTGATGCTCTGATGCTCTGGTGCTCTGATGCTCCGATGCTCTGGTGCTTTGATGCTCTGATGCTCTGATGCTCTGAAATTTGTTGTGGTTTATGTTACATTTCATAAGTACAGTGAGACAGGCTTTCACCAATCAGTATGCATAAACAGACTTTAGCTGTTTTACTGAAGGTCTCTATGACCTTAACCAGAACGCCCCCAATGTACTGGTGTGTGTGTGTATAATGTGTGTGTGTGCGTGTGTGTGTGTATAATGTGTGTGAGATAGAGCGATAATAGGTTTGTGGGCGTGGGCTAATGAGGCTCTGCCTTCAATCACTTTGATAATGGTTGACAAACTCAGAGTCCACAGTGATTTCAGAGTGATGTCACAGCTTGAATTACTGTTGCGGATGAAACAATTTATTACTATGTATTTTTTTCATGACTTTTAGTTGACCATCTCTCCATTCGACTGTCTCTCTCTAGTCCAGATGACCATCTCTCTCTAGTCCAGATGACCATCTCTCTCTAGTCCAGATGACCATCTCTCTCTAGTCCAGTTGACCATCTCTCTAGTCCAGTTGACCATCTCTCTCTAGTCCAGTTGACCATCTCTCTCTAATCCAGATGACCATCTCTCTCTAGTGCAGATGACCATCTCTCTCTAGTCCAGTTGACCATCTCTCTCTGATCCAGATGACCATCTCTCTCTAGTCCAGATGACCATCTCTCTCTAGTCCAGTTGACCATCTCTCTCTAATCCAGATGACCATCTCTCTCTAGTGCAGATGACCATCTCTCTCTAGTCCAGATGACCATCTCTCTGATTAGTTTTAAATGCTAGTGGTACTTATCCTTGATGCTCCAATTGCCGTTTCTAAGGCAACAGCCCACACACACACACACACACACACACACACACACACACACACACACACACACACACACACACACACACACACACACACACACACACACACACACACACACACACACACAAACACACACACACACACACACACACAAAGACAAGCAAAATACACACACACGCCCACATGATGTGGGGCTACTAAAGATGTGCAATCTCTTCAAGCCCCTTCAAAAACCGAGAGATATTGAGCTATATTAATAATATTATATTATTCCACGTGGCGTGTTAGCGAAATATTTATAAAAGTTGTTCATCTAAACGGAAATGCTGCCAGTGCTTCCTGCAACAGAGTTGAGTAGGAGCTGGTTAGTAGACCTAAAGGAACACACAGGTGTCATAAATGCTCATAAGAAGCTTATGAAGGTGTAATAAATACTCATACACAGCTTATGAAGGTGTAATAAATACTCATATACAGCTTATGAAGGTGTAATAAATACTCATACACAGCTTATGAAGGTCTTAGAACAACTCATACACAGCTTATGAAGGTGTAATAAATACTCATTGGAGAGAGAAACTGAGTGAGAGCGAGAGTAAAGAGAGAGAGAAATAGAGAGAGAATGAAGGCTATAATTTACTTCCAGGGTTCGCTGGTGGGAAAAACGGGAGGAACCCTTTAGTTAAATTATAATAATAAGCACTGAATCCATGTGAACACCTGCCTATAAATAGAAACCAGGACTAGAATGAACCCGTGGAGAAAAGAATGGAACGGTGATTTTGTGTGTTTGTGATTGTGTGTGTTTGTGTATGTGTGTGTGTGTGGTGTGTGTGTGTGTGTGTGGTGTGTTTGTGTGTGTGTGTGTGTTTGTGTATGTGTGCGTGTGTGTGGTGTGTGAGCGTGTGTGTGTGGTGTGTGACCATGTGTGTGTGAGGCAGAACAGGCAATATACAACCAGTTTATCTTACATTTTCTGTCAATGATTTTTCCTTCCAAGGCAGCCTAATATTATATGCATGACAAAATGTGTGTGTGTATGTGTGCAGTGTGTGTGCAGTGTGTGTGTGTGTATGTGGGTCTGGTTGTATGTATGTGTGTGTTGTGTGTGTATGTAGTGTGTGTGTGGTTCTGAGTGTGTGTGTTTGGGGGAAGGGGGGTCTGTGTGTGTGTGTGTGTGTGTGTGTGTGTGTGTTTGTGTGTGTGTCAGGGTGGGGTTCATACTGTCAATATTTCGGGTTGAACCAGACTCATGGGCCCATCAGATGATGTTGGTTCTGTCAGGGTATTTTTATCTGTTGTGTCGTGAGTCCAGTCCAGTGTCCAGATCCACCACAACAACCACACTCGTATTAGGGGGCTATTTATGATGTATTCCCAGTCACCCACTTCACTATCTGACACACACACACACACACACACACACACCTGTTCTGTCCGTTAATCCTTTACACAACAGAGAGCACGCCAGATAATACCAGATCATTCCTATGACGTCAAATGTGATATCAGATCCCCTTTCACATTGTTTTCATATCCAGTCACTAATCACGTATATCTATGACTAATAGAAGCTTTATTTCCTTTCTCAAAAGGAGAACAACAATTGTTTCTTTTGGTTCCAGGTATAACCCTTTGGTTCCAGGTATAACCCTTTGGTTCCAGGTATAACCCTTTGGTTCCAGGTATAACCCTTTGGTTCCAGGTATAACCCTTTGGTTCCAGGTATAACCCTTTGGTTCCAGGTATGACCCTTTGGTTCCAGGTATAACCCTTTGGTTCCAGGTATAAACCTTTGGTTCCAGGTATGACCCTTTGGTTCCAGGTATGACCCTTTGGTTCCAGGTATGACCCTTTGGTTCCAGGTATAACCCTTTGGTTCCAGGTTTGACCCTTTGGTTCCAGGTATGACCCTTTGGTTCCAGGTATGACCCTTTGGTTCCAGGTATGACCCTTTGGTTCCAGGTATAACCCTTTGGTTCCAGGTATAACCCTTTGGTTCCAGGTATAACCCTTTGGTTCCAGGTATAACCCTTTGGTTCCAGGTATAACCCTTTGGTTCCAGGTATAACCCTTCGGTTCCAGGTATAACCCTTTGGTTCCAGGTATAACCCTTTGGTTCCAGATATGACCCTTTGGTTCCAGGTATGACCCTTTGGTTCCAGGTATAACCCTTTGGTTCCAGGTATAACCCTTTGGTTCCAGGTATAACCCTTTGGTTCCAGGTATAACCCTTTGGTTCCAGGTATGACCCTTTGGTTCCAGGTATAACCCTTTGGTTCCAGGTATAACCCTTTGGTTCCAGGTATGACCCTTTGGTTCCAGGTATAACCCTTTGGTTCCAGGTATAACCCTTTGGTTCCAGGTATAACCCTTTGGTTCCAGGTATAACCCTTTGGTTCCAGGTATAACCCTTTGGTTCCAGGTATAACCCTTTGGTTCCAGGTATGACCCTTTGGTTCCAGGTATAACCCTTTGGTTCCAGGTATAACCCTTCGGTTCCAGGTATAACCCTTTGGTTCCAGGTATGACCCTTTGGTTCCAGATATGACCCTTTGGTTCCAGATATGACCATTTGACCCTTTGGTTCCAGGTATAACCCTTTGGTTCCAGGTATAACCCTTTGGTTCCAGGTATAACCCTTTGGTTCCAGGTATAACCCTTTGGTTCCAGGTATGACCCTTTGGTTCCAGGTATAACCCTTTGGTTCCAGGTATAACCCTTTGGTTCCAGGTATGACCCTTTGGTTCCAGGTATAACCCTTTGGTTCCAGGTATAACCCTTTGGTTCCAGGTATAACCCTTTGGTTCCAGGTATAACCCTTTGGTTCCCGGTATTTTGGTTCCAGGTATAACCCTTTGGTTCCAGGTATAACCCTTTGGTTCCAGGTATAACCCTTTGGTTCCAGGTATAACCCTTTGGTTCCAGGTATAACCCTTTGGTTCCAGGTATAACCCTTTGGTTCCAGGTATAACCCTTTGGTTCCAGGTATAACCCTTTGGTTCCAGGTATAACCCTTTGGTTCCAGGTATAACCCTTTGGTTCCAGGTATAACCCTTTGGTTCCAGGTATAACCCTTTGGTTCCAGGTATAACCCTTTGGTTCCAGGTATAACCCTTTGGTTCCAGGTATAACCCTTTGGTTCCAGGTATGACCCTTTGGTTCCAGGTATAACCCTTTGGTTCCAGGTATGACCCTTTGGTTCCAGGTATAACCCTTTGGTTCCAGGTATAACCCTTTGGTTCCAGGTATAACCCTTTGGTTCCAGGTATAACCCTTTGGTTCCCTTTGGTTCCAGGTATGACCCTTGGTTCCAGATATGACCATTTTGGTTCCAGGTATGACCCTTTGGTTCCAGGTATAACCTTTGGTTCCAGGTATAACCCTTTGGTTCCAGGTATAACCCTTTGGTTCCAGGTATAACCCTTTGGTTCCAGGTATGACCCTTTGGTTCCAGGTATAACCCTTTGGTTCCAGGTATAACCCTTTGGTTCCAGGTATGACCCTTTGGTTCCAGGTATAACCCTTTGGTTCCAGGTATAACCCTTTGGTTCCAGGTATAACCCTTTGGTTCCAGGTATAACCCTTTGGTTCCAGGTATAACCCTTTGGTTCCAGGTATGACCCTTTGGTTCCAGGTATAACCCTTGGTTCCAGGTATAACCCTTGGTTCCAGGTATAACCCTTTGGTTCCAGGTATAACCCTTTGGTTCCAGGTATAACCCTTTGGTTCCAGGTATAACCCTTTGGTTCCAGGTATAACCCTTTGGTTCCAGGTATGACCCTTTGGTTCCAGGTATGACCCTTTGGTTCCAGGTATGACCCTTTGGTTCCAGGTATAACCCTTTGGTTCCAGGTATAACCCTTTGGTTCCAGGTATAACCCTTTGGTTCCAGGTATAACCCTTTGGTTCCAGGTATAACCCTTTGGGTCAAGACATTGTGTGTTAAATGTATTTCACATGACAAACAACAATGGTTCCTGTGTGAAACCAGAAAGTATACTACCATTAAACCAGAATGTCATCCCATTTTGTTACTGAATTTGTGCTATTCTTTTCCCAGTATTCCCCCCCTCCATCTCCCCCTCCATCTCCCCCCCATCTCCCCCCATCATTTACCGGCACACAAAGGACACCAAGGGTTCAACCTGTACCCGTACCTGGAACCGACGCAAGCTGCAGAAAACAAAACTCGCTACCCAAAATAGCTAACGTCTCATTCATCCCACTGCATCAATGTATATATAATATAAATATACATAAACGTATAAACGTAAAACCTTTATTCTGTTTATTAAAAAAACAGTGTCTACACTATTTAACTTAATACTGACTCTCTGTTAGGAAATAGGGCACTTTTTAGGGTGTATGCTGCTAAATGGAATGCTGTATGTGCATCATATTTTGGAGATGTTTTTCTATACTACACTCAGTGACATTTATAACATGACATACACCATGTGTTTGGTTGTGTGTGTGTGGGGGTAACTGACATAATGAAATCTGTATATATAGCATCAGAGCATCTGCTGGAGAGTTGGCTGGCCAGTAGCTGTGTTGAATTCCTGTGGTTGGGGCAGTAGAAGAGGATATTGTCTAAGGGGTGGGGGACATCTCTGACCTGGAATAAGGACTGCATTTAGCCAGCATATTTGCAAACATGGAAAGCTGATTGGTTATCCTGTTTTACCGGAATAAACTGTGCAGTATGTGGGGATCTAATAAACTGATATGTGGGATATCTGGGACCCTCTGTGACCAGGTGTAACAGCGGCCTCTGTGTCCGTAACCAGGTGTTACAGCGCCCTCTGTGTCCGTAGCCAGGTGTAACAGCGCTCTCTGTGTCCGTAACCAGGTGTAACAGCGCCCTCTGTGTCCGTAACCAGGTGTTACAGCGCCCTCTGTGTCCGTAACCAGGTGTTACAGCGCTCTCTGTGTCCGTAACCAGGTGTTACAGCGCCCTCTGTGTCCGTAGCCAGGTGTAACAGCGCTCTCTGTGTCCGTAACCAGGTGTAACAGCGCCCTCTGTGTCCGTAACCAGGTGTTACAGCGCCCTCTGTGTCCGTAACCAGGTGTTACAGCGCTCTCTGTGTCCGTAACCAGGTGTTACAGCGCCCTCTGTGTCCGTAACCAGGTGTGACAGCGCCCTCTGTGTCCGTAACCAGGTGTGACAGCGCCCTCTGTGTCCGTAACCAGGTGTGACAGCGCCCTCTGTGTCCGTAACCAGGTGTGACAGCGCCCTCTGTGTCCGTAACCAGGTGTGACAGCGCCCTCTGTGTCCGTAACCAGGTGTTACAGCGCCCTCTGTGTCCGTGACCAGGTGTTACAGCGCCCTCTGTGTGTGTGTGTGAGTATGTGAGTGTGTGAGTGTGTGTGTGTGTGTGTTTGCGTGCGTGCGTGCGTGTGTGTGTGTGTGTGAGTGAGTGTGTGTGTGTTAGTGTGCGTATGTGAGTGTGTGTGTGAGTGTGTGTGTGTGTGTGTGTGTGTGTGTGTGTGTGTGTGTGTGTGTGTGTGTGTGTGTGTGTGTGTGTGTGTGTGTGTGAGTGTGTGTGTGAGTGTGTGTGTGTGCTTGCCCTTTCCTCTTTTGCTCTTTACCGGTCTCCTGCAGGGTGTGTTGTAGTCTGCGCGTTAATGACCACGACGCCGCTGCTAATTGGCCAGAAGAGACTCGGGCAAAACCCTCTGACCTCTCACACTCTTGAGGGTCGCTCCGTGACGAGGTGGATGGCCGCATCACAAACTGACACACAGCTTTCTTTCGTCCAGAACCGATTTGTCTGCCCCGATAGAGGGATTAGGAGGTGTGGACTCAGAGATCCTCTATAATATAGCCACAGGCTTAGATGAGACTCCTCAAGCTTCATGGAGTGATCTTCAGGTGTTACAGGAGCTCAGAGATTTGGTCCCAAATGGCATACTGTTCCCTATGTAGGAGACGGTGGGTCCCAGGCTAAAGTAGGGCACTGTAAAGAGGCTATGGTGAATAGGGGTGACATTTAGGACACAGACACAGATATGGCTGAGAGTCTAAAGTGATGAACATTGATCGTCACACTCGGAGAGGTTTTGGCTCCGTTTCTTGTCCGCTTGTTTCTGGATGCTCAGAGACCTGTTTGGGTTATTTTAGGGTTATCCCGAAGAAACCAGCCTTCAGTCGGAATTCTGCTCCGGGATGCATCATATTTGAGTTTCCCATTATGAATTTATTCTTGGGATCCAAGTGCATAACATTCCCAGTGGACAAGATGTGATCACCTTCATAATCAATATCACACCTTTGCCTCATGGTTGAGTCCTTAAAATAAATATAATTCAAAGCAGTTAACCCAAACCCCTCCCAGGCTGTCATCAATATTCATATTCACAATGATCTCTGATGATGTTAGGGACGAGTGGAAATGCAAAACACAAGTTGCTGTCTAAAGTTGATTTCCTAATTCTTGTACAAAGAATTTGTCACTTTATGTTTTACATTGTACAAAAACTATTGCATCTACAAATATGTCAAAGCAACATGCTCTAAAGGGGCAGTTAACCTAAATGACAACATGACTTGATGTCAGCAGTCTATGTTGATAGTATCATTTGGATTGGATGTCGCAGAAAAAATCAATATATGTCTCGGACATCAGTGGAATTTATTCCATCCTCTGTCTGTAGACTGGGATCAGAACAGGGAAACCACACCAATGCACCAGTCCTGCCATCCTCTGTCTGTAGACTGGGATCAGAACAGGGAAACCACACCAATGCACCAGTCCTGCCATCCTCTGTCTGTAGACTGGGATCAGAACAGGGAAACCACACCAATGCACCAGTCCTGCCATCCTCTGTCTGTAGACTGGGATCAGAACAGGGAAACCACACCAATGCACCAGTCCTGCCATCCTCTGTCTGTAGACTGGGATCAGAACAGGGAAACCACACCAATGCACCAGTCCTGCCATCCTCTGTCTGTAGACTGGGATCAGAACAGGGAAACCACACCAATGCACCAGTCCTGCCATCCTCTGTCTGTAGACTGGGATCAGAACAGGAAACCACACCAATGCACCAGTCCTGACATCCTCTGTCTGTAGACTGGGATCAGAACAGGAAACCACACCAATGCACCAGTCCTGCCATCCTCTGTCTGTAGACTGGGATCAGAACAGGAAACCACACCAATGCACCAGTCCTGCCATCCTCTGTCTGTAGACTGGGATCAGAACAGGAAACCACACCAATGCACCAGTCCTGACATCCTCTGTCTGTAAACTGGGATCAGAACAGGAAACCACACCAATGCACCAGTCCTGCCATCCTCTGTCTGTAGACTGGGATCAGAACAGGAAACCACACCAATGCACCAGTCCTGCCATCCTCTGTCTGTAGACTGGGATCAGAACAGGGAAACCACACCAATGCACCAGTCCTGACATCCTCTGTCTGTAGACTGGGATCAGAACAGGGAAACCACACCAATGCACCAGTCCTGCCATCCTATGTCTGTAGACTGGGATCAGAACAGGGAAACCACACCAATGCACCAGTCCTGCCATCCTCTGTCTGTAGACTGAGATCAGAACAGGGAAACCACACCATTGCACCAGTCCTGCCATCCTCTGTCTGTAGACTGGGATCAGAACAGGGAAACCACACCAATGCACCAGTTGATATCTGCGGTTCCCCTTGCAGATGATGCAACCTGATTTCATTCAGATGTCTAAAATATTGATTTATAATGTGTCTGTCCAAACTCTATCTAATGACCCATCAATGAGCTTCAGCAAAAGTGCTTCACAGACAGAACCGGAAGCGTGGCTTTTGTTTGCCCGTTCTCTTCACTTGTTCTCGTTTGTTTGCTTGTTTTCATTTACGTTCATGTCATACCGATTCCCATGTGACAGTCAAACTCTGATAGCCCCCACAGCACGATAATGTGATAACAAAACAAAACCACAGGGAGGACGGAAGTCATTATATTTAATATTCATATTTAATTAAACCGCTTTACATTTTTTGTTACCTTTTAATTACCCGACCGGACCAGTCAGAACCGGGGCATGCTGGATGCTTCCATGAGTCAATATTTCTACTCATGTTGTTGTCCACTTTCTAATTGGCCTGTTTGCCAGAGTTACGGGTGGTTGGCTGATTCTATCCGTGATGTAATAGGACAGATTCATCAGCCAGATAGCACATGTCTCCAACACCAATCACACACTATTCACTAGATGGCCGGAGACCACGGTCAAAACAGATGCCCTACAAAGGGAACATGCTGCCATTTAGGAGTGGCCGACTGGGGACATACTCTTGTTTAGAGAGGATCTTTAGGGTCCCTCTGAGAGACAGGTTTTAGGTGGCTCATTCAGCTGTGATGGGAAGTACAAGCTGTTCTAGTTTATCTGAAGCCAAATAAGTACAACTTCACAGTGTAGCTGTGGTTCTGAATTAAATGGAATACAATTAGAATTGTGTTTCAACCCAGCCTCTACACTTAAACAGCTTGGCTGATGACACAGCACCTACTGTGTTGGACACGGTGTGCCCTAATAAAACCCCATCTATCATCATATGGCTGTAGGATGCAATTTGAAATGAAGTTGAGTGGAAAACAGCTCAGCAGGGTCTGAAGATGCATGGGTTAATGAGAAGATTAAAACATATCATGGCTAAAACACAATCCATTATGCTCTGGTTGTAGTCTCTGTCCCGGTCACAGTTCACATCCTGACATTAAGATGATTGGCTGGAATCACATCCTGACATTAAGACGATTGGCTGGAATCCCCAAAGCTTTTGTTCTGCATGTCCTTATATCTGCTTGGAGGGGAGGGACGGCTAAGTGGGAAGGTAGTGTTTAGTTACAGAGCGCATTTCCAGAGTGTATTTCCAGAGGGTATTTCCAGAGTGTATTTCCAGAGTGTATTTCCAGAGTGTATTTCCAGAGTGTATTTAGAGAGTGTATTTACAGAGTGTATTTCCAGAGTGTATTTCCAGAGTGTATTTAGAGAGTGTATTTCCAGAGTGTATTTAGAGAGTGTATTTACAGAGTGTATTTCCAGAGGCCATTTCCAGAGTGTATTTCCAGAGTGTATTTCCAGAGTGTATTTCCAGAGTGTATTTCCAGAGTGTATTTATAGAGTGTATTTACAGAGTGTATTTACAGAGTGTATTTACAGAACGTATTTACAGAGTTTATTTACAGAGTGTAGTTGTCTTTGTTTTCCAGTGGAGTTGACAGGCCAGGAGAGGGCTTCTGAACAGAGGGCATAAGTCATGTGATCACCAGCTCGTGGTTTTCCCACAGTGCATCCTGATTCCATCACAACCCCAGGTGACCACATACCTATCCACAGATCCCAGTCCTTTATTCCATGGCGTTTAGCTGATGTTGTCCCGATCCTCGTTAGGTGTAGTGGAAAAGCTGCCAGGAGCAGAGCCTATTACTTGTTCGTGGAGTTTTATTAAACAAATAAAACCTACAGACACAACAAACGGAAACTAAACATACAGTGGAATTAAATCTAATTGCGCAATCGTGACTTACTACCAAGACAGCGATGTCTCTAAATAACAACCCACACTCACCAAATACTGATGTGACTTGAAACAATGACTAGAAACCCTTTATAGCCCAACTAATCAAACTGCTAACGCTAACCACTAACAGCTGTGCTCAGAAAGTAAAAAGTCTTAATGCGAAACTAAGGGCATGCACCCCACTAATGGTCCTGTGTGGAAACAAACCCTCACCACTCGTGACAGATGTCTACAACAAGCACAGTGCTTCACCATGTGACATAAACCTTATACCTCAGAGCTCATGGAAACATATGGTGAAACACCTCAATTATGCCCTGAAATTGCTCACTTTTTGTGGGCTTTTATGAGACATTAAATGCCATTTACCTGGTGAAATGGAGTTCCTGAACCTACAAATCCCTGCTGACGAGTTGAGATGAATAAACCCTGAATCAGACTGTGTTCCCTTTGTCCATCAGAGTCTGTCGCTCGGATACACAAACACACACCCGCAAACACACACATACGCCCGCACACACAAACAAACAGACAAGCAGTGTGTTGATGATGAGACAATAGAGAGTGAGGGAGACAGAGAGACGGAGAGACGGAGAGACGGAGAGAGGGAGAGAGAGAGAGAGAGAGAGAGTGAGGGAGACAGAGAGACGGAGAGACGGAGAGACGGAGAGAGAGAGAGAGAGAGAGAGAGTGAGGGAGACAGAGAGACGGAGAGACGGAGAGACGGAGAGACGGAGAGAGAGAGAGAGTGAGAGAGAGAGAGAGAGAGAGTGAGGGAGACAGAGAGACGGAGAGACGGAGAGACGGAGAGAGAGAGAGAGAGAGAGAGAGAGTGAGGGAGACAGAGAGACGGAGAGACGGAGAGACGGAGAGAGAGAGAGAGAGAGAGAGAGAGAGAGAGAGAGAGGAGACAGAGAGACGGAGAGACGGAGAGACGGAGAGAGAGAGAGAGAGAGAGAGAGAGAGAGAGAGAGAGAGAGAGGAGGGGGAGACAGAGAGACAGAGAGACGGAGAGACGGAGAGACGGAGAGACAGAGAGACAGAGAGACGGAGAGACGGAGAGACGGAGAGACGGAGAGAGAGAGAGAGAGAGAGAGAGAGTGAGAGAGTGAGGGAGACAGAGAGACAGAGAGACGGAGAGACGGAGAGACGGAGACGGAGAGAGAGAGAGAGAGAGAGAGACGGAGAGAGAGAGAGAGAGAGACGGAGAGACGGAGAGACGGAGAGAGAGAGAGAGAGAGAGAGAGAGAGAGAGAGAGAGAGAGAGAGAGACGGAGAGACGGAGAGACGGAGAGAGAGTGAGGGAGACAGAGAGACGGAGAGAGAGAGAGAGAGAGAGAGACGGAGAGACGGAGAGACGGAGAGAGAGAGAGAGAGAGAGAGAGTGAGGGAGACAGAGAGACGGAGAGACGGAGAGACGGAGAGACGGAGAGAGAGAGAGAGAGAGAGAGAGAGAGAGAGTGAGGGAGAGAGTGAGGGAGACAGAGAGACGGAGAGACGGAGAGACGGAGAGACGGAGAGACGGAGAGACGGAGAGAGAGAGAGAGAGAGACGGAGAGACGGAGAGACGGAGAGAGAGAGAGAGACAGAGAGAGAGAGAGAGAGAGAGAGTGAGGGAGACAGAGAGACGGAGAGACGGCGAGACGGAGAGACGGAGAGAGAGTGAGGGAGACAGAGAGACGGAGAGACGGAGAGACGGAGAGGGAGACAGAGAGACGGAGAGACGGAGAGACGGAGAGACGGAGAGAGAGAGAGAGAGACAGAGAGAGAGAGAGAGAGAGAGAGAGTGAGGGAGACAGAGAGACGGAGAGACGGAGAGACGGAGAGAGAGAGAGAGAGAGAGAGAGAGAGAGAGAGAGAGAGAGAGAGAGGGGAGAGAGAGAGAGAGAGAGACGGAGAGACGGAGAGACGGAGAGAGAGAGAGAGAGAGAGAGAGAGAGAGAGAGAGTGAGGGAGACAGAGAGACGGAGAGACGGAGAGACGGAGAGAGAGAGAGAGAGAGAGAGAGAGTGAGGGAGACAGAGAGACGGAGAGACGGAGAGACGGAGAGAGAGTGAGCCCACATGGAAAGAACCTATATAAACATATATGTTTTAATATAGGTTTTGATATATGTTTTTAATATATGTGACATATATAAAATTGGCCGTTTTCCTATATTATATGTACATATATGTGCATATATGCACCTATATGTGCATATATGCACCTATATGTTAGGTGCATATATGCACCTATATGCACCTAACATATATGCACCTATATGCACCTAACATATATGCACCTATATGTTAAATTATTGAAATCCATAGCTACTATGCAACATAAATAAAAGCCCAAAATGTAGAAATGTACATTATTTATTTACTTAAGAACAATCAAATAGAACAAAAACAAGACAAAAAAACTGAACATTAAAAAAACGATTTAACTTGTTAATCCTCTCAGCTGCGTGAGCTTCGAATTATAGATGTGCCTATCTGCCCACGGCTGGCTGCCGGCCACTTCTTCAATGTAGACAAACATACTAAGACAGTGTTGAACTTATGTTGCGCTCAACGGTAAATGCGTGAATTGGAAATAAACAGGCTATCTTTATTTTCAGAATCATTCGGAACAACTCAAACGTGCTCACAGATCAGCTGCTGCAGTCGACTAGGTCACTACGTCAAAGACGTATTACACTTAATACACAAACACCAAAACAAATCTGTTACCGTACCTTACGAAACAAAAGTATACTTTAAGTTCATTTTTGTGAGTATACTTAAGTTTAAAAAGTATACTATTATTAAGGTACTAAAGTACTTATTTATATACTATTTTTATACTAAGTAGACTAAATTGGCCCACTTTTTAGTTTATTTAGTACACTTTAGAGTACACTTAGTTTATTTTAAGTATACTTTTAAATACTTTAAAGTAACCCGTGTAGTGTACTTTTAGTTTATGAAGTAGACTTCTTAAAGTACTTAAAAGTATACTTTTGTATACTTTAAAGTAACCCGTGTAGTGTACTTTTAGTTTATGATGTCTTAAAGTACTTAAAAGTATACTTTTGTATACTTAAAAGTAACCTGTGTAGTGCACTTTCAGTTCATGAAGTACACTTCTTGAAGTACTTAAGTATACATTTGAATACTTTCAAGTGCACTTTCAACTCATGTAAGTACTTCAAGAAGTAAACCTAATAAATGTTAATTTACTATGATTTACTAATAGATTTAAACACATAGTATAACTGTACAAGCCATGTTTGTCAAGTGAACCTTAAACAATACTCTAACAATCAGTGCCATGTGTCTGGTAGGAGTTCCACTTGAAACTTTAGAATATACTTTTGTCTTCAAGTGTAATTAACATCTTTAAAATAAAGGAAATACAGTACATATTCAAAATACCTAAATAAATCTTGAGGCAAGACACACAACGTGTGTGTTTTCATAAATATTTTCATGAGATAATATTGTCAAAGCTACATTAAAGGGGGATAAACCAGCTATGAACACTTAAAATGTTGTACATTGTAGAACTATTTTGAACTCTAAATGTTAAAATAAACATGGTTATTTTATTTAACAATATGCTTCATTTTTGTACATGAAATGCATGCTCACATCTTTTCTGCCTTTACTTGTCTGAAGCATTCATTGTTGCACTTCTTGTGCAAGATCCTCTGGACATCTTGCACTGTTATTTCTTCAAATTTCTCCCTAGCATGCCCTGTAAAAAACACAAGACAACAAGCAAACATGGTTAATATATTTAACCTTTTATCTGAATTTGTGAAATTGCGCAATATTAAATTAGGATTCCAAATACACGCTTGCGTGAAACATACCAAGGCAGATGAATTGTCGCCCCATTCACTGTTCGTATTGTGTACGTCTTCCTCTTCACTGCTGGGATCAGTTACGTCTTCCTCTTCACTGCTGGGATCGGGTACATTGTCCTCCATGCTGTTGGGATTGTGTATGTCATCATCCTCTTCATTACTGAGATTGGGTATGTCTCCCTCTTTGCTGTTGGGATCAGATACAGAGTATTCTGCATTGACATTAACTTCCTCTGAAGCCTGAAGAAATGAGAAAGGGTAAGGTACATCGTTTAATTTATACTATAGCCGTTAAATGCAACATCTTATAAACACCCAGCGTGTTAGAATTTATAACACACAGCATCAAGAAAGAAAAATTATCAGCAAACTAGTGGCTACATGGCTTATTAGGATAAAGTACATGTTCATTTTTTGTTCCCTGCCTCTTACAAACAAGCTACTTAGCAACCTTGCCTAATTAGTAACTGTAGCTACCAGTTACCTGAAAAACAAAAGATGCAGATAAAAGATAAGTAATTGTTAACAAGCGCTAGTTACGTGTTGTCTTCTTACATGGCTCAGACGTAAATAGCTATCTAGCTAATGTTGATGTGAGCATTAACCATAGCCAAGTAGCTAGTTAGCTGTTATCTCATATAGGCCTAGATAAAGTTAGAATTTAGCTCAAACTCACCTGTTCATTCCATCTGTACTTTGTACTTTTTGAACTCCTTAGACCTGATTCTCGAGTTTAAAGCGTAGTTTATGGCGACTGAAACATGCTGAAATATCTCCGGTTCAACATATGATATTTTGCTCGCGCGCAAGGAACAGGAAGTGACGTCGCTAATCAGCTCCGCCTACATCCGCCTTCTTCTGATGCTTCATTGGACATTTTTCTCAGTTAATGCATGTAAAATATGTTCAAATATATGTTAATGTCCTGTCTGTCCGGGGCTTTCATTCATATCAGACTTATAAATGTTCCTCAAAATACATACAGCAAAGGCGGAATTAGTTCATAGACATTTTTATTAATACTCCAATTGATTATTATTAGTATAGTATATGAATATAGGGCTTCAAAATGTTTGGCAGTAATTATGATTTCAGCTTCAGTAACAAAAAATATTTAACGTGCAATGCATTTCATAGACATGAGTATTAGAATATACAAGATGGATCTAAAAAAATTACTTGTAATCTACTTAAAAAATATTTAGACTGTTTTTGCTCTATAATAAAAGAAAACGTACATCTCCAGAAGAAATGTGTAAAAACGTTTTTCGATTTGGTAGTGTACTTAAAAGTTCAAGTAAGTTAACTATTTTCTAAATGTACTTTTGAAAGTATATCATAAGTAAACTAAAAGTGTACTACCCATTTTGTAGTATACTTATAGTATACTTGAATATACTTTTTTCTAAGCATCTTCTTAAAAGTATATCAAAAGTGAACTAAAAGTGTACTATCCATTTTGTAGTATACATAGTATACTTTAATATACTTTTTTTTTCGTAAGGGATATATGCACATATATGCACCTCCATTTTGACGATATGTGGCATATATGCGCATATATGCAGCATATATTATCATATATGTGCATATATGTGGCATATATGCGCATATATGCAGCATATATATTATCATATATGTGCATATATGCAGCATATATATTATCATATATGTGCATATATGCAGCATATATGTGCATATAGGTAACATATAGGTTACATATATGCACATATATCCTCATATAGGTTTTTTCCATGTGGGAGGGAGACAGAGAGACGGAGAGACGGAGAGACGGAGAGACGGAGAGAGAGTGAGGGAGACAGAGAGACGGAGAGACGGAGAGACGGAGAGACGGAGAGAGAGAGAGAGAGAGAGAGAGAGAGAGAGAGAGAGAGAGAGAGAGAGAGAGAGAGTGAGGGAGACAGAGAGACGGAGAGACGGAGAGACGGAGAGACGGAGAGAGAGAGAGAGAGAGAGAGAGAGAGAGAGAGAGAGATGAGTTATGGTCACCTTTATCAAGGTGAACTTCTGAAGGACTGGCAGTGCTGCTACAGTTCATCACTCCAACATGAACCTTCTGAGGAACAGATCAAGCTGTCATCATTGTGCTACCTTATTATCCAGAGACAGCTGACAACGCTTATTCCATGTTTCTCACTGACCCTGGCACTTTAGAATATATGGGGACATTTGTTGTGTCATATTTCCCAAAATCTGACTCAAAATAAGTGTTCCCCATTGAACTAAATGGAGTGCCATTAGAGCTTTAATTGCTATCTTCAAGGACCCTCAGGCTTTTCATTCAGCTCATTTGTCCTGAGTGGAGACACAGGGGTGCTGAGATGTTTGTTTGGCTTAGTCAGCTGGAACCCCTCTGATTCGGTCTGAGGTATCCCAAAATAGTACAACATCTTTTGATAACGTTTTGGAATATAACCAATACATAACAGGCAACACAGAGACCAGAAGGAGATGTGGCAGATATGGAAGACAAAGATGAGCAGGAGTTGGAGGAGGAGGAGGAGGTGGAGGAGGTGAAGGTGGAGGAGGTGAAGGAGGAGGAGGTGAAGGTGGAGGAGGTGAAGGTGGAGGAGGTGAAGGTGGAGGAGGTGGTGGAGGAGGTGAAGGTGGAGGAGGTGAAGGAGGAGGGCGTGAAGGAGGAGGAGGTGAAGGTGGAGGAGGTGAACGAGGAGGAGGTGAAGGAGGTGAAGGTGGAGGAGGTGAAGGAGGAGGAGGTGGTGGAGGTGAACGAGGAGGAGGTGGTGGAGGAGGTGAAGGAGGAGGAGGTGAAGGAGGAGGAGATGGTGGAGGTGAACGAGGAGGAGGTGGTGGAGGAGGAGGTGGTGGAGGAGGAGGTGAACGAAGAGGAGGTGGTGGAGGTGAACGAGGAGGAGGTGGTGGAGGAGGAGGTGGTGGAGGAGGAGGTGAACGAAG
Source organism: Dallia pectoralis (assembly GCA_029465975.1). Taxonomy (NCBI): domain Eukaryota; kingdom Metazoa; phylum Chordata; class Actinopteri; order Esociformes; family Umbridae; genus Dallia; species Dallia pectoralis. Next base: position 24,114,868 of record CM055733.1, read on the forward strand.
AGGAGGTGGTGGAGGTGAACGAGGAGGAGGTGGTGGAGGAGGTGAAGGAGGAGGAGGTGAAGGAGGTGGTGGAGGAGGAGGTGGTGGAGGTGAAGGAGGAGGAGGTGAAGGAGGAGGAGGTGAAGGAGGAGGAGGTGAACGAAGAGGAGGTGGTGGAGGAGGTGAAGGTGATGCCTGAGGAAGGAAACATTTGTATTTTCACTTAGGAAGGACGTATTTAATGAAGATTAATTGATTTAATTTAATTCTGATCTCAATCAGAGTCCTCCCCTAGTGGAGAAACGGATGGAGGGAGGAAGCAGTAGATTAGGGAATAGGACAGTTGTCTATTCACAGTACAATGGCAGAAGTAAACATATTCTGTGCATGGAAAGAGAGAAGCTGAGATTGAAAAAGAGAAAGAAAAACATATATAGAATCGGATAGAGAGACTTGTAACGAGATGCATATAGAATGAGATGGACGGAGATAGAGAGATAAATGAGAGAGATAAATGGAGAGAAGGAGATGGAAGGAGAGTGAGACGGAGGGAGAGAGAGAGATGGAAAGGAAATAGTGTGATAAGAGATGAATTAATTATAGTTTTTCCCCTGCAAGGTCAGCTGTTTGGCTTGACTCCTCCCACACACTTCTGGTCAACCACACACATGCACACACACACACACATGCACACACAAACACCTTTGTGTTTGACCTTTGACCTGAGTGTGGGAGAATGTTTTCTGTGTGAGCGGAAAGCGCTCAACGTGTCCCAACACACACACACACACACACACACACAAACACACACACACACACACACACACACACACACACACACACACACACACACACACACACACACACTGAAGAAGAAAATATAACCACCACTATTAATCACACTCTCACACAGAAATATACACACAACACTGGAGAAGAAAATCTAAAACAATCGCACACACACACGCACACACACACACACACACACACACACACACACACACACACACACACACACACACACACACACACACACGCACGCACGCACGCACACACACACACACACACACACACACACACACACACACACACACACACACACACACACACACACACAGAGTAGATAATATAAAACCAACCAACCATCTAAGTGACCTTTACACAGTACAGCTCTCTAAATCCCCCAGAGACAATGTCTGCAGCCCAAATGGCCAAATGGCCAAATAAATATGACTTCCAAGGTAGAAACTAGTGTACTATATAGTGAATAGTGCAGGGTTTGGAACTAAAGCATTGAGTGTTACCTAACCAACCAATAGATACACACCTTTAGTCTTCTGCAGTATGATAATATCCTCCTTCAATCACCAGATTCCCTTCAGCGCCCTCTGAAGGCGACACAGTGTTGTGGTAGATTTATATAACATTGCGTTGACCGGGTCCAGCCATGGTTCTGAAGGGCCGCCAGAGGTACTGGGCGGTCATAAACAAGATTAATAGATAAATCATTTGACGACTAGTCAGTAGACACATAGTGGATATAAGCAAAAATAAACATCTCTCATCTCATCTTCAACCGCTTATCCGGGGTCGGGTCGCGGGGGTAGCAGCTCTAGCAGGGGACCCCAAACTTCCCTTTCCCGGGCAACATTAGCCAGCTCTGACTGGGGGATCCCGAGGCGTTTCCAGGCCAGTGTGGAGATATAATCTCTCCACCTAGTCCTGGGTCTTCCACGAGGTCTCCTCCCAGCTGGACGTGCCTGGAACACCTCTCTAGGGAGGCGCCCAGGTGGCATTCGTACAAGATGCCCGAACCATCTCAACTGGCTCCTTTCTACGCAAACGAGCAGCGGCTCTACTTCGAGTTCCTCTCGGATGACTGAGCTTCTCACCCTATCCCTAAGGGAGAGGCCAGCCACCTTTCTGAGAAAACCCATTTCGGCCGCTTGTACCCGCGATCTCGTTCTTTCGGTCATGACCCAGCTTTCATGACCATAGGTGAGGGTAGGAACAAAGATTGACCGGTAGATCGAGAGCTTTGCCTTTCGGCTCAGCTCTCTTTTCGTCACAACGGTGCGGTGAAGCGAATGCAACACCGCCCCCGCTGCTCCGATCCTCCGACCAATCTCCCGCTCCATTGTTCCCTCGCTCGTGAACAAGACCCCGAGGTACTTGAACTCCTTCACTTGGAGTAAGGACTCATTCCCTACCCGGAGTAGGCACTCCACCGGTTTCCTGCTGAGAGTCATGGCCTCAGATTTAGAGGTGCTAACCCTCATCCCAGCTGCTTCACACTCGGCTGCGAACCGATCCAGTGAGTGCTGAAGGTCACCGACCGATGAGGCCATCAGGACCACATCATCCGCAAAAAGCAGTGATGTGACCATCAGCCCACCGAACGGGAACCCCTCCTCCCCATGACTACGCCTTGATATCCTGTCCATGAATATTACAAACAGGATTGGTGACAAAGCGCAGCCCTGGCGGAGGCCAACCCCCACCGGGAACGAATCCGACTTACTGCCGAGGACACGGACACAGCTCATGCTTTGAGCGTACAGAGATTGGATGGCCCTGAGAAGAGACCCCCTCACCCCATACTCCCGCAGCACCTCCCACAAAAGATCCCGGGGTACCCGGTCATACGCCTTCTCCAGATCCACAAAACACATGTAGACTGGATGGGCATACTCCCAGGCCCCCTCCAGGATCCTTGCGAGAGTAAAGAGCTGGTCCGTGGTTTCCCGGCCAGGACGAAAACCGCATTGTTCCTCTTCAATCTGAGGTTCGACTATTGGCCGAACCCTCCTTTCCAGCACTTTGGAGTACACTTTACCAGGGAGGCTGAGGAGTGTGATACCTCTGTAATTGGCACAAAAAGAGTGGGGTAGTGCCTGGAGGAGAGTGTTAGGGAGAGAATAGGAGGGGAGGTAAAGGGCTAGGGAGAGGAAAGAGTTAATGAGGAGAGTGGAGGAGAGTTTGGGAGAGGAGAATGTGACACAACTGGATGTCCTGTGTAGAAAAAGGAGAAACTGTGTAAGGATAAGGGTTAGGATAGTCTGTAGTGCTAATTATTAGTGTCACATTCATTAGAGATATATACATATATTCTGTAGTTCTGGGATAATTATTAGTGTCACATTCATTAGAGATATATACATATATTCTGTAGTGCTGGGATAATTATTAGTGTCACATTCATTAGAGATATATTCATATTTTCTGTACATGTAGAAGTCTGTTAAACACAAACAAGAAAGGGGGGGACACGTGGTGTCCAGAGCAGCTCGCTCAGTCTCCGTTTTATTGGCTTCTAGAGACTCTGTTCCATGTAGACCCCTGAAAATGTATGACTTATAAATACATCTCAATATGTTCGTGAAATTGTGAACAGACTTTATTTCTTAATAACATCTTCAGAAAATTTCTTCCGAACATCTGAGAAGGAAATGTGGCATCTTTATCGGCCCCCAAATAGGATTTATTTTTGCAAATTTTGCAAATGCAGTCTGAATATATTCTCTAAAGGCCTCCACTGCTCAGTGGACTTTGTGTGAAATATATATTTCTAAAAATATGCATAGAATGTGGAGGACTAAATATATCTACCATAGCATTACACACATAAAGAGAGAAATAAAGATATATGTAGTGATTTGTATGTGCATTGTAAGTGGGCATTGCTTTGCCACTACATTAGGGGGGTGGGACATTTATTTAGGTTGAGCTGTTGTGATTGGACTGCAGTGTTGCACACATAAAACATTCATCATCACACCAAACACACCATCTTTACACACACTTGTTCCTCATCACACCAAAGACACCATCTTTACACACACATGTTCATCATCACCCCAAACACACCATCTTTACACAGACATGTTACTCATCACACCAAACACACCATCTTTACACACACACTTGTTCATCATCACCCCAAACACACCATCTTTACAGAGACATGTTACTCATCACACCAAACACACCATCTTTACACACACACTTGTTCATCATCACCCCAAACACACCATCTTTACACACACACTTGTTCATCATCACACCAAACACACCATCTTTACACACACTTGTTCATCATCACACCAAACACACCATCTTTACACACACACTTGTACATCATCACACCAAACACACCATCTTTACACAGACATATTACTCATCACACCAAACACACCATCTTTACACACACACTTGTTCATCATCACCCCAAACACACCATCTTTACAGAGACATGTTACTCATCACACCAAACACACCATCTTTACACACACACTTGTTCCTCATCACACCAAACACACCATCTTTACACACACACTTGTACATCATCACACCAAACACACCATCTTTACACACACTTGTTCATCATCACACCAAACACACCATCTTTACACACACTTGTTCATCATCACACCAAACACACCATCTTTACACACACTTGTTCATCATCACACCAAACACACCATCTTTACACACACACTTGTACATCATCACACCAAACACACCATCTTTACACAGACATGTTACTCATCACACCAAACACACCATCTTTACACACACACTTGTTCATCATCACCCCAAACACACCATCTTTACACAGACATGTTACTCATCACACCAAACACACCATCTTTACACACACACTTGTTCATCATCACACCAAACACACCATCTTTACACAGACATGTTACTCATCACACCAAACACACCATCTTTACACACACAGGTTATTAATATCATTACTCAGTTCATAACGACCTGAAGCTGTTGTCAGTAGCAGTATGTTTAATTAAACTCTGTTCACATTCACCCAGCTCCTGGCTCCACGTCTTACCACACATCGTGACAGGGGTCATTTTTTGGGCAACTTTAAATTGCATCCCAGTCGCCATGGCATTGTTTTTATAATTTCACAGTATATTTGTTGTTGCTGAGTGCGCTTTAGGAAAGGAGTGTGTGTGAGAGTGAGTGTGTGTGTGTGTGTGTGTGTGTGTGTGTGTGTGAGTGAGTTTAATGCGAGCACGGTTATTCTGCAGCTTAATGGCCAGCACGCATGAAGACAAGAGATTTCACAGAGCCTTCGGGAAAACGTCTGGCAAAACTACATTGGTCACGACACGTTTGATTTAGCATCCAATGAAAAGCATAGCAAGGTGTTAAAACAGGGGCTATTGGAAGTCCTGGCTGGTAACCAACGCCCTTTCAACTCTCCTCTGGGATAAAGATTCTGGATTTGTAATAACATTTTATTTCCACCAGGAAGAAATATCGATTCTTAGATAAATGCAGCAGCCTAGACCAAGACAATTACCAATCGAGAGAAATAATGTTTTAAATTGATTAGTACATCTAACATTTAGGTTGACATAACATGGACCTGTAGAGCACTCATCCACATAGACCTGTAGAGCACTCATCTACATAGACCTTTAGAGCACTCATCCACATGGACCTGTAGAGCACTTATCCACATGGACCTGTAGAGCACTCATCCACATAGACCTGTAAAGCACTCATCCACACAGACCTTTAGAGCACTCATCCACATGGACCTGTAGAGCACTCATCCACATGGACCTGTAGAGCACTCATCCACATGGACCTGTAGAGCACTCATCCACATGGACCTGTAGAGCACTCATCCACATGGACCTGTAGAGCACTCATCCACATAGACCTGTAAAGCACTCATCCACACAGACCTTTAGAGCACTCATCCACATGGACCTGTAGAGCACTCATCCACATGGACCTGTAGAGCACTCATCCACATGGACATGTAGAGCACTCATCCACATGGACCTGTAGAGCACTCATCCACGTGGACCTGTAGAGCACTCATCCACATGGACCTGTAGAGCACTCATCCACATTGACATGTAGAGCACTCATCCACATGGATCGTAGAGCACTCATCCACATGGACCTGTAGAGCACTTATCCACATGGACCTGTAGAGCACTCATCCACATGGACCTGTAGAGCACTCATCCACATGGACCTGTAGAGCACTCATCCACATGGACCTGTAGAGCACTCATCCACGTGGACCTGTAGAGCACTCATCCACATGGACATGTAGAGCACCCATCCAAAGACATTTACTGGACGGTCAAGTGAAGGACAGGAAGACGCCAGTGAACAATGACACCACAGACAAACAGAATAATAATCAGTTTTTGATATTTCAATAATTCATCAATAATTCACCATCCACAGATCCACTGCGACTTGCAGGAGACATTAGGTTAAGTGTCTTGCTCAATCAGTATCAGAGTCAGGTTTATTCACCGAGTCTATTTACACACACAAGGAATTTGTTAGCTGCAACACTAACAGACATACACACATTAAAGAACAGATACGAACAATACAACAGGACATACAATACAAACTGTTCGACAAGCGAGAACATGTGTAGATAGAATATGTAATATATGTATTTGCATAGTGCAGGAGAGCAATGACTAGTAGAGTTCAGATGTCCATTTGAGAATTGCGCGTTAGCGTGTTAGCGTGTTAGCGTGTTAGCGTGTTAGCGTGTTAGCGTGTTGGCGCGTTGGCGCGTTAGCGTGTTAGGTTATGAACCATTTAGACGACCATAATCATCACCTGACAATCTCCTGAAGGGAGCCATGAAGATCAAGTACAGTAAATGAGGCCATGCACTTCTTCCTCATCAAATGAACATTGGGCCCAAGTACACAGCAGTCCACATCTAAATTGCTGCAGAAGAACATATCGTTTGTGTTTAAATTAGTGACGTCAGAGTCACGCATGAGTGAGTAAATTGAGAGATATTTCGTGCGATTTCTGCTTTAAACATTGGATTGCATGTGTGATGTACATTAATATATAATTAGGTCCAGTTCTGTTGCATCTATAAAAGACACACATGAACACAGGCTTTAACATACCACACACAAATGCACAAACACACACACAAACCACACTGGAATACAGCTAGAGGAACAGAACATACAACACCTACATTTGTTGACGTCCATTGATGGTAATATTTATCCTTCTAGAAACCACCAGGATGCACTGAGGCATACAAGTGACATCATCCATATGGCCCCAAGGGGCGCTCCATTTCCTGGGTAGTCTACTACTTCTGACCAGAACCTTATGGGTAGTTTAGGGAACAGTGTTTCTGGGACGTGTGTCTTGTGTGGTCTGAAGGTAAATTGATTGGGGAACAAAAGAACAGATTAACCTTAATTCAACATTGTAACAATTAGCTGAGGGGAGCACAGGACTGAACCAGTTCAAGGTGTGCGGAATGAACCAGTAGGGGGGTGTGGAGTGAACCAGTAGGGGGTGTGGAGTGAACCAGTAGGGGGGTGTGGAGTGAACCAGTTAGGGGTGTGGAGTGAACCAGTAGAGGGGTGGAGTGAACCAGTAGGGGGGTGTGGAGTGAACCAATAGAGGGGTGTGGAGTGAACCAGTAGGGGGGTGTGGAGTGAACCAGTAGGGGTGTGGAGTGAACCAGTTAGGGGTGTGGAGGAACCAGTAGAGGGGTGGAGTGAACCAGTAGGGGGTGTGGAGGAACCAATAGAGGGGTGTGGAGTGAACCAGTAGGGGGTGTGAAGTGAACCAGTTAGGGGTGTGGAGGAACCAGTAGAGGGGTGGAGTGAACCAGTAGGGGGGTGGAGTGAACCAGTAGGGGGTGTGGAGTGAACCAGTTAGGGGTGTGGAGTGAACCAATAGAGGGGTGTGGAGTGAACCAGTAGGGGGGTGTGGAGGGAACCAGTTAGGGGTGTGGAGTGAACCAATAGAGGGGTGTGGAGTGAACCAGTAGGGGGGTGTGGAGTGAACCAGTTAGGGGTGTGGAGTGAACCAATAGAGGGGTGTGGAGTGAACCAGTAGGGGTGTGGAGTGAACCAATAGAGGGGTGTGGAGTGAACCAGTAGAGGGGTGGAGTGAACCAGTAGGGGGGTGGAGTGAACCAGTAGGGGGTGGAGTGAACCAGTAGGGGGTGGAGTGAACCAGTAGGGGGTGTGGAGTGAACCAGTAGGGGGGTGGAGTAAACCAGTATGGGGGTGGAGTGAACCAGTAGGGGGAGTGGAGTGAACCAGTAGAGAGGTGGAGTGAACCAGTAGGGGGGTGGAGTGAACCAGTAGGGGGGTGGAGTGAACCAGTTGGGGGCTGTGGAGTGAACCAGTAGGGGGGTGGAGTGAACCAGTAGGGGGGTGGAGTGAACCAGTAGGGGTGTGGAGTGAACCAGTAGGGGGTGTGGAGTGAACCAGTACGGGGTGGAGTAAACCAGTAGGGGGTGGAGTGAACCAGTAGGGGGAGTGGAGTGAACCAGTAGGGGGTGGAGTGAACCAGTAGGGGGTGGAGTGAACCAGTAGGGGGTGGAGTGAACCAGTAGGGGTGTGGAGTGAACCAGTAGGGGGCTGTGGAGTGAACCAGTAGAGGGGTGGAGTGAACCAGTAGGGGGTGGAGTGAACCAGTAGGGGTGTGGTGTGAACCAGTAGGGGGCTGTGGAGTGAACCTGTAGAGGCGTGGAGTGAACCAGTAGGGGGGTGGAGTGAACCAGTAGGGGGGTGGAGTGAACCAGTAGGGGTGTGGAGTGAACCAGTAGGGGGTGTGGAGTGAACCAGTAGGGGGTGGAGTGAACCTGTAGGGGGTGGAGTGAACCAGTAGGGGGTGGAGTGAACCAGTAGGGGGTGGAGTGAACCAGTAGGGGGTGGAGTGAACCAGTAGGGGGTGTGGAGTGAACCAGTAGGGGGGTGGAGTGAACCAGTAGAGGGCTGTGGAGTGAACCAGTAGGGGGGTGGTGTGAACCAGTAGGGGGTGGAGTGAACCAGTAGGGGGGTGGAGTGAACCAGTAGGGGGGTGTGGAGTGAACCAGTAGGGGGGTGGAGTGAACCAGTAGGGGGTGGAGTGAACCAGTAGGGGGTGGAGTGAACCAGTAGGGGGGTGGAGTGAACCAGTAGGGGGTGGAGTGAACCAGTAGGGGGTGGAGTGAACCAGTAGGGGGTGGAGTGAACCAGTAGGGGGTGGAGTGAACCAGTAGGGGGTGGAGTGAACCAGTAGGGGGTGGAGTGAACCAGTAGGGGGTGGAGTGAACCAGTAGGGGGTGTGGAGTGAACCAGTTAGGGGTGTGGAGTGAACCAGTAGAGGGGTGGAGTGAACCAGTAGGGGGCTGTGGAGTGAACCAATAGAGGGGTGTGGAGTGAACCAGTAGGGGGGTGTGGAGTGAACCAGTTAGGGGTGTGGAGTGAACCAATAGAGGGGTATGGAGTGAACCAGTAGGGGGTGTGGAGTGAACCAGTTAGGGGTGTGGAGTGAACCAATAGAGGGGTGTGGAGTGAACCAGTAGGGGGGTGTGGAGTGAACCAATAGAGGGGTGTGGAGTGAACCAGTAGAGGGGTGGAGTGAACCAGTAGGGGGTGGAGTGAACCAGTAGGGGGTGGAGTGAACCAGTAGGGGGTGGAGTGAACCAGTAGGGGGTGTGGAGTGAACCAGTAGGGGTGTGGAGTGAACCAATAGAGGGGTATGGAGTGAACCAGTAGGGGGTGTGGAGTGAACCAGTTAGGGGTGTGGAGTGAACCAATAGAGGGGTGTGGAGTGAACCAGTAGGGGTGTGGAGTGAACCAATAGAGGGGTGTGGAGTGAACCAGTAGAGGGGTGGAGTGAACCAGTAGGGGGTGGAGTGAACCAGTAGGGGGTGGAGTGAACCAGTAGGGGGTGGAGTGAACCAGTAGGGGGTGTGGAGTGAACCAGTAGGGGTGGAGTAAACCAGTATGGGGGTGGAGTGAACCAGTAGGGGGAGTGGAGTGAACCAGTAGGGGGTGGAGTGAACCAGTAGGGGGTGGAGTGAACCAGTAGGGGGTGGAGTGAACCAGTAGGGGTGTGGAGTGAACCAGTTGGGGGCTGTGGAGTGAACCAGTAGAGAGGTGGAGTGAACCAGTAGGGGGTGGAGTGAACCAGTAGGGGTGTGGAGTGAACCAGTAGGGGGTGGAGTGAACCAGTAGGGGTGTGGAGTGAACCAGTACGGGGTGGAGTAAACCAGTAGGGGGTGGAGTGAACCAGTAGGGGGGAGTGGAGTTAACCAGTAGGGGGTGGAGTGAACCAGTAGGGGGTGGAGTGAACCAGTAGGGGGTGGAGTGAACCAGTAGGGGTGTGGAGTTAACCAGTAGGGGGCTGTGGAGTGAACCAGTAGAGGGGTGGAGTGAACCAGTAGGGGGGTGGAGTGAACCAGTAGGGGTGTGGAGTGAACCAGTAGGGGGCTGTGGAGTGAACCTGTAGAGGGGTGGAGTGAACCAGTAGGGGGTGGAGTGAACCAGTAGGGGTGTGGAGTGAACCAGTAGGGGGTGTGGAGTGAACCAGTAGGGGGTGGAGTGAACCTGTAGGGGGTGGAGTGAACCAGTAGGGGGTGGAGTGAACCAGTAGGGGGTGGAGTGAACCAGTAGGGGGTGGAGTGAACCAGTAGGGGGTGGAGTGAACCAGTAGGGGGTGGAGTGAACCAGTAGGGGGTGTGGAGTGAACCAGTAGGGGGTGGAGTGAACCAGTAGAGGGCTGTGGAGTGAACCAGTAGGGGGTGGTGTGAACCAGTAGGGGGTGGAGTGAACCAGTAGGGGGGTGGAGTGAACCAGTAGGGGGGTGTGGAGTGAACCAGTAGGGGGTGGAGTGAACCAGTAGGGGGTGGAGTGAACCAGTAGGGGGTGGAGTGAACCAGTAGGGGGTGGAGTGAACCAGTAGGGGGTGTGGAGTGAACCAGTTAGGGGTGTGGAGTGAACCAGTAGAGGGGTGGAGTGAACCAGTAGGGGCTGTGGAGTGAACCAATAGAGGGGTGTGGAGTGAACCAGTAGGGGGTGTGGAGTGAACCAGTTAGGGGTGTGGAGTGAACCAATAGAGGGGTATGGAGTGAACCAGTAGGGGGTGTGGAGTGAACCAGTAGGGGGTGGAGTGAACCAATAGAGGGGTGTGGAGTGAACCAGTACGGGGTGGAGTAAACCAGTAGGGGGTGGAGTGAACCAGTAGGGGGAGTGGAGTGAACCAGTAGGGGGTGGAGTGAACCAGTAGGGGGTGGAGTGAACCAGTAGGGGGTGGAGTGAACCAGTAGGGGTGTGGAGTTAACCAGTAGGGGGCTGTGGAGTGAACCAGTAGAGGGGTGGAGTGAACCAGTAGGGGGTGGAGTGAACCAGTAGGGGGGTGGAGTGAACCAGTAGGGGGCTGTGGAGTGAACCTGTAGAGGGGTGGACTGAACCAGTAGGGGGTGGAGTGAACCAGTAGGGGGGTGGAGTGAACCAGTAGGGGGTGTGGAGTGAACCAGTAGGGGGTGGAGTGAACCTGTAGGGGGTGGAGTGAACCAGTAGGGGTGGAGTGAACCAGTAGGGGGTGGAGTGAACCAGTAGGGGGTGGAGTGAACCAGTAGGGGGTGGAGTGAACCAGTAGGGGGTGGAGTGAACCAGTAGGGGGTGTGGAGTGAACCAGTAGGGGGTGGAGTGAACCAGTAGAGGGCTGTGGAGTGAACCAGTAGGGGGTGGAGTGAACCAGTAGGGGGTGGAGTGAACCAGTAGGGGGTGGAGTGAACCAGTAGGGGCTGTGGAGTGAACCAGTAGGGGGTGGAGTGAACCAGTAGGGGGTGGAGTGAACCAGTAGGGGGGTGGAGTGAACCAGTAGGGGGTGTGGAGTGAACCAGTTAGGGGTGTGGAGTGAACCAGTAGAGGGGTGGAGTGAACCAGTAGGGGGCTGTGGAGTGAACCAATAGAGGGGTGTGGAGTGAACCAGTAGGGGGTGTGGAGTGAACCAGTTAGGGGTGTGGAGTGAACCAAAAGAGGGGTATGGAGTGAACCAGTAGGGGGTGTGGAGTGAACCAGTTAGGGGTGTGGAGTGAACCAATAGAGGGGTGTGAAGTGAACCAGTAGGGGGTGTGGAGTGAACCAATAGAGGGGTGTGGAGTGAACCAGTAGAGGGGTGGAGTGAACCAGTAGGGGGTGGAGTGAACCAGTAGGGGGTGGAGTGAAACAGTAGGGGGTGGAGTGAACCAGTAGGGGGGTGTGGAGTGAACCAGTAGGGGGGTGGAGTAAACCAGTAGGGGGGTGGAGTGAACCAGTAGGGGGAGTGGAGTGAACCAGTAGGGGGGTGGAGTGAACCAGTAGGGGGTGGAGTGAACCAGTAGGGGGTGGAGTGAACCAGTAGGGGTGTGGAGTGAACCAGTTGGGGGCTGTGGAGTGAACCAGTAGAGAGGTGGAGTGAACCAGTAGGGGGTGGAGTGAACCAGTAGGGGTGTGGAGTGAACCAGTAGGGGGGTGGAGTGAACCAGTAGGGGGTGTGGAGTGAACCAGTACGGGGTGGAGTAAACCAGTAGGGGGTGGAGTGAACCAGTAGGGGGAGTGGAGTGAACCAGTAGGGGGTGGAGTGAACCAGTAGGGGGTGGAGTGAACCAGTAGGGGGTGGAGTGAACCAGTAGGGGTGTGGAGTTAACCAGTAGGGGGCTGTGGAGTGAACCAGTAGAGGGGTGGAGTGAACCAGTAGGGGGTGGAGTGAACCAGTAGGGGTGTGGAGTGAACCAGTAGGGGGCTGTGGAGTGAACCTGTAGAGGGGTGGAGTGAACCAGTAGGGGGTGGAGTGAACCAGTAGGGGTGTGGAGTGAACCAGTAGGGGGTGTGGAGTGAACCAGTAGGGGGTGGAGTGAACCTGTAGGGGGTGGAGTGAACCAGTAGGGGGTGGAGTGAACCAGTAGGGGGTGGAGTGAACCAGTAGGGGGTGGAGTGAACCAGTAGGGGGTGGAGTGAACCAGTAGGGGGTGTGGAGTGAACCAGTAGGGGGTGGAGTGAACCAGTAGAGGGCTGTGGAGTGAACCAGTAGGGGGTGGTGTGAACCAGTAGGGGGTGGAGTGAACCAGTAGGGGGTGGAGTGAACCAGTAGGGGGCTGTGGAGTGAACCAGTAGGGGGTGGAGTGAACCAGTAGGGGGTGGAGTGAACCAGTAGGGGGTGGAGTGAACCAGTAGGGGGTGGAGTGAACCAGTAGGGGGTGGAGTGAACCAGTAGGGGGTGGAGTGAACCAGTAGGGGGTGGAGTGAACCAGTAGGGGGTGGAGTGAACAAGTAGGGGGTGGAGTGAACCAGTAGGGGGTGGAGTGAACCAGTAGGGGGGTTTGCTTTTCGATGATTGCTGTGGATTTCCAGAACAATGCCTCAACATTATTTCTCAGAGTTACTTCAGTCTCAGATGTTATTAGATTGGGAATAGATGCCTGTGCTATGAAAAGTTACATTTCGTGACATTTGGATTTTCACGTTTAGGTATTAACTTCAGGATTTTAGGTTCCGGATTAAGGTTTGGGTTTGGACTGCAACAGATACAATTTGTCCTACAGTAACATTAGCAGAATGTAAAAAATTGACACGTGTCAATTTAGAGAACGTTGTAATGAATCGTCTCGCTGTTCGAAGTGTTGAAGGAGGAACAAAGCATTATCACTCCCATGTGATGTCACAGCTGGATGTCCCATGGCTGCATGACCACATCCTGTGCAACACAGAGCATAAGGAAAGCCTGGACAAATGAACGACCGTCACTAGGAAACCACAACTGGAACTGGAGGCTTCTGGCATGAGCTGAGGGAACCTACTGTGGTGACTGTTGCAGAGTTGTCATTTTACAAATGAGTGATGGAAACTGTTTCTGTCTCGTTATTGAAACAGATGCCAGATGAAGATTTACCGTCGGTTAATGTTCCAGTTTAATTATTAAAAAGATTAAGCTTGACAGGTGGAAGTGTGATGATTTAACACGGTGATGATGATTTGTTGTTCAGTTGTCCGACTAGGGAGAAGAAATACATGTGAATCTCCAGACTCACCTTTAAACAATAATCAAGATGCATTGATCATTAACAGGTCAATGATTATTACGCTGTAAATGTTGACATTTTCATAGAGAGGGTATTCGTGGGTGTACATGCAGACCAATATTTGAACGTACACATATGACCAGCAAATAAAATAAAGCCATATATCATGCAATTGCTTGCCTAGTAGATAAAACAAATGACAGCCGTTTTAATTAACTTACTGCTATATGTGATTCTAATATAAACGAACGTGATGGTTTTGCACAAAAATGATCTAGTCGAGTCCGGATCCATTTCGCCTTGTGATGCCGGTGTAATTCAGCGTAATTCCTGCTTACATATATATCTTATCTCATAATCCTTCTTGAGAAACAATATATGCCTTGCAGTTCTAATTCTGTCTTTCTCCAAATAGGAATAATTTCTCATCATGTCTAACATTAACAAGGCGGGTGGAGATCCTATCATCAAGTCCTACCCCAGTCACTGACCACTTCATAAACAACTGTCTGTTTAGCCAGCTAGCTATAGAACAATAACACAACAGATGGAGCTGTTCAGCTAGCACACACACACACACACACACACACAGACTTACTTTATTCCAAAATTGTAGAGTATTCCCAAATGTTTTATTAAAATGAAAATACATTTTTTTGAAAGATGATCGTATATTTTATTAGGCGATTATACAAAAATGTTGAACAGTTGCACATTTACAATGTATTCCATCTACTGAATATTATTTTTCAAGTAATTAAATTAGATCATTAAATTTGTTAAAAGCCTCCAGTCAGACGCAGCTTGCTGATGATTTCTACAGCATGAGAACATTCTGGACAGTCAGATTGGTCACAGAAACTGAGCCTTGAATTACAGCCAAACATACATCGTTTTGTTTGGTTCTTTGAGTTACTAGAAGTGACTTTGTTTGGAGCAACTCGCTCATTTACACTTCACGATACATCACTTAAGCTGAAGCAGTCTCAGACAGAAGAATGTAGTGAACGTTGAAACGGGCGAAAATGTCAGCGTGATTCTTCAGGCAAACCTAAAACCACTTACGCTGATTTCTCGCAAGAAGCCCATAAAACACATTTGCAACGTCTCTAAGTCAGTAAAAGGAAGTAATACACATAAATATTATACACTTACGTTACCACCGCGAGCAGTCTGCTGCCATTATGTGACTGCAACATTTTAGAAAGGGTTGAGACCTGATGTCAGCTAATTACCCACTGGCTCCTGTAATTGTATCAGTAGGGGAGATTCATGTGTCCCAAATGAGGTGTTATTCCCTAGAAAGTGAACCTTTTCTGACTAGAGACCTATAAAACGTAGTGCACTCAGTAGAGCAGAGGGTGCCATTGTGGACTCAAACCTCTTCTATTGACTTGAGGACTCAACAGACAATGGATGTTCTTCCCTTTCATACGCCTTTGAAATGGATTATCCCGGGTTCAGGTCGTATTTGAAACGATTTCAAACAAATGTTCTGGCTTTATTTAACGTCCCTGACAGATATAGTGGATTAGTCATGAGTTCTGAAAAACACACCTGTCTAGAGCTCCTGGAAACGTGAGGCAGATAAACATTTTGAGTATTGTTTGACCCCACGTCTAAATGGGGTGTGGGTGAACTGTGTCCCATGGAAATGGACTGGCTCACGTAGTGAAAACGGACGTCGCTGACCAGACCTGTCAGAAGCCAGCTGGAACGAGAGGTGGACGGAGTGCAAACCAAGCCCCAACACAGGTAAGAAAAAAGTATTTACGGGGCTTTTGAAAGGTGTTCAAAAGGTACTTGTTAATAATAATAGATATTTTTGTCATGACGAATATTTAAAACATCTGGACTATTCTTTGAAAAATTATTTAACACCTGAAAGTTGAACGTACATTTTTGGTTAAAAAAATACAATATATATATATATATATAAAAGGAATTATATTAAATGAATAGCAATAAGCTGTCTATTTGGGTAGGATTTTTAGTAAAAAAAGTGTAACGTGTATATATTTATATAATGTTATACACATGCAATAAAAAAAATGTAATGTTTGTGTGTGTATATATAGAAATAAATGTATACACAGGTAATTTTTTTTACAATACATTCTACCCAAATAAACGGCTTTAGTTTAATAACTTTAATAACTTTAATTTCATCTGGTTGATGTTGGCTCAGATTCTTGTTTCATGTTTTAATTGTTATATCCTGATCCTCCATTTAACTATTCGGATACTTTTGCTTTTTGTTTAATTAAGTCCGGCATCTGTAATCACATTATGACGTCGTAGTGTGTAGTGCCATCACAAATACTTGTTCTTCCAATGTTGGGGAGGGGGGGCACCGGTGTTGGGGAGGGCACCAGTGTTGGGGAGGGGCACCAGTGTTGGGGGGCACCAGTGTTGGGGAGGGGGTAGGGAGGGCACCAGTGTTGGGGGCACCAGTGTTGGGGAGGGCACCAGTGTTGGGGAGGGGGAGGGGTAGGGAGGGCACCAGTGTTGGGGGGGGTTGGGAGGGCACCAGTGTTGGGGAGGCACCAGTGTTGGGGGGTTAGGGAGGGCACCAGTGTTGGGGGGTAGGGAGGGCACCAGTGTTGGGTAGGGCACCAGTGTGGGGGGTAGGGAGGGCACCAGTGTTGGGGGGGGTAGGGAGGGCACCAGTGTTGGGGGGTAGGGAGGGCACCAGTGTTGGGGGGTAGGGAGGGCACCAGTGTTGGGGGGGCACCAGTGTTGGGGAGGGCACCAGTGTTGGGGAGGGGGGTAGGGAGGGCACCAGTGTTGGGGGGGGTAGGGAGGGCACCAGTGTTGGGGGGGGTAGGGAGGGCACCAGTGTTGGGGAGGGCACCAGTGTTGGGGGGGTAGGGAGGGCACCAGTGTTGGGGGGCACCAGTGTTGGGGGAGGGTAGGGAGGGCACCAGTGTTGGGGGGTAGGGAGGGCACCAGTGTTGGGGGGGGTAGGGAGGGCACCAGTGTTGGGGGGTAGGGAGGGCACCAGTGTTGGGGAGGAAGGATTAGTGTAACTTAGAGTAAAGAAGAGACGGAGTCGAATGAAGACCAGAAGAAGAAAGAGAGGGGGTAGAGTGAGATTATTGGACCGATGGAGAGATAGACAGAGAGAGCTGCTGTAATACAATATGCTAGACCCGTTAGATGGGCAGAATGTATAAAGTGATTATGTGTACAGCAGAAGTACATCTGGATACTATTAGTGATTATGTGTACAGCAGAAGTACATCTGGATACTATTAGTGATTATGTGTACAGCAGAAGTACATCTGGATACTATTAGTGATTATGTATACAGCAGAAGTACATCTGGATACTATTAGTGATTATGTTTACAGCAGAAGTACATCTGGATACTATTAGTGATTATGTATACAGCAGAAGTACATCTGGATACTATTAGTGATTATGTGTACAGCAGAAGTACATCTGGATACTATTAGTGATTATGTGTACAGCAGAAGTACATCTGGATACTATTAGTGATTATGTTTACAGCAGAAGTACATCTGGATACTATTAGTGATTATGTATATAGCAGAGGTACATCTGGATACTATTAGTGATTATGTATACAGCAGAAGTACATCTGGATACTATTAGTGATTATGTGTACAGCAGAGGTACATCTGGATACTATTAGTGATTATGTATACAGCAGAAGTACATCTGGATACTATTAGTGATTATGTTTACAGCAGAAGTACATCTGGATACTATTAGTGATTATGTGTACAGCAGAAGTACATCTGGATACTACTATTAGTGATTATGTATACAGCAGAGGTACATCTGGATACTATTAGTGATTATGTGTACAGCAGAAGTACATCTGGATACTACTATTAGTGATTATGTATACAGCAGAGGTACATCTGGATACTATTAGTGATTATGTATACAGCAGAGGTACATCTGGATACTATTAGTGATTATGTGTACAGCAGAAGTACATCTGGATACTATTAGTGATTATGTGTACAGCAGAAGTACATCTGGATACTATTAGTGATTATGTGTACAGCAGAAGTACATCTGGATACTATTAGTGATTATGTATACAGCAGAAGTACATCTGGATACTACTATTAGTGATTATGTATACAGCAGAAGTACATCTGGATACTATTAGTGATTATGTATACAGCAGAAGTACATCTGGATACTACTATTAGTGATTATGTATACAGCAGAAGTACATCTGGATACTACTATCCATCACTGGGCAACCCTCCAATGAGTTGACAGAGTTGCATGTGATTTCAAAGCACCACTTCCTGTATAAGTTGTTCCTGTAACAGCAAACGACCACAGGGCTAATTAGTGAAACTGATAGCCACAGCTGCGAGACTCCCTCTGAGTCCCAAACCCCATCGTGTGCTCGTCCTACCTAGTGCAATTCTTTGGATCAGGGACCATTTCGTGAAGGGAAAATGGTGCAGTTTGTGACTCAACGTTTGTGTCTGACGTCAAACTGGATATTAGCGTGAGCATATTAACACAAATGTTAATATTGTGTCCAATAGAGGCACCCTTATCTGTTTATAGCTCTGTTCTGTCTAATCTCTGGGGAACTATATACACATAAATACAATGTGGACATGATATGATTTCACAGGTGTTGCTGTCTTTATGGTTTTGAATGGAGAGAAAGGCACATCTACTAACACTACAAACCCAGAACTAGAACTGGCATATGACTGATTACAGCAACAATTATGTCAGAGGTAATATCTGATCATATTCGGCCTATATTTCCTCTAAAAAAAACACTAGAGCAAACAGCAGGTCTTTAAGAGGCATTACTATGGACATAATATTATCCTCTATATAACGTCCCCAATACATGACTTGTATGATAACAGTGTTTTCAGTTTTGCTGCCTCATAATCTTGGAAGACAATGAAGAAGACATTGAAATGAAATGATTTTATTCTGATTGTTCATTTAAATCACAGATTGGCTCGCGCTCTGCATTTCACATGATCTATATCCTGATATTCTAAACTCCTGTTTTGATACTCAGGTTTAGTGTTAGGTAAAGCCACACATAGAGCATATACCTTAGTTAGATGGTTGTTTATTAGAATAGAAAACACATACACACCAAACAGAAAAACCTAAACACTGTACAGAAAATAAAACTGCTACTACTATATAGAGCGACTTCCAAAACATAAAAAAACTGCGCCAGGAAACCACACTCACCTCTAATTCTACCTAACATATTATAATTCTAAGCAAAGTGCCAAAATACCCTGGGAACTTAAAAAACTCAACAGATTGCTAACTAATAACAGCTGTGCACAATCTAAACAAAACCACACAACCGTAAATAGCCGTGTGCTCCCCACTAAAAGCCCTGGGGAAACAAAAGGTTCCCACTCGTGACAACTCTCATTTGATCAGATTTTACCACTTCCAGATTTTTGTGAGTAATTTGTCAAATTACAGAAATGAACACATTCCTGTAATTTAACAGAAATCATGAATTAATAATCAGTAAATGAAGGCCTTGTTGCCATGGCGTTGTGTTTCTCCAGGACAGGACAGTCTGTACGTCTGTATGTACGTTTGTATGTACGTTTGTATGTACATTTGTATGTTCTGTACATGTTGAATTTACCTGATGCAAATGGGCCATCATCACATTACCACTTCATTATACACACATGACCAACCTGTGACCAAGAGTGTTTGTTTAAGGGTTGGACCGAAATGACGCTCACGTTTCGCTCCAACATCCATGACTGAGGTTGCATTCCCAAATGGAACCCTATTTCCCATTGGCACTCATCAAAAGAAGTGCAGTATCAAGTGAATAGTGTGTATTGGGACCATGTGAGTTATTGGGACCACTACTTGTGGATGCAAAACATGTGATCCACCCGCTGGCATCAACTACATCTGCTGGGTGGCATCTGCTGGGTGGTATCAGCTGGGTAGTATCTGCTGAGTGGTATCTGCTGGGTGGTATCTGCTGGGTGGTACCTGCTGGGTGGTATCTGCTGAGTGGTATCTGCTGGGTGGCATCTGCTGGGTGGTATCTGCTGGGTGGTATCTGCTGGGTGGTATCAGCTGGGTGGTATCTGCTGGGTGGTATCTGCTGGGTGGTATCTGCTGAGTGGTATCTGCTGGGTGGCATCTGCTGGGTGGTATCTGCTGGGTGGTATCTGCTGGGTGGTATCAGCTGGGTGGTATCTGCTGGGTGGTATCTGCTGGGTGGTATCTGCTGGGTGGTATCTGTTGGGTGGTATCTGCTGGGTGGTATCTGCTGGGTGGTATCTGCTGGGTGGTATCAGCTGGGTGGTATCTGCTGGGTGGTATCTGCTGGGTGGTATCTGCTGGGTGGTATCTGCTGGGTGGTATCTGCTGGGTGGTATCTGCTGGGTGGTATCTGCTGGGTGGTATCTGCTGGGTGGTATCTGCTGGGTGGTATCTGCTGGGTGGTATCTGCTGGGTGGTATCTGCTGGGTGGTATCTGCTGGGTGGTATCTGCTGGGTGGTATCTGCTTGGTGGTATCTGCTGGGTGGTATCTGCTGGGTGGTATCTGCTGGGTGGTATCTGCTGGGTGGTATCAGCTGGGTGGTATCAGCTGTGAGAGACCAGTGAATTAACTGAGCAGCAACAACCTCTGCTCCAGTGAGAGAGCAAGTCAAATATTGATTCTGGTTTACAAAAAGTCTTTGTTATTTCTGCTAGAGAGCTCTGTGAAATCCCAAGCGGTGAGAGGAGGAGGATGGAGATGGAGCGTCGCTGTTTCTGCTGCTCTATTTCATACAGAAGAGTTGATTCAGACTAATATTTCTGTATTCGTTCACTGGAGTAACGTGGTGGTGCTGGTCCCGGATGAAACATTTCCCTAGGGAAATATTCCAAACAATGTGGGCAGTGTGGCAGGGAACATTTTCATGCTGAAAGAAGCCACCTGGGAATATTAAAGTAATAAAGGGGTGCATCTGGTCTGCAACTATATTTAGGTCTAAATGAGTGCTCAGACAGAGGGTTTCCCAGCACAACAGAGCCCAGAGCACCACACTCTACATGTGATACACAACAGAGCCCAGAGCACCACACTCTACATGTGATACACAACAGAGCCCAGAGCACCACACTCTACATGTGATACACAACAGAGCCCAGAGCACCACACTCTACATGTGATACACAACAGAGCCCGGAGCACCACACTCTACCGTCCAGTTTTGACACTGACGCATGCCTATTGTAGGTGTTTTAGACAGCGGCCATGCAGACACAGCAGAAACACACACAGCATGTGATACACAGCACACACACACACACACACACACACACACAGACACACAGCATGTGATACACAGCACAGACACACCGCATGTGATACACAGCAGACACACACACAGCATGTGATACACACATGTACCCCACATGCCTTGTTGTTTCTG
Source organism: Dallia pectoralis (assembly GCA_029465975.1). Lineage (NCBI taxonomy): Eukaryota > Metazoa > Chordata > Actinopteri > Esociformes > Umbridae > Dallia > Dallia pectoralis. The sequence continues at coordinate 24,136,121 of CM055733.1, forward strand.
AACATGCTCTGTCATTTGGTTATAACAATTTGGGCCTCATCAAAGTCTCTCAGGTCATCATACCTGCCAATTTCTCCTGCATCTAACACATTGACTACCAGAGCACATTCCCTGGCCTTGACATGGGCCCCTGTTAGGAAATTATAATAAATTAATATTCAGCTTTTATTTGACAAATAATTTTATGTGCTTCTATGAAGTACATATTTGGTTATCAGGTATCTTTACAATAGGCATGCCTCAATACTACACAGAACCAGGAAATACCAGTGTGTCTCCAGTCTCTGTTAAATACACAACCTCTGTTTCTCTAGTCCCTCTACTACACAGAACCAGGAAATACCAGTGTGTCTCCAGTCTCTGTTATATACACAACCTCTGTTTCTCTAGTCCCTCTACTACACAGAACCAGGAAATACCAGTGTGTCTCCAGTCTCTGTTAAATACACAACCTCTGTTTCTCTAGTCCCTCTACTACACCATATGTCATTCAGTGCTTTTTCTTAATCCTCTGATTCCCGCTCAGCCACTCACCCCCCCCTCATACACACACACACACACACACACACACACACACACACACACACACACACACACCATCCCCAGATTCACAGCAGGGGCTCTAAAGACAAACACACACATAAACAGACGACCTAGCAGAGGTAAACATGATTACTTTCCCTGGCGAGAGTGGGTTTACCCTCTGACCACCTTGTGTAACAAATGTCTTCACAGTCCCTGTTGGTTTGGGCACATCCCTGGTACAAAGTAGTGCGGACAATAGGGAATAGGCTTTAATTTGGGACTTCACAGACGCAAATGCCCTCTGTACTTATGAGGAAGGTCACATTGGTTCCCTTTCAAGACCTCCATTCCTAAAACTAAATGTCCTGCTTTTCTCACCTGCTTTTCTCTTCCTGCTTTTCTCTTCCTGCTTTTCTCTTCCTGCTTTTCTCTCCTGCTTTTCTCTCCTGCTTTTCACTTCCTGCTTTTCTCTCCTGCTTTTCTCTCCTGCTTTTCTCTTCCTGCTTTTCTCTTCCTGGTTTCTCACCTGCTTTTCTCTTCCTGCTTTTCTCCTCCTGTTTTTCTCGCCTGCTTTTCTCTTCCTGCTTTTCTCTTCCTGCTTTTCTCTCCTGCTTTTCTCTCCTGCTTTTCTCACCTGCTTCTCTCTTCCTACTTTTCTCTCCTGCTTTTCTCTTCCTGCTTTTCTCTCCTGCTTTTCTCTCCTGCTTTTCTCACCTGCTTTTCTCTTCCTGCTTTTCTCTCCTGCTTTTCTCTCCTGCTTTTCTCTCCTGCTTTTCTCTTCCTGCTTTTCTCTTCCTGCTTTTCTCTCCTGCTTTTCTCTCCTGCTTTTCTCTCCTGCTTTTCTCTTCCTGCTTTTCTCTCCTGCTTTTCTCTCCCGCTTTTCTCCCCTGCTTTTCTCACCTGCTTTTCTCACCTGCTTTTCTCTTCCTGCTTTTCTCTCCTGCTTTTCTCTTCCTGCTTTTCTCTCCTGCTTTTCTCTCCTGCTTTTCTCTCCTGCTTTTCTCTCCTGCTTTTCTCTCCTGCTTTTCTCTCCTGCTTTTCTCTTCCTGCTTTTCTCACCTGCTTTTCTCTCCTGCTTTTCTCTCCTGCTTTTCTCTCCTGCTTTTCTCTCCTGCTTTTCTCTTCCTGCTTTTCTCTCCTGCTTTTCTCTCCTGCTTTTCTCTTCCTGCTTTTCTCTTCCTGCTTTTCTCTCCTGCTTTTCTCTTCCTGCTTTTCTATCCTGCTTTTCTCTCCTGCTTTTCTCACCTGCTTTTCTCTCCTGCTTTTCTCACCTGCTTTTCTCTCCTGCTTTTCTCTCCTGCTTTTCTCACCTGCTTTTCTCTTCCTGCTTTTCTCTCCTGCTTTTCTCTCCTGCTTTTCTCTCCTGCTTTTCTCTCCTGCTTTTCTCTTCCTGCTTTTCTCTCCTGCTTTTCTCTCCTGCTTTTCTCTCCTGCTCTTTACTTCCTGCTTTTCTCTCCTGCTTTTCTCTCCTGCTTTTCTCTCCTGCTTTTCTCTCCTCCTTTTCCCTTCCTGCTTTTCTCACCTGCTATTCTCTCCTGCTTTTCTCTCCTGCTTTTCTCTTCCTCATTTTCTCTTCCTGCTTTTCTCACCTGCTTTTCTCTTCCTGCTTTTCTCTTCCTGCTTTTCTCTTCCTTCTTTTCTCTCCTGCTTTTCTCTCCTGCTTTTCTCTCCTGCTTTTCTCTCCTGCTTTTCTCTCCTGCTTTTCTCTCCTGCTTTTCTCTTCCTGTTTTTCTCTCCTGCTTTTCTCACCTGCTTTTCTCTTCCTGCTTTTCTCTTCCTGCTTTTCTCACCTGCTTTTCTCTCCTGCTTTTCTCTTCCTGCTTTTCTCTGCTGCTTTTCTCTTCCTGTTTTTCTCACCTGCTTTTCTCTCCTGCTTTTCTCTTCCTGTTTTTTTCACCTGCTTTTCTCTTCCTGCTTTTCTCTTCCTGCTTTTCTCTCCTGCTTTTCTCTCCTGCTTTTCTCTTCCTGCTTTTCTCTTCCTGCTTTTCTCTCCTGCTTTTCTCTCCTGCTTTTCTCTCCTGCTTTTCTCACCTGCTTTTCTCTTCCTGCTTTTCTCTCCTGCTTTTTCTCCTGCTTTTCTCTCCTGCTTTTCTCTCCTGCTTTTCTCTCCTGCTTTTCTCTTCCTTCTTTTCTCACCTGCTTTTCTCTCCTGCTTTTCTCTCCTGCTTTTCTCTCCTGCTTTTCTCTCCTGCTTTTCTCTTCCTGCTTTTCTCTCCTGCTTTTCTCTCCCGCTTTTCTCCCCTGCTTTTCTCACCTGCTTTTCTCACCTGCTTTTCTCTTCCTGCTTTTCTCTCCTGCTTTTCTCTTCCTGCTTTTCTCTCCTGCTTTTCTCTCCTGCTTTTCTCTCCTGCTTTTCTCTCCTGCTTTTCTCCTCCTGCTTTTCTCTCCTGCTTTTCTCTTCCTGCTTTTCTCTCCTGCTTTTCTCTCCTGCTTTTCTCTTCCTGCTTTTCTCTCCTGCTTTTCTCTCCTACTTTTCTGTCCTGCTTTTCTCTTCCTGCTTTTCTCTTCCTGCTTTTCTCTCCTGCTTTTCTCTCCTGCTTTTCTCTCCTGCTTTTCTCTCCTGCTTTTCTCTCCTGCTTTTCTCTCCTGCTTTTCTCTTCCTGCTTTTCTCTTCCTGCTTTTCTCTCCTGCTTTTCTCTTCCTGCTTTTCTCTCCTGCTTTTCTCTCCTGCTTTTCTCACCTGCTTTTCTCTCCTGCTTTTCTCTTCCTGCTTTTCTCTCCTGCTTTTCTCTCCTGCTTTTCTCTCCTGCTTTTCTCTTCCTGCTTTTCTCTCCTGCTTTTCTCTCCTGCTTTTCTCTCCTGCTTTTCTCACCTGCTTTTCTCTTCCTGCTTTTCTCACCTGCTTTTCTCTTCCTGCTTTTCTCTCCTGCTTTTCTCTCCTGCTTTTCTCTCCTGCTTTTCTCTCCTGCTTTTCTCTTCCTGCTTTTCTCTCCTGCTTTTCTCTCCTGCTTTTCTCTCCTGCTTTTCACTTCCTGCTTTTCTCTTCCTGCTTTTCTCTCCTGCTTTTCTCTCCTGCTTTTCTCTCCTCCTTTTCCCTTCCTGCTTTTCTCACCTGCTATTCTCTCCTGCTTTTCTCTCCTGCTTTTCACTCTTGCTTTTCTCTTCCTGCTTTTCTCTCCTGCTTTTCTCTCCTGCTTTTCTCTTCCTCATTTTCTCTTCCTGCTTTTCTCACCTGCTTTTCTCTTCCTGCTTTTCTCTTCCTGCTTTTCTCCTCCTGTTTTTCTCACCTGCTTTTCTCTTCCTGCTTCTCTCTTCCTGCTTTTCTCTTCCTGCTTTTCTCCCCTGCTTTTCTCTCCTGCTTTTCTCTCCTGCTTTTCACTTCCTGCTTTTCTCTCCTGCTTTTCTCTCCTGCTTTTCTCTTCCTGCTTTTCTCTCCTGCTTTTCTCTTCCTGCTTTTCTCTCCTGCTTTTCTCTCCTGCTTTTCACTTCCTGCTTTTCTCTCCTGCTTTTCTCTCCTGCTTTTCTCTTCCTGCTTTTCTCTTCCTGCTTTTCTCACCTGCTTTTCTCTCCTGCTTTTCTCTCCTGCTTTTCTCTCCTGCTTTTCTCTTCCTGCTTTTCTCTCCTGCTTTTCTCTTCCTTCTTTTCTCTCCTGCTTTTCTCTTCCTGTTTTTCTCACCTGCTTTTCTCTCCTGCTTTTCTCTTCCTGCTTTTCTCTGCTGCTTTTCTCTCCCTGTTTTTCTCACCTGCTTTTCTCTCCTGCTTTTCACTTCCTGCTTTTCTCTTCCTGCTTTTCTCTTCCTGCTTTTCTCTCCTGCTTTTCTCTCCTGCTTTTCTCACCTGCTTTTCTCTCCTGCTTTTCTCTTCCTGTTTTTCTCACCTGCTTTTCTCTCCTGCTTTTCTCTTCCTGCTTTTCTCTTCCTGCTTTTCTCTTCCTGCTTTTCTCTCCTGCTTTTCTCTCCTGCTTTTCTCTCCTGCTTTTCTCTTCCTGCTTTTCTCTTCCTGCTTTTCTCTCCTGCTTTTCTCACCTGCTTTTCTCTTCCTGCTTTTCTCTTCCTGCTTTTCTCTTCCTGCTTTTCTCACCTGCTTTTCTCTCCTGCTTTTCTCTTCCTGCTTTTCTCTGCTGCTTTTCTCTTCCTGTTTTTCTCACCTGCTTTTCTCTCCTGCTTTTCTCTTCCTGTTTTTCTCACCTGCTTTTCTCTTCCTGCTTTTCTCTTCCTGCTTTTCTCTCCTGCTTTTCTCACCTGCTTTTCTCTTCCTGCTTTTCTCACCTGCTTTTCTCTTCCTGCTTTTCTCTCCTGCTTTTCTCTTCCTGCTTTTCTCTTCCTGCTTTTGTCTCCTGCTTTTCTCTTCCTGCTTTTCTCTCCTGCTTTTCTCCTGCTTTTCTCTTCCTGCTTTTCTCTCCTCAGCTTAATAAAACAATCTGGGACGAAGGTGGTCACTTCAAGCTGTTTCTGTCTGGTAAAAATACAAATGTTAGTTTTTTGAATGACTTTTTGTTTGGGTGTCATTTAGTAAATGGGTGTGTGGGTGTGTGTGACTGTGTGTGGGTCTGGGTGGGTGGGTGGGAGTTTGTGTGTTGTTGACAGCACTCAACTTGACACCTCTCTCTTCTTCCATTCAGTGATTGCGTTAGCCACTGGATTGTCCGATCTGAAAAGAGTCCAGCATGAATTTCACCAAAGATGGTTCCATACTGAACAGTTCCTACATCTGTGTTGTTGATGCAAATACATCTCAGAAACTCACTGCAAACACTGATGTTGGGCAGGTCTCCATAAACCTCTTTTCTGTGAGTTCCAAAGCTTTATCGTTCAATCATCTCAGTATGAAATGTATATTTGTACTGACAAGGTTTAGCAAACAGCTGATGTCTTCAGGTACTCCCCTGTTTGTCAGAAGATCATCTGAAATGTGTTTGACGCGTGGCTGAACACAGTTTACCAAACATTTAAACAGTTTGACTGTTAAAAAAACATTGGTGGAGTGTTAGAATTTAGTGGTTAGAACGTGGGCTATATATCGACAGAGGAGAGGGGGAGGGGCTGAAGAGAGGGGGAGGGGCTGAGGAGAGAGGGAGCGCTGAGGAGAGGGGGAGGGCTGAGGAGAGGGGGAGGGGCTGATGAGAGGGGGAGGGGCTGAGGAGAGGGGGAGGGCTGAGGAGAAGGGGGGCTGAAGAGAGGGGGAGGGGCTGAGGAGAGGGGGAGCACTGAGGAGAGGGGGAGGGCTGAGGAGAGGGTGAGGGCTGAAGAGAGGGGAGGGGCTGGTCAAAGGGGAGGGGCTAATGTGTGGGGTGGGACTTTTAGGGGGCGGCGCTGTGTAGACAATTGGTGGCTGTTTATGAACATTTATGAAATGGTTGTCGTGTAGCCCTATATTTCTAATAGTCATTAAATAAAACCTTGTCCAGAGTTTGAGGGTTTTCTCCTGGAACGAAGTCAGAAAAAATTTGTTTAATAAACATTTTTTTCATTTTTAGGCTGACCTCGTTCCTTAAGCAACAACGTGACTAAATGTGATGTGAAACTATATACCATACACACATTAGACAGTAGGTCCTCTAACTGGGGCAGCGGACCTGATATTATGGGATCTCCTCTCTATGTTCAGTGGGCTGAGAAGGGCGATGTGTCTCAGCTGGAGTGGGAGGTGAGGACCAACCCGGAGGTGTTGAGGACCAGGGATGAAACCAGTTCCTCTCTGATGCACCATGCAGCTGGAGCAGGAAACACCACTGTCATCAGATTCATCCACACCAGCACAGATGATATGGGTGAGGCTCCACACACGCACACACGCACACACACACACACACACACACACACACACAATAAAGAGGGTGAAGCTCCACCCACACACACAGACACACAATGAAGAGGGAGAAGCTCCACCCACACACAAACACACACACACACAGAAAAGGGTGAAGCTCCACCCCCACACACACACACACACACACAAAGAAGAGGGTGAAGCTCCACACACACACACGTCTAAATGAATGGAGGAGTTGCCGCTCTGGGTCAAAGGTCATGAGCAGTCTGGATGTACAGAGAGATGCTCCAGTAAAATATAAATATTCATGAACTTTGATTTAATTGAATGTGTGTGTGTGTGTGCGTGTGTGTGTTTTTGCATGTGTGTGTGTGTGTCTGTGTGTGTGTTTTTGCGTGTGTGTGTGTCTGTGTGTCTGTGTGTGTGTTTTTGCGTGTGTGTGTGTGTGTGTGTCTGTGTGTGTGTTTTTGCGTGTGTGTGTGTGTGTGTGTGTATGTGTCCTATCCTTCCATCCAGAGTTGAATGTGTGTGATACAGAGGGCTGTGTGCCTCTCCACTGGGCTGTTGGGAGGAACCAGGTAGACAGCTGTAAACTGCTGCTGGAGCTGGGAGCTGACCCAAATATCCTCAACCAGGCAGAGATGTCACCCCTACATCTGGCTGTCAACCACCGACACAACCACCTGGTGGATGTGAGTTAGGATGACCCCCACCTGACCTCTGACCTGTCCACACCTGACCTCTGACCTGTCCACACCTGACCTCAGACCTTTGTACCAACCTGACAGCGAATGATGCTGTGTAGCTGACAACACCCGCCTGATAGATGTTAATCTGTCTCTGTGTTTCTCTGTGTATATGTCTGTGTGTGTGTGTGTGTGTGTGTGTGTGTGTGTGTGTGTGTGTGTGTGTGTGTGTGTGTGTGTGTGTGTGTGTGTGTGTGTGTGGGTGTGGGTGTGTGTGTCCAGCTCCTGTTGTCCCACTATAAAACGAACTCTAATTTAGAGGGTCACCTAGGAAACACTGCGATTATGTTGGCCTGTTCCATCAACAACACCGATGCTCTGTCCATACTTGTGAGTACCAGACATGCTCAACAAACATGCTCTATCTATCTCTACGTTATCTAAAAATATATATAAATACACTGATGAACATAGCAAACATGCTCTATCTATCTCTATGTTATCTAAATATATATAAATACACTGATGAACATAGCAAACATGCTCTATCTATCTCTATGTTATCTAAATATATATAAATACACTGATGAACATAGCAAACATGCTCTATCTATCTCTATGTTATCTAAATATATATCAACACACTGATGAACATAACAGACATGCTCTATCTTTCTGACCGTGTTCTCTGATCTTGTTCTCTGACCGTGTTCTCTGACCGTGTTCTCTGACCGTGTTCCCTGACCGTGTTTTCTGACCATGTTCTCTTACCGTGTTCTCTGACCGTGTTCTCCGTCCCACAGCTGAACCGTGGTGCCCGGTTATGTACTCAGAATAAGCTGGGCCACTTTGCCATCCACACGGCTGCGTTTGTGGGCGCAAAGAAAGCTATGGAAGTCATCCTGCAAGCGGGTGAGTCCAAAACTAACACCTCATCAGTTATCAACAGTAGGCATCTTCATGACTGATATGTGGTGGCCATTTTGTGTCAGGAGGCCGGTAGCAGCACACAAGCCAGACCAGCAACACACGCACTGTTTATCAAACCTAGGAGGTCTACGATTCAATATGTTTAGTCCCGGAACAAAATATTTGTGATTTGGACCGAACATAATTTGACATCCTTGGGAGGGAGTCCATGCCACATGTACACAGATGGCAT
>CM055733.1:24149205-24155620 GCA_029465975.1 Dallia pectoralis
GCGAGAGGAAGAGGGAAGTATATTTTCTACCAACTTTAGGGCCACTTTGGGAGGGCTTGTCATAAATAATGTCCTGATGATGGTGGAGGCAATAGGTCCTGTCCAACCTGAGGCGTTACATGTTAGCATCTATCATACGGACATATAGACTGGAGGACAGGTACGTGTTCACCTTTCTACCATTCTAGTCCCTACCTGGGTTCCCTTCTGGGTTCCTTTAATACTGCTTACATAATCACATTATGCCATGCTTTGTAATGTTGTGTTAAAATTTGAGAAGATGTACTATACTGGAACAATCGTTCACAGTAGCCTGAATTGGAAAGCCAGCAGTATATTTATATTATTATATTATATTTATATTGTACATCTGTTTGCAATATAAATTTAATATCAGTACATTAATGAAACATGCACGTGTCTCACATATTGGTGAGATGTGTAACTCCAGGAGTTTTATTTGTGTGTAGAGTGTGTGAGTAATCGCACAAAACTGTGAGCTCAGCAACCGCTCTCAGTCAAACATGCCTTCGATTGGCTTCTGAACAAATGTCTGTGTAATCTCAGGGGATTTGCACCCTATAAAAAACATACATTTGCCTTTGGTTGGTAACTCGTCTGGGAGTGTGAGACTATAGATATTTACCCATAAGGCTTATCTGCTTCACAGAGTGGGACCATGTGCCCTTTAGAAAGCACACATATATAAGGCGACACACCCTGTGCTCTGAATGGCTTCAGTGAATGGCTGGTGATTTATTGTCTGGTGATATATTTAGCTGTTATTTATTGTCTGGTGATATATTTAGACATTATTTATTGTCTGGTGATATATTGAGCTATTATTTATTGTCTGGTGATATATTTAGCCATTATTTATTGTCTGGTGATATATTTAGCCAATATTTATTGTCTGGTGATATATTTAGCCATTATTTATTGTCTGGTGATATATTTAGCCATTATTTATTGTCTGGTGATATATTTAGCCATTATTTATTGTCTGGTAATATATTTAGCCATTATTTATTGTCTGGTGATATATTTAGCCATTATTTATTGTCTGGTGATATATTTAGCCATTATTTATTGTCTGGTAATATATTTAGCCATTATTTATTGTCTGGTGATATATTTAGCCATTATTTATTGTCTGGTGATATATTTAGCCATTATTTATTGTCTGGTGATATATTTAGCCATTATTTATTGTCTGGTGATATATTTAGCCATTATTTATTGTCTGGTGATATATTTAGCCATTATTTATTGTCTGGTGATATATTTACCAATTATTTATTGTCTGGTGATTTATTTAAACCAACCTTGTCTTATAATGATCAGGTGTATTAGGTATTGCAGTGAAATGTCCCCAGAACGTCATGAAGTGATGTAGTTCTGCTCTTCTATGACCTTCTCTTCATCCATGACCTCTCCTCTTCAATGACCTTCTCTTCATCCATGACCTTCTCTTCATCCATGACCTTCTCTTCATCCATGACCTCTTCTCCTCTATGACCTCTCTTCATTCATGACCTCTTCTCCTCTATGACCTCTCTTCATTCATGACCTCTTCTCATCCATGACCTTCTCTTCATCCATGATCTCTCTTCATCCATGACCTCTTCTCATCCAAGACCTTCTCTTCATCCATGATCTCTCTTCATTCATGACCTCTTCTCATCCATGACCTTCTCTTCATCCATGATCTCTCTTCATCCATGAACACACATCCCTCACTCCCACCTCAGGTATGGTCGCATCAACACCTGCAAGCGTCTTCTGGAGACCATCACAGACTCACGTCTGTTGAACGAGGGGGACGAGAGAGGCCTGACCCCCCTACACCTAGCATCTGGAGGAGGGCACACAAAAGTGGTGGAGGTGCTTCTCCGGAAAGGGGCCCTGTTTCACAGGTGACTACAACACCGGGTACATTTATAGTACAGTAGACACCTGGCCCGGTTCTGGTTCTTTATAGTACAGTAGACACCTGGCCCGGTTCTGGTTCTTTATAGTACAGTAGACACCTGGCCCGGTTCTGGTTCTTTATAGTACAGTAGACACCTGGCCCGGTTCTGGTTCTTTATAGTACAGTAGACGCCTGGCCCGGTTCTGGTTCTTTATAGTACAGTAGACACCTGGCCCGGTTCTGGTTCTTTATAGTACAGTAGACACCTGGCCCGGTTCTGGTTCTTTATAGTACAGTAGACACCTGGCCCGGTTCTGGTTCTTTATAGTACAGTAGTAACCTGGCCGGTTCTGGTTCTTTATAGTACAGTAGACACCTGGCCAGGTTCTGGTTCTTTATAGTACAATAGTAACCTGGCCGGTTCTGGTTCTTTATAGTACAGTAGTCACCTGGCCCGGTTCTGGTTCTTTATAGTACAGTAGACACCTGGCCCGGTTCTGGTTCTTTATAGTACAGTAGACACCTGGCCCGGTTCTGGTTCTTTATAGTACAGTAGGCACCTGGCCCGGTTCTGGTTCTGAATATACGAGATAACACACATTCAAGTACTTGGTCAGGATGCGTGTGACATCACAAAAACCCAAGTTTACCAGAATTCCTGAACGTTATATTCCTATAAGAGCGATAAACGAGATGGTGATGTCATTGTTCCTGCAGTCTAAATTCAAAGAAGCGTTGAAGACGGCGGAATCTAAATGTATATTGATCTGTCGTTAAGTGGTGTTTAACCTGGAACACGCTGGTGAAAAGCAGCAGGTCTTGTGAGATGTTCTCTCGTCCTCAGAGCCGTAACTCTTCATTAATCCCATGCAGGTGAATGTGTGATAATAATGTGACAGTGTGTTGTCATATCCTGGCTAAATCTGTATTTCTCTGTTTGTCAGTGATTACAGAGGGTGGACCTGCCTTCACCACGCAGCAGCTGAGGGGTACACTCAGACCATGATCATACTGCTATCAGCCAACAGCCACCTCATAGACAAGCAGGACGAGGACGGGGTCAGGGCCGTTATGTATCATATACCTGTTGGATAAAATATTGTGCTTGTGTCTTGGTGTGTTTGGTTTCAAATACAGAGAAAACTAAACAATTATGATATGTTGTTATAATATTAATAAGTATCAGATTATTAACTTGTCCTGTTTTCGGTAATGATTTTGTTGTTTTGGCTCAGTGCACGGCTCTGCATGTGGCAGCGAGAGATGGGCACGTGGCAGCAGTCAGACTGCTACTGGAGAGTGGGGCAGAGATTGGGTTGAACAAAAACCAGGCATCCTTCTTCCACGAAGCTCTACAACACGGGAGGAGTGACGTGATCAACACCGTCATCGACAGTGACAGGTTAGTCCTGGGGGCGAATACCAGACCGGACGTTAACTGGGCTTTTATAAATGCATTATGTACAAACACAGTACCAACTGCCCTTCTATTTGAGTTCTCAACACCCCATAATGCACTCCTACTCCACAGGGGTCAAACCGGTTTCAAGTGTCTACAGGTTTTTGCTTTAATCTTGAACTTGATTGATTAATTAGTTCACTAATTGGCCAGGTGCTACCCTCACCTGGTTGTTTGGGTCTGAACCCATTTAAAGGAAAAACCCAAAACCTGGTGTATCTCTGTGGAATCCGATTGACACCCATGATGTTCTTGTTGCTATCTCACCCACGTGGGTCACTGAAAGACCTAGGAGAGTTTATTCAGAGACGTGCTTGTTAAAAAGACACTTGGTCATTGGCCTTCGTGACTTGATTGCGACAGTTAAGGACGAACTAAATCTACTTGGGCAAAAATGGCAAATAAAGACAATCACTTGTGGCTGGTTTGGTGAAGGTGGTTTATTCAGTTAGTTCCTGTTTGTAAAGTCCTCAATTAAGTTACCGGTTGTAATCATTCTTGCACCACAGCGATTTGCAACCACTCAGGGAAGTGTCTGTGTGTTTGTTTGTATATTGCAGATGTAATGAGACGCTGTGGGCATTCGAATTTCAGGGTGGCCAACGAGCTCCAATGTTGGACCTGATTGACCTGCTCCCAGAATGTTGCAAGGTTTGTTTTTATATACCTGAACCAGAGGCCTGCAGACAGGGCTCTATCTATCTCTATACCTGAACCAGAGGCCTGCAGACAGGGCTCTATCTATCTCTATACCTAAACCAGAGGCCTGCAGACAGGCCTCTATCTATCTCTATACCTAAACCAGAGGCCTGCAGACAGGCCTCTATCTATCTCTATACCTGAACCAGAGGCCTGCAGACAGGGCTCTATCTATCTCTATACCTGAACCAGAGGCCTGCAGACAGGGCTCTATCTATCTCTATACCTAAACCAGAGGCCTGCAGACAGGCCTCTATCTATCTCTATACCTGAACCAGAGGCCTGCAGACAGGGCTCTATCTATCTCTATACCTGAACCAGAGGCCTGCAGACAGGGCTCTATCTATCTCTATACCTAAACCAGAGGCCTGCAGACAGGCCTCTATCTATCTCTATACCTGAACCAGAGGCCTGCAGACAGGGCTCTATCTATCTCTATACCCGAACCAGAGGCCTGCAGACAGGGCTCTATCTATCTCTATACCTGAACCAGAGGCCTGCAGACAGGGCTCTATCTATCTCTATACCTGAACCAGAGGCCTGCAGACAGGGCTCTATCTATCTCTATACCTGAACCAGAGGCCTGCAAACAGGGCTCTATCTATCTCCTAATTCTCTGTCTACCCCAGATGTGGTACCCCAGACTTGGCTTAAACAATGTCATTCTTTAATAAAACGCATCATGAAGTTCAAACAAGGAAATGACCTATTTTGGTTAAACTATTTCTTAGAGAAAATTAATCTGGTAGAATGTGGACATGTTGTTAAAAAATAATTAAACTTGTGATGTTTCCTGCTGTCTTTCCTTACCTGTTCAGCACCTATTGGATCGCTGTATCAAAGAATCAGATGATGATACCAAAAGTCAAGACTACCATGTGGGTACACGTTCCCATGCACTGTACAGTTAATATCATGTATATACTACCATTTACTCTATTACCATGCACTGTAAAGTTAATATCATGTATATACTACCATTTACTATATATACTTACTTATATTTACGCATATTATATAACATATATTCTAGTGTAAACATTTAAGGGAAATTGTTGAGGTGTCCATGAGCAAGACACCTAACCCCAGCTGCTCCTGGCGAGCCTGCAGTCGCCTTGCATGGTAGACGTGGTCGTCAGTGTATGAATGAGTGAATAAGAGAATGAGTGAATGAATGGGTGAATGTGACGCAGGATCTGTAAAGCGCTTTGGATAAAAGCACTATATAAAAGCGCAGCATTTAATAATGTACTGTTTAAGTTTGTTTCAATCTCTCACTAAATTAAACACTAATGTTGTAACTGGTTCCAGTGCATTAGATTTATTCATATTTAATTGGTTGTTTTTCATTTATTGTGTAGATTGAGTATAATTTCCAGTGGCTTCAGGCCCCTATTATACTAAAGAAACATGCCAAAACTGACAAACGTCTGGAGATCCAGCCTTTAGCTGCTCTGAATGTGAGTATACACTTTCATTAGATACAATTTGTTACATACACTAGAACGTAGAAATATGATTGATTAGGTCAATACATCAGCCTGTAGAAGTATAATTAATACATTTTATACATTGGCCCATTGAAATAGAATGGACTAATTGTGTTCAGCTCTCAGTTTTCTAGCATTTCATTGTAGGTTGCTGTTTAGGCTGGATATAGATGGCATCTGTGATAGCTAATGTAAACAGGGCTTTATCCAATATATATATAGCGTAAATATTTAATTGGTGAATCCTAGCGAGACGGAGGTCTATAAACAAGACTTTAATCTCCTCTGTAGAGCATAGCTCTATTGTCACCAAGTGTTTGTGTGAAAGCTCCTTTAAGCACTGAGATCAGTGGTGGAGTATTTCTTTGAGACTGAATTACCCTCCACAGTTTATTGGCACCCGAGGTAAATGTGAACAACAAAGCCTGAGACAAATTGTGATTGTTGTTTATTCGCATGACTACACATTCCAAATATCAGATGAATCTAGTCTTTTAATAAAATAAATTCATATAAAGGGTTTAATTCAAAAATAGGATGCTGCAGTTATTGACACCTTGAGTTTAGTGCTTCCTCCCTCCACTCAGATAGCCAAGTTGTCCTCTGTGATGTTTGACGAGGAGAGAGAACACATAGAAACGGATCTGTTATGGTGTAGGTAGGAGGCTTGAGACTGGGGCCGGGAGAACACATAGAAACGGATCTGTTATGGTGTAGGTAGGAGGCTTGAGACTGGGGCCGGGAGAACACATAGAAACGGATCTGTTATGGTGTAGGTAGGAGGCTTGAGACTGGGGCCGGGAGAACACATAGAAACGGATCTGTTATGGTGTAGGTAGGAGGCTTGACACTGGG
>CM055733.1:24156120-24193620 GCA_029465975.1 Dallia pectoralis
GTGTAGGTAGGAGGCTTGACACTGGGGCCGGGAGAACACATAGAAACGGATCTGTTATGGTGTAGGTAGGAGGCTTGGCACTGGGGAAACATAGAAATCGGGAGAACACATAGAAACGGATCTGTTATGGTGTAGGTAGGAGGCTTGACACTGGGGCCTGGGGGAGAACACATAGAAACGGATCTGTTATGGTGTAGGTAGGAGGCTTGACACTGGGGCCGGGAGAACACATAGAAACGGATCTGTTATGGTGTAGGTAGGAGGCTTGGCGGGAGAACACATAGAAACGGATCTGTTATGGTGTAGGTAGGAGGGCACTGGGGCCGGGAGAACACATAGAAACGGATCTGTTATGGTGTAGGTAGGAGGTAGGAGGCTTGACACTGGGGCCGGGAGAACACATAGAAACGGATCTGTTATGGTGTAGGTAGGAGGCTTGGCTTGAAACGGATCTGTTATGGTGTAGGTAGGAGGCTTGACACTGGGGCCGGGAGAACACATAGAAACGGATCTGTTATGGTGTAGGTAGGAGGCTTGACACTGGGGCCGGGAGAACACATAGAAACGGATCTGTTATGGTGTAGGTAGGAGGCTTGACACTGGGGCCGGGAGAACACATAGAAACGGATCTGTTATGGTGTAGGTAGGAGGCTTGAGACTGGGGCCGGGAGAACACATAGAAACGGATCTGTTATGGTGTAGGTAGGAGGCTTGACACTGGGGCCGGGAGAACACATAGAAACGGATCTGTTATGGTGTAGGTAGGAGGCTTGACACTGGGGCCGGGAGAACACATAGAAACGGATCTGTTATGGTGTAGGTAGGAGGCTTGACACTGGGGCCGGGAGAACACATAGAAACGGATCTGTTATGGTGTAGGTAGGAGGCTTGACACTGGGGCCGGGAGAACACATAGAAACGGATCTGTTATGGTGTAGGTAGGAGGCTTGACACTGGGGCCGGGAGAACACATAGAAACGGATCTGTTATGGTGTAGGTAGGAGGCTTGACACTGGGGCCGGGAGAACACATAGAAACGGATCTGTTATGGTGTAGGTAGGAGGCTTGACACTGGGGCCGGGAGAACACATAGAAACGGATCTGTTATGGTGTAGGTAGGAGGCTTGACACTGGGGCCGGGAGAACACATAGAAACGGATCTGTTATGGTGTAGGTAGGAGGCTTGGGCCTGGGGCCGGGAGAACACATAGAAACGGATCTGTTATGGTGTAGGTAGGAGGCTTGACACTGGGGCCGGGAGAACACATAGAAACGGATCTGTTATGGTGTAGGTAGGAGGCTTGAGACTGGGGCCGGGAGAACACATAGAAACGGATCTGTTATGGTGTAGGTAGGAGGCTTGAGACTTGAGAACACTGGGATCTGTTATGGGAGAACACATAGAAACACTGGGGCGGGGAGAACACATAGAAACGGATCTGTTATGGTGTAGGTAGGAGGCTTGAGACTGGGGGAGGAAACGGATCTGTTATGGTGTAGGTAGGAGAACACATAGAAACGGATCTGTTATGGTGTAGGTAGGAGGACTGGGGCTTGAAACGGATCTGGGGCATAGAAACGGATCTGTTATGGTGTAGGTAGGAGGGGAGAACACATAGAAACGGATCTGTTATGGTGTAGGTAGGAGGCTTGACACTGGGGCCGGGAGAACACATAGAAACGGATCTGTTATGGTGTAGGTAGGAGGCTTGACACTGGGGCCGGGAGAACACATAGAAACGGATCTGTTATGGTGTAGGTAGGAGGCTTGACACTGGGGCCGGGAGAACACATAGAAACGGATCTGTTATGGTGTAGGTAGGAGGCTTGACACTGGGGCCGGGAGAACACATAGAAACGGATCTGTTATGGTGTAGGTAGGAGGCTTGGCACTGGGGCCGGGAGAACACATAGAAACGGATCTGTTATGGTGTAGGTAGGAGGCTTGGCACTGGGGCCGGGAGAACACATAGAAACGGATCTGTTATGGTGTAGGTAGGAGGCTTGGCACTGGGGCCGGGAGAACAGAGGACTGTCAATTAAAACTAATGGAGTAACACATCCTTATAAGTACTTGGTCCTCGGTTGTGATTATGACTTGGTTTTCTGTGTACAATTTACACTGAATTTTCAGTTGGATTAATGTGACTATTGGAGTGTAGGATCAAACTGATGACAAACAATTATAAGGTTCAATGCCTTTTGCTCATATTTACCTCAGGTGACAATAATTATGGAGCTCACTGAACAGTGTATTCATATGCAGTGATCAAGATATTCATCAGATAGTTCTCTCTCTCTCTCTCTGTCCATCTTGTTCTCTCTCTCTCTCTCTCTCTCTCTCTCTCTCTCTCTCTCTCTCTCAATGTCTCTCTTCTAGGCGATGGTAAACTACAACCGCATCGAGCTGCTAACCCACCCTCTCTGTAAGAAGTACCTGGAGATGAAGTGGTTAGTATTCATGGCCTCTAGTATTAACAGGCCTCTAGTATTCACAGGCCTCTAGTATTCACAGGCCTCTAGTATCCACAGGCCTCTAGTATTCACAGGCCTCTAGTATTCACAGGCCTCTAGTATTCACAGCCTCTAGTATTCACAGCCTATAGTATTCACAGCCTCTAGTATTCACGGCCTCTAGTATTCACAGGCCTTTAGTATTCACAGGCCTCTAGTATTAACAGGCCTCTAGTATTAACAGACCTCTAGTATTAACAGACCTCAGTATTCACAGGCCTCTAGTATTAACAGGCCTCTAGTATTCACAGGCCTCTAGTATTCACAGGCCTCTAGTATTCACAGGCCTCTAGTATTCACAGTTCACAGGCCTCTAGTATTCACAGGCCTCTAGTATTCACAAGCCTCTAGTATTCACATGCCTCTAGTATTCACAGGCCTCTAGTATTCACAGGCCTCTAGTATTTACAGATCTTTAGTATTCACAGGCCTCTAGCATTAACAGGCCTCTAGTATTCACAGGCCTCTAGTATTCACAGGCCTCTAGTATTCACAGATCTTTAGTATTCACAGGCCTCTAGCATTAACAGGCCTCTAGTATTCACAGGCCTCTAGTATCCACAGGCCTCTAGTACTCACAGACCTCTAGTACTCATAGGCCTCTAGTACTCATAGGCCTCTAGTATCCACAGGCCTCTAGTATCCACAGGCCTCTAGTATTAACAGGCCTCTAGTATTCACAGGCCTCTAGTAGCCACAGGCCTCTAGTACTCACAGACCTCTAGTACTCATAGGCCTCTAGTACTCATAGGCCTCTAGTATCCACAGGCCTCTAGTATTCACACACCTCTAATATTCACAGGCATTTAGTATTTACAGGCCTCTAGCATTAACAGGCCTCTAGTATCCACAGGCCTCTAGTATTCACAGACCTCTAGTATTCACAGGCCTCTAGTATTCACAGGCCTCTAGTATTCACAGGCCTCTAGTATTCACAGGCCTCTAGTATTCACAGTTCACAGGCCTCTAGTATTCACAGGCCTCTAGTATTCACAAGCCTCTAGTATTCACATGCCTCTAGTATTCACAGGCCTCTAGTATTCACAGGCCTCTAGTATTTACAGATCTTTAGTATTCACAGGCCTCTAGCATTAACAGGCCTCTAGTATTCACAGGCCTCTAGTATTCACAGATCTTTAGTATTCACAGGCCTCTAGCATTAACAGGCCTCTAGTATTCACAGGCCTCTAGTATCCACAGGCCTCTAGTACTCACAGACCTTTAGTACTCATAGGCCTCTAGTACTCATAGGCCTCTAGTATCCACAGGCCTCTAGTATCCACAGGCCTCTAGTATTCACAGACCTCTAGTATTCACAGGCCTCTAGTATTCACAGGCCTCTAGTATTTACAGATCTTTAGTATTCACAGGCCTCTTGCATTAACAGGCCTCTAG
Organism: Dallia pectoralis; assembly: GCA_029465975.1. NCBI lineage: Eukaryota > Metazoa > Chordata > Actinopteri > Esociformes > Umbridae > Dallia > Dallia pectoralis. The sequence goes on from CM055733.1 coordinate 24,160,030, forward strand.
TATTCATAGGCCTCTAGTATTCACAGATCTTTAGTATTCACAGGCCTCTAGCATTAACAGGCCTCTAGTACTCATAGGCCTCTAGTATCCACAGGCCTCTAGTATTCACAGGCCTCTAGTATTCACAGACCTCTAGTATTCACAGGCCTCTAGTATTCACAGGCCTCTAGCATTAACAGGCCTCTAGTATTCACAGGCCTCTAGTATTCACAGATTTTTAGTATTCACAGGCCTCTAGCATTAACAGGCCTCTAGTATTCACAGGCCTCTAGTATTCACAGGCCTCTAGTACTCACAGACCTCTAGTATCCACAGGCCTCTAGTACTCACATACTGTCCTTCTCCTCCCATCTCCAGGGTGGCGTACGGGAGCGCGGCTCACCTCCTCAACCTGTTTGTGTACCTCCTGGGTCTCCTCCCACTCACACACCTTATAGTGAGCCTACGACCCAGTATGAACTACACCAGCCTGGACAACACCACCTCTGTCACCATGGTTCCCATCTCCTTCAGAGAGGTAGGCACACCTTGAGGTTTGGCATCCCAAATCCCAGAGGGTTAATGAGTAACATGTGTATTTGGTCTTCACATGCAGGAAGCCAGACACCCAGTGTTCCTTAATGCTCTCTGCTACCTACTGAATGGGGTGACTATAGGGGTCTGGAGGTAGTGCACCAGGAACAGGGGGTAGGGGGTCATTTGGGATGCGGACAGTGTGATATCGTCACGGAGATAACGGGTTCACACACATCACTCAGTCCCTGTCCAGGAGATACGTGTGTGAGGCGTGATCCATGTCTTCTGATGCCCCTGAAATGCTCCCCCCAACCCCCCAGTGTGTGTGTGTGTGTGTGTGTGTGTGTGTGTGTGTGTGTGTGTGTGTGTGTGTGTGTGTGTGTGTGTGTGTGTGTGTGTGTGTGTGTGTGCGGCATGCATCCCGCACGCCCTCCCGTCCCCATCTCTACACATGACAACCCCCCATTTCACCATTGTCTCTCCACATGACAAATAAATGACATTGGTCATGAATATGTAGATGTAACCTTTGACCTTGCTTAACCTCTGCCCCACAGCAAGACGTATTCCTGTCCAGCTGTGTGTTCATGGTTCTCATCATGAACATCTACTTCATGGGAAAGGAAATCTTGCAGATGTTCTATCAGGTCTAGTCTGCACTATTCTTTAATTGCTTATACTTGTTGGCATCCAGAGTGTTCTCCAGTGGGACGTTCATAAATAAATCACTAGTTGGTCTATTGTATTGTACTGATGTATGTTTAAATATACGTTAACAGTTGGAATATTTTCCTAGCGCATTCTGCTGTCTTCCTGAGCTAATTGCAGTTGTTGCATTGAACACAGTTTTGGAAATACAGAGGTCAAACATTTGTTTAGTAAGTTACATGTTGTAAAGAACAATTGGGCTAAAACCCACTTAGACAAATGAAATATGCAAATGACAGGAAGCTAAATGCGACTAACACTCTCTGGTGTAAGTCAGGAATTAAGATAAGTGTTACTAACACTCTCTGTTGTAAGTCAGGAATTAAGATAAGTGTGACTAACACTCTGTGGTGTAAGTCAGGAATCATTCCAAGTGTGACTAACACTCTGTGGTGTAAGTCAGGAATCATTCCAAGTGTGACTAACACTCTGTGGTGTAAGTCAGGAATCATTCCAAGTGTGACTAACACTCTGTGGTGTAAGTCAGGAATCATTCCAAGTGTGACTAACACTCTGTGGTGTAAGTCAGGAATCATTCCAAGTGTGACTAACACTCTCTGGTGTTTTCTCAAAGCGCCGGATTTACTTCATGGACATCTCTAACTTGCAAGACTGGATGTCAATTATCTTTTCTCTCCTCTTCGTCATCCCCCTGTTCTTCAATTCTCCGAGCTCATGGCACTGGGAGGCTGGAGCCCTGGCCATTATCATGTCCTGGATTAACTTCCTTCTTTACCTACAAAGGTATTCATGAACTTTCTAAACAATGAGGCATCTCTTTATAGCCAGTCATTTGTTTGACTCTGATTTATATATTGTAAGTTTCTGGAACTAAATCATGGAACACAAATCATTAGCGACGTCCTGGTTACGCTGTCGCTATTCAGTTCTGTCTCCAGGTAGTTTTTTCCTCATCTTCCCCTCTGCTTAATTTGGTCTGAAGGAAACCGCCTAAGCATTGGAAATGCTGTATTGATTGATCTTATTTGACTGTAACCGCAACAGAATAGTGGAATATCATGTGACTTTAGCCAAAAAGTTTCATAAATGATTCCAGGCACATATTTCACTCGTTATTAAATGACTAAAAGTAAACTTGGTGGTGAAGTCAAATAAGTGCTTTCCTCTTCTAGGTTTGAACACTTCGGGATCTACGTGGTGATGTTCCAGGAGATTGCGAGAACGTTGTTTAAAATCCTGCTGGTGTTCTTCTTCTTGATGCTGGCTTTTGCTTTGGTCTTCTATGCCGTCATGCTAAACCAGGTCAGAAGAGCCGTAGGACACATTGTACTTCATGTGGCTTAATGTAGCGTTAGTAAACTCTTCACACGACTTACAGATTAGTGAATTATTTCATCATATCAACGAGGATTTTACAGATATAACTTGGTGGAGTGACGACAATACAAACATCTCCTGTGTCCACCTGTTTGTCATCTTAGAGATCATTTTATCGGCTGGACCTGTCCTTGATCCAGGTCTTTGTGATGATGGTCGGAGAGATGAATTACCAGAACAACATTCTGGATATGTACCTCGACAATAAGCTCCCGTTTCCCTTCATCACCTTCTATGTGTTTTTGATTTTTGTCATCGTCATGCCGATCCTGTTGATGAACATGATGGTAGGGTCCTCTGTGAACTTAAACACACATTGTACAATTCGTAACTCGAAGAGCAATTGACTGTTCCTTCAACTTTATTGACCGAAGCTAATATTGGTGAAATTGAGATTTAAAATGAACTTGTTCATATAATATAGCAGCACACAGATTCACATTCACAGATAAAATATGACACACAAATGTATTTATTTTTAAATATGTGGTCCCTTTAAAAGTCAAAATATTGACAGCCTTGCATTTTATTGTTCACTGTAGATTTTCCTCTAGCCTCACATTCAATATTAACCGTGTGTATGTGCTCTTAGGTTTGCTTAGAAACCTCTAATTACAAACATCACACTAATTTGCTTTTTAACCTGTCAGTCTCTGAAGATGATTCAATATTAAAATATCTGATAATATTAACCAAACATGACAAATTAGTTTGGAAAATAAGATCAGAACTGAGCTGAGCTGAACTGAGCTAAACTGAGCTAGACTGACCTGTCTCTGTACACTTCAGAGAATTAGACTGAGCTGAACTGAGCTAAGCTGAGCTGAAGTTAGTTAAACTGAGCTGTCTCTGTACCCTGCGGAGCATTAGCTCTTTCAAGCAGAATGCTCATTATGAAAGAACCCTGTTATCCCTAAATCAAATGGGTTTTAGAAACAGACAACATGATTGGGTCCTGTGAGAATATTCATTAGTTATTAGTCTTGTCAGAGTAATTAAGGTTAATTTAATTGATTTGGGACTCCCAACACCTGGTTGACTAAGTACCTAAAAGTTCCTAAAAGTAGCCTGGTTAGATACTAATTAGAACAAAAAGCACATTTCAACTAGACACCCAGTGTTTCAGAGTTTACACCTATGATCGAAAGAGGCTCTACAGCGTGAAATCACTTCTTATCCTGGTTTCATCTCCAAACATCTGAATGCTTGTAGAGGACGACACTTCAAAGTAATGAGATGCAGCAGCCACTCTCACATTATGGATTGTTATTATGGATTATTATTATGAATTATTATTATGGATTATTATTATGAAATATTTCATTTATTATTATTATTATGGATTATTATTATTAAATATTTCATTTATTATTATTATTATGGATTATTATTATTAAATATTTCATTTATTATTATTATTATGGATTATTATTATGAAATATTTCATTTATTATTATTATTATGAATTATTATTCTGGATTAGTATTATGGTTTATAATTATGGATTGTTATTATGAATTATTATTATGAATTATTATTATGAAATATTTCATTTATTATTATTATTATGGATTATTATTATGAAATATTTCATTTATTATTATTATTATGAATTATTATTCTGGTTTAGTATTATGTATTATAATTATGGATTGTTATTATGAATTATTATTATGGATTATTATTATGAAATATTTCATTTATTATTATTATTATGGATTATTATTATTAAATATTTCATTTATTATTATTATTATGGATTATTATTATTAAATATTTCATTTATTATTATTATTATGGATTATTATTATGAAATATTTCATTTATTATTATTATTATGGATTATTATTATGAAATATTTCATTTATTATTATTATTATGGATTATTATTATGAAATATTTCATTTATTATTATTATTATGGATTATTATTATGAAATATTTCATTTATTATTATTATTATGGATTATTATTATGAAATATTTCATTTATTATTATTATTATGGATTATTATTATGAAATATTTCATTTATTATTATTATTATGGATTATTATTATGAAATATTTCATTTATTATTATTATTATGGATTACCGTGGCATATTGATATATCCTGAATGTCACTGGTACTTATTTGTCTCTATTTGCTGTAGATCGGTTTGGCAGTCGGAGACATTGCTGAAGTGCAGAGAAGTGCTGCTCTGAAGAGAATGGCTATGCAGGTGTGGTTAGTTATTAACAAACCAACAAATCAAATTAGTCATCAAAATAAGATGATCTCTGATGTCCCCTGTAGCTCCATTTAACACTGTTCTTCAGACTTTAATACTGTATTATGATGTTAAATGTGGTGATTTTAAATGACTGTATTTGTCCATAATGTACACCTGCATCAGATTGAACTTCACACCAACCTGGAGGAGAAAATGCCGTACTGGTTGCTGAAGCGAGTGGACCGGCCCTGTATAACCATCCACCCCAACCGGAAGTGCTCCAGTGTGGGTATTAACTCCTGGTTTAACAGCCCTGTACCATGATCTCACTAGGGACCGGGTGATCATACAAAGATGGCACCTAATCTCTCATTGTGTCCATGGTGAATTATATCAACTGTCTATAGAGATGGAGGTTCATATATAAACACTCAGGTGAATAGGTAGATAGATACGTAGATCTATATTTGATTGGCCGCAAATTGAATTATCCAGTGTAGAATTGTTTCATGTTTTAATTCAGCAATCTCATACTTCCCTGCATTACGCTTGTTGCATCCAATTTAAGAAATATAACAATAATATTTGTCATTTTTCTAAAGGAAAATGTTCGTCTGTCCATCCTGCACTTTTTTAATCAGGGAGAGCAAAACGAAGTGCGTTCACGTCTTATGAAAGACACGTCCTGCTCATCCAATCTGCAGGCAGAACTACTGAAACAGAAGTACAGGTACCAGAAACCCACTGTCTCTCACTGGTACACAGTCACACACACACAGTCACACACACACAGACACACACACACACACACACACACACACACACACACACACAGTACAGGTACCAGAAACCCACTGTCTCTCACTGGTACACAGTCACACTCACAAGTACAGGTACCAGAAACCCACTGTCTCTCACTGGTACACAGTCACAAGTACAGGTACCAGAAACCCACTGTCTCTCACTGGTACACAGTCACAAGTACAGGTACCAGAAACCCACTGTCTCTCACTGGTACACAGTCACAAGTACAGGTACCAGAAACCCACTGTCTCTCACTGGTACACAGTCACAAGTACAGGTACCAGAAACCCACTGTCTCTCACTGGTACACAGTCACACTCACAAGTACAGGTACCAGAAACCCACTGTCTCTCACTGGTACACAGTACAGGTACCAGAAACCCACTGGTCTCTCACTGGTACACAGTCACAAGTACAGGTACCAGAAACCCACTGTCTCTCACTGGTACACAGTCACACTCACAAGTACAGGTACCAGAAACCCACTGTCTCTCACTGGTACACAGTCACAAGTACAGGTACCAGAAACCCACTGTCTCTCACTGGTACACAGTCACAAGTACAGGTACCAGAAACCCACTGTCTCTCACTGGTACACAGTCACAAGTACAGGTACCAGAAACCCACTGTCTCTCACTGGTACACAGTCACAAGTACAGGTACCAGAAACCCACTGTCTCTCACTGGTACACAGTCACACTCACAAGTACAGGTACCAGAAACCCACTGTCTCTCACTGGTACACAGTCACACACACAAGTACAGGTACCAGAAACCCCATGTCTCTCACTGGTACACAGTCACACACACACACACACACACACACAAGTACAGGTACCAGAAACCCACTGTCTCTCACTGGTACACAGTCACACACACAAGTACAGGTACCAGAAACCCCTGTCTCTCACTGGTACACAGTCACTGTCACACACACAAGTACAGGTACCAGAAACCCACTGTCTCTCACTGGTACACAGTCACACACACACACAAATACAGGTACCAGAAACCCCCTGTCTCTCACTGGTACACAGTCACACACACACACACAAATACAGGTACCAGAAACCCACTGTCTCTCACTGGTACACAGTCACACACACACACAAATACAGGTACCAGAAACCCACTGTCTCTCACTGGTACACAGTCACACACACACACAAATACAGGTACCAGAAACCCACTGTCTCTCACTGGTACACAGTCACACACACACACACAAATACAGGTACCAGAAACCCACTGTCTCTCACTGGTACACAGTCACTGTCACACACACAAACACTAATCTGTCTCAGCAGAGTTTTTTTAAATAGTGTGCTAGCGGCCTCTAGTGTTTGAATCTGTAATGACAGGTTGTTCAGTATGAACTGTGTGTTTCTATGTGTCAGATTGAAGGAGATGTCCAGTGTGCTGGAGAAGCAGCACAACCTCATGAAGCTGATGATCCAAAAGATGGAGATCACATCGGAGGCCGACGAGTACGATGGGCCCATTGAGTTCAAAGGTCACATGCAAGGGTCAAAACGGGGTCATGCCACTGCCTCCAAGTGGCTCCCATTGATGAAGGCCATTGAATGCAGGAAATTCTGAGAGCTGGTGACCCCAAAAGCCTTTAATTACCACCGATTCACTTCCTGCTTGTTAGTACTGCTAGTTAAGTCAAACCATATTAGTACAGAACAATAACCAGTAGATGATCATCTTTATATATACATTAACTTCCTGTACAATACTGTGATTCGCATTAATGCCTTAATCATTAAATATAATCTACTATTCTGATGTCAACAATAGTTTTGACTATGTTCTGTAGTTTTAATGTCTTTACATGTCAACAATAGTTTTTTAACTATGTTCTGTAGTTTTAATGTGTTTACATGTCAACAATAGTTTTGACTATGTTCTGTAGTTTAAATGTCTTTACATGTAGACAATAGTTTTGACTATGTTCTGTAGTTTTATTGTGTTTACATGTCAACAACATTTTGTTTATGTTCTGTTATTTTAATGTATTTACTATCTTTCTCTGCATTAAACTCTCTCACTCCCCATCTCCTTCAAAGTGCCCTTGAGCAAGACATTAAACTTTAATGTCACTTCTGCTAAATGAAGGAATGCTTTTATTTTGGATAGAGCTAATGAAATAAGTATTATTGTTACATTTGGAAGATTTGGATGAAAGTCAGTTAAATGTTCAACTTGACAACTGTCCATTTATTGTTTGCTAAACAACAAGGGCTTGTTTTTGTGGACTGAAAGCATCCAAGGAAGGCGATTAAATTATTCTGTGTACACATCAAAAATGCTTACTGTCCACATACATACACACACACACATACACACACACACACACACACACACACAAACACACACACACACAAACAGCTGTAATAACATAGTTATTCGGAAAAACTTGCTGCAGGCAAGATTTTTACATTTTTTTGGTCTTCTTGGTATTTGTCAGTTATCTGTTGTCCTGCACACAGGTGATTCACAGAAAATGACTGACAGATTATACATGAAGCAGGGTTCACCTTTTAACTGACATTTGAGCCATTCCTCTCTTTCTGTTGCATGTTTGGCTGTTTTTAGACGCCAAATCGTTCAGCCTGGCAGCTGTTGAACTCAGTCACCATGGGAACCAGGAGAGGTTAGGCAGGAAAACACAAAATGGCCGTTGGTGATGTCATCTGGATAGAGCCTGCACCTGTCGTGTTCATCTGTCACTGTGCAGCGGAGTGGGCCGACACCCAGTTCCTGTTACCCAGATACCCACGGGGCTTAGGACAAATGCAGTGCATTATGGGAAATGGGGTGTCCTTGTAGGAATCCGGGAATAGAGGTCCCATCCCCTAAGGGGCTGTGTTGATGGGCAAACGTTCCAATGAGGCCTTCATGTGGGTTCTCCAACTGTTCCTCATGATGGTTGGCCAGGAATGTAATTATACTGATATCCGAAACAATGACCTTGTAGCTGCCCACAACACAGCTGTCAAGGACACCCTGTCATCTGGGATGAACCTCTGCTGTCTCCAGGACACCCTGTCATCTGGGATGAACCTCTGCTGTTTCCAGGACACCCTGTCATCTGGGATGAACCTCTGCTGTTTCCAGGACACCCTGTCATCTGGGATGAACCTCTGCTGTCTCCAGGACACCCTGTCATCTGGGATGAACCTCTGCTGTCTCCAGGACACCCTGTCATCTGGGATGAACCTCTGCTGTTTCCAGGACACCCTGTCATCTGGGATGAACCTCTGCTGTCTCCAGGACACCCTGTCATCTGGGATGAACCTCTGCTGTTTCCAGGACACCCTGTCATCTGGGATGAACCTCTGCTGTTTCCAGGACACCCTGTCATCTGGGATGAACCTCTGCTGTTTCCAGGACACCCTGTCATCTGGGATGAACCTCTGCTGTCTCCAGGACACCCTGTCATCTGGGATGAACCTCTGCTGTTTCCAGGACACCCTGTCATCTGGGATGAACCTCTGCTGTCTCCAGGACACCCTGTCATCTGGGATGAACCTCTGCTGTTTCCAGGACACCCTGTCATCTGGGATGAACCTCTGCTGTTTCCAGGACACCCTGTCATCTGGGATGAACCTCTGCTGTTTCCAGGACACCCTGTCATCTGGGATGAACCTCTGCTGTCTCCAGGACACCCTGTCATCTGGGATGAACCTCTGCTGTTTCCAGGACACCCTGTCATCTGGGATGAACCTCTGCTGTCTCCAGGACACCCTGTCATCTGGGATGAACCTCTGCTGTTTCCAGGACACCCTGTCATCTGGGATGAACCTCTGCTGTCTCCAGGACACCCTGTCATCTGGGATGAACCTCTGCTGTTTCCAGGACACCCTGTCATCTGGGATGAACCTCTGCTGTCTCCAGGACACCCTGTCATCTGGGATGAACCATGATGTTTTCTGGGTCAGCATCACAACTCTCTAAGCTTTATAACTGACTCAGATCAGAAACGTGTTGACAAGTTTTAAGGTGATTCAGACAAATGGCTCAACTGAAGGTCCTGTTGTGTTAAATAATTGGAAAAGAAGTGGGATTAACCGGGAATGAGAACGGGACCTTGGAAACATTCATGACCAATGAGAGGAATATGTGACAACTACTGGGAGGGAGAGGTGGAAGAGAGGAAGGGGAGAGAGGGAGAGAGGGGGAGAGGGGAAAGGAGTGTGAAATGGAGAGAAAGAATGGAGTAAGAGAGGAGAGAAGGAGAGAAAGAGAGAAAAAGTTGAAGAGTGGAAAGGGCTGAGAGAGAAAGAAAGAGTGACAGAGGAAAATGGAGTGAGAGGGAGAGAGAGTATGGGAGAGAGAAAGTGTGGAAGAAAGGAAAAGGGAGTGAGAGGGAGAGAGAGTATGGGAGAGAGAAAGTGTGGAAGAAAGGAAAAGGGAGTGAGATACAGAGGGTGAGAATGGGAATATTATAATTCCTCCTAGTTGTTTCAGACGTAATGGGAATATTATAATTCCTCCTAGCTATACCAGAAGTAAGGGGAATATTATAATTCCTCCTAGCTATACCAGACGTAAGGGGAATATTATAATTCCTCCTAGCTATACCAGACGTAAGGGGAATATTATAATTCCTCCTAGCTATATCAGACGTAATGGGATATATTTGCTTAACTCGGATTAAACTCACATAACAGATTAATTAAATGAATACGTTTCATTTGAACGTCAGTGGATCGGTGAAACCAAGTTCTGACTGATCCTGGACTTGACGTGGCGTTGATGAAGGCTTTAAATTGACGATGAAGGAGAGAAACAAGAAATAAAAACAAACACACACAGAATGGAACTGAGACTCAAGTGCCTCATCTGAAAGTAGTGGCACTCATTATCCTGTGAATGTCTGGTCTGATGTACCTAGGGTTCCTCCAGGCCCAGCTGCCACGCCTCTGTCATGCCAGTGCTCCAGATGTCATGGGAACCACTGACAGCTGGGTCCGAAGCACACGGACTGCGTGTGAAACAGCGCTGCCTGTCCGGTAACCCTATCTCTCTGTGAACCACACACAGGATTAGACACTTTTGATAAGGTCTTCAGACTTTTCTATTACCAAAACCAAACAAGATGTGTGTGTGGTGGTGGAGGGGGGGTGCTCACAGTGTGTGACTGCAATGCATTATGGGCTAAATGCAACAGATTTAATTATCTAAAGAATTATCTAATTATCTAATAATGAGTTTTTACTTCTGATGTTTTGTTAATCATTCTGTCAGCAGTCCTTTTGATCCTTTCAAACTAAGTGTGTTTTGTGTTGTTAACATTTCCATACATATGCTTGCCTGGAAAATGTTTTGAGAAACATTTAATAAAGAATGTCCCTCTAGAAAAACCTCAACTTTAACAAAACCTTGTGAGTAAACAGCAGTGCAACGGTAGGCAAGAAAAACATGATTATAAAGTCATAAATGTCCGGGAATGCACGTTGTAAACACGTGTTTAAGAACATCTGGGAAATGGTTATGCAATATTAACAATGAATATCCCATTAATACAGTGTTTATAAGAGTCTTTTGGCACCGATCGGATTTGCAAACAGAGGGAGTAAGGGGTGGGGAAATGTGCCGACATCCACTGTAGCTTTGCCGAGAACAGGACACTTAAATTAGCCGATTGAGCGAGGCAGCAGTTTTCAACTTGAGAGAGAGTTGAGTCCAGTTGTCATGCAACACAGAAGAGGAAGATGGTGACAACCTAGTTGTTTTGTTAGGGTAGCGTACCTCTGGACTGAAAACCTTACAAATGATATACTGGGATACTATTCATATGATAACAATATAACTGCTGTATTTATAATATAGGAATGATATCTCTGCATTTGTGCGTTTCACATTGAGACAATAAGAGGAACCATTTAAGGTCAACTGCAATTGCATTTCTTTTCAGTCGTCTTGCCACCCATGTTATAATGGCGCAGAAACAGAAGTAGAAGAAGATACAGTAACCATCCCCTGAACAGTCCAGGTCACTTCACCTTCAGTTGTCAGCTGACATCTCCATCCTGCCTGAGGACACTACAGCGTTAGACATGTCAACTGGATCAGCGAGCGATGGAGAAGATGTCCAGACTCATCTCAAACTAACAGACGCCGTGTTCGGAGGCGGTAAAATCATCCGCAACGTCGTCCCAAGACACTACAGTCCCACCGAAGACTCAGACGAAGAGCTGGGAACTGACGACACTCACAGAGTCCAGTCGAGCCGAGTTCACAGCGCCGCTCTGAGAGGAAGCAAACAGATATCCAAGAGGGGTCATCAAAAGAACGGCCGGCAGATTCAGCGAAACGCGGCGAACGCCAGAGAACGGGCGAGGATGAGGGTTCTAAGTAAAGCGTTCTCCAGGCTGAAAACGAGTCTGCCTTGGGTACCGGCCGATACCAAACTATCCAAACTGGACACACTGCGTCTAGCATCCAGCTACATCTCACACCTCAGACAGCTGCTGCAGGACGACCGCTTGGAGAACAGTTTTGTACATCCTGTGAACTTGGTAGGTTAAAAGTCTTTATGAAATGAACTTTGATGACCACAAAGCTGCGCCTTTATTATTGGCATGAAAAGTTTGTTTGACATTTCTAGACGTCTAGCTATTTTCTTTTCCAGGTTTCCAGATATTGGGCTTCGATTACTCTGTGTATAAGACATGTGTAGAGACAATTAATTTGTGTTAATTAGGACTCAATATGTAAGAAGGCACATCAGCTGTATGGTTAGTTTATATGTCAACAGTCTAGAATAGAGGTCTTCTGGGACAAAATTAAAGTCAAACTACATGAACTTAATCCCAAATAATCATCTCTCCTATTGCAAAGGTTTTATTTTGAAAATGGATTGACTGCATGTCTGTGTCTGTCCACAGACTTGGCCATTTATGGGAGGCAGAACAGAAGATGAACGAGACGTCCCAGCAGACAGATTGTGTCTGACAACATCTTAGGACACAGAGGGGGTGGTTCTCAGCTGGACACTGGGGTGGTTCTCAGCTGGACACTGGGGTGGTTCTCAGCTGGACACTGGGGTGGTTCTCAGCTGGACGCTGGGGTGGTTCTCTGCTGGACACTGGGGTGGTTCTCTGCTGGACACTGGGGTGGTTCTCAGCTGGACACTGGGGTGGTTCTCTGCTGGACACTGGGGTGGTTCTCAGCCGGACACTGGGGTGGTTCTCAGCCGGACACTGGGGTGGTTCTCAGCTGAACACTGGGGTGGTTCTCAGCCGGACACTGGGATGGTTCTCAGCTGGACACTGGGGTGGTTCTCTGCTGGACACTGGGGTGGTTCTCTGCTGGACACTGGGGTGGTTCTCAGCTGAACACTGGGGTGGTTCTCAGCTGGACACTGGGGTGATTCTCAGCTGGACACTGGGGTGGTTTTCTGCTGGACACTGGGGTGGTTTTCTGCTGGACACTGGGGTGGTTTTCTGCTGAACACTGGGGTGGTTTTCTGCTGAACACTGGGGTGGTTCTCTGCTGGACACTGAGGTGGATCTCAGCCGGACACTGGGGTAGTTCTCTGCTGGACACAGAGGTGGTTCTCATCTGGACACTGGGGTGGTTCTCTGCTGGAATCTGGGATGGTTCTCTGCTGGACTCTGGGGTGGTAAAGTGGAGCTCTTCTGTTAAACTTGACAGTTATGATTAAATGGGACTGCACACAGACAATAAGTGTTTACAACATGTAGATTACTCTTTATTTCTCACAACCCCCCCCCACACCTCTCTCTAAGCCCACCACCAACCACCCCCCCTCACCCCCTCTCTCCCACTCCCTACTCCCCCCCCCCCCTCTCTCCCACTACCTACTCTCCCCCTCTCCCCCTGTCTCCCACTACCTACTCTCCCCCTCTCCCCCTGTCTCCCACTCCCTACTCCCCCTCTCCCACACCCTACTCTCCCCCACCCCCTCTCTCCCACTCCCTACTCCCCCCACCCCCTCTCTCTCACCCCCTCCCCCTCTCTCCCACTACCTACTCTCCCCCTCTCCCCCGTCTCCCACTCCCTACTCCCCCCTCTCTCCCACACCCCCACTTTCCCCCCTCACCCCCTCTCTCCCACTCCCTACTCTCCCCACCCCCTCTCTCTCACCCCCCTCACCCCCCCTCTCTCCCACTACCTACTCTCCCCCTCTCCCCCTGTCTCCCACTCCCTACCCCCCTCTCTCCCACACCCTACTCTCCCCCTCACCCCCTCTCTCCCACTCCCTACTCTCCCCCCCACCCCCTCTCTCTCACCCCCTCACCCCCTCTCCCACACCCTACTCCCCCCCTCACCCCCTCTCTCCCACTCCCTACTCTCCCCCACCCCCTCTCTCTCACCCCCTCACCCCCTCTCTCCCACTACCTACTCTCCCCCTCACCCCCTCTCTCTGAACGATAAGCATCTACAGTGGACTTGTGGACTTCCTTAATGCCGGGAACAAGCTGAAGAGATGAGGACATTTATTTGACATGAAGCCTCTTTCAAGAGGATAAACTTTCTCTTTGATACTTTATTGCATTTTTGCATTATTATTTTTTCTTGTTAATGTTTTCATTTTGTATTCTTTATTCGTGTGAAGTGTATGTTCTGTGGTTTATATGTTGTCTCATGTGTAATCAGAATATAAACACCTCAAATCAATAATGCTTTACATTAGAGGCAAATGTTTTTGTGTGATCTCTTTACATGTCAAGTCATTCTGCAAATACTTTCATCCAGAGCAAATTACATTTAAGTGGGTCCATCGTAGAACAGATTAGAAAACCAAACACTTTATCAACACTTTGTCTGATGGCCCCCTGTCTGTTGGCCCCTGTCTGTTGGGCCCTGTCTGATGGCCCCCTGTCTGTTGACCCCTGTCTGTTGGCCCCCTGTCTGATGGCCCCCTGTCTGTTCCCCCCTGTCTGTTGGCCCCTGTCTGTTGGACCCCTGTCTGTTGGCCCCTGTCTGATGGCCCCCTGTCTGTTGCCCCCCTGTCTGTTGGCCCCTGTCTGTTGACCCCCTGTCTGTTGACCCCCTGTCTGTTGACCCCTGTCTGTTGACCCCCTGTCTGTTCCCCCCCTGTCTGTTGACCCCTGTCTGTTAACCATGCATGTGTGACAGAGTGAATACAAAATGATGTGTTTTACGTAATAAAATATTTTTATGCAGTCACAGAACATCTGTGCATTCAACCGTTTCACAATCAATTAGGTTTGCTCTAAGCTTTTAAAGTTCACTGGGCGTGCCTGAGGGCTCTCTTAAATACTTCTCCATATTGGCTGGACACCAAACATACACCAACCTAACCCCAACCTCACATTAACCATACACCAACCATACACCAACCATACACCAACCATACACCAACCATACACCAACCATACACCAACCATACACCAACCATAGCACACCAACACACCAACACACCAACCATACACCAACCTCACATTAACCATACACCAACCATACACCAACCATACACCAACCATACACCAACCATAGCACACCAACACACCAACCATACACCAACCATACACCAACCATAGCACACCAACACACCAACCATACACCAACCATACACCAACCACACACCAACCATACACCAACCATAGCACACCAACACACCAACCATACACCAACCATACACCAACCATACACCAACCATACACCAACCATAGCACACCAACACACCAACCATACACCAACCATAGCACAGCCCTTCACAAATGCCTTTGAACCCTAGTCACAGCTTCAGGATTGGGAAAAGCACTGCACACAAACATACAGGGAACTATTGATCATCCAGCAGTTTTGTTTGTTTAATGTCTGAATTATACATGTTGAGCTCTCACACATATACACAGACACACACACACACACACACACACACACACACACACACACACACACACACACACACCCATTGATCATTAGGACCTCTTCAGGCACAGGACGAGAAACAAAAAGAGAGGCAGACTCTTCATTCATCGAGCTCCTGGAGGTTTGCAGCTGTTGGCTGCTTGGTGTGTTTCCCAGGGCTGGACCCGGTCCCATGGGGCAGAAGGGGCACCCGGATGGGCTTGGTTAGCTAATGAGCCAGCCTCCCACGTACATCCCCTGGAGCTTCTCCTCCCCGCATAGCAAATCACTTAGACTTCAGAACGTACCACAGATCTATTATAAACTGACCACTAAGACAATTATCACCATTAAAAGTTATACAATGTAATTCCATATCATTTTAGTAACTGGGAGTATCGAACAGCAGGAATCATCTAGAACATGTTAAAGGCAAAGTATATTGAAACGCCTGTTACTGGCCATTAGAAGCTTGGTTTTATTCAATTAAAATACTGGTGCCTAATTTTATAATACTAGTAGGAACCAATCCACTCCTGATATTATGCTTCTGGCTGGGCGACTTCCAGACTGCCTTAACAACACCCTCTGGTGGTCGAAAGAAGAAGTTCAGGCCACAGACTTTTCCGTACATTTGGTCCATTTTCAGAGCAAAACGTTCAGGTGGGACAAAACAGTATCATGAATGGAGACAGCAATTCTACTACTTCTGATGCCTGTGGCAGAAAAACTGTCTATTCTTAACCTGTAAATAAGATAGTAAGTGATGACTTTCGAATACCGTGATGAGAGATCTGTTGAATTTGTCTTGGCTTTGGTTTGTGGTAATGCTGCTGTGCTGAAACAAAAGCCTGCACACCCTGACCTAAAGAGAAACAGAAAGAGTTTGTCATCGGGGAAGCTTTTGTGACTGCGAGAGTAACAGCGTGTCAGCAAACTCAGAGACGAGTACAAAATACCAGTGAATGCCTGTACCACTGCAAACCAAAACCAGTGAATGCCTGTACCACTGCAAACCAAAACCAGTGAATGCCTGTACCACTGCAAACCAAAACCAGTGAATGCCTGTACCACTGCAAACCAAAACCAGTGAATGCCTGTACCACTGCAAACCAAAACCAGTGAATGCCTGTACCACTGCAAACCAAAACCAGTGAATGCCTGTACCACTGCAAACCAAAACCAGTGAATGCCTGTACCACTGCAAACCAAAACCAGTGAATGCCTGTACCACTGCAAACCAAAACCAGTGAATGCCTGTACCACTGCAAACCAAAACCAGTGAATGCCTGTACCACTGCAAACCAAACGTTATTTCAATATGAGACAATTCTGTTAATTCACCAGCAGATGTCAGCAAAGGTCTGCAAAATAATACTGTCTATTTGAAATACTGTAGAAAAGTATTCCCCTCATGTGCTCCTGTAAGTATCTGGTATTTAACTACACAGACTCTCCTCTCTTATATGTACAAATTGATTGAAACTATGCATACTTAATTTAACTAACTTTGAATGAGATATTTTAAACCACTACTGTATATTTTATATGTAGTAGTTTCCCAAATACCATTTTTATTACATTCTTAAACTGCTTAAAGTTGGGCACCAGATTCATTCAGATGTACATCACATTTAGACTTTTTTAACTTATACACAGATGAGGGAGAGAGGGAGGAGGTGTAATAGATGAGGGAGAGAGGGAGGAGGTGTAACAGATGAGGGAGAGAGGGAGGAGGTGTAATAGATGAGGGAGAGAGGGAGGAGGTGTAATAGATGAGGGAGAGAGGGAGGAGGTGTAATAGATGAGGGAGAGAGGGAGGAGGTGTAACAGATGAGGGAGAGAGGGAGGAGGTGTAACAGATGAGGGAGAGAGGGAGGAGGTGTAACAGATGAGGGAGAGATGGAGGAGGTGTAACAGATGAGGGAGAGATGGAGGAGGTGTAACAGATGAGGGAGAGAGGGAGGAGGTGTAACAGATGAGGGAGAGAGGGAGGAGGTGTAACAGATGAGGGAGAGGTGGAGGAGGTGTAACAGATGAGGGAGAGATGGAGGAGGTGTAACAGATGAGGGAGAGAGGGAGGAGGTGTAAAAGATGAGGGAGAGAGGGAGGAGGTGTAACAGATGAGGGAGAGAGGGAAGAGGTGTAACAGATGAGGAAGAGAGGGAGGAGGTGTAACAGATGAGGGAGAGAGGGAGGAGGTGTAACAGATGAGGGAGAGAGGGAGGAGGTGTAACAGATGAGGGAGAGAGGGAGGAGGTGTAATAGATGAGGGAGAGAGGGAGGAGGTGTAACAGATGAGGGAGAGAGGGAGGAGGTGTAATAGATGAGGGAGAGAGGGAGGAGGTGTAATAGATGAGGGAGAGAGGGAGGAGGTGTAATAGATGAGGGAGAGAGGGAGGAGGTGTAACAGATGAGGGAGAGAGGGAGGAGGTGTAACAGATGAGGGAGAGAGGGAGGAGGTGTAACAGATGAGGGAGAGATGGAGGAGGTGTAACAGATGAGGGAGAGATGGAGGAGGTGTAACAGATGAGGGAGAGAGGGAGGAGGTGTAACAGATGAGGGAGAGAGGGAGGAGGTGTAACAGATGAGGGAGAGATGGAGGAGGTGTAACAGATGAGGGAGAGATGGAGGAGGTGTAACAGATGAGGGAGAGAGGGAGGAGGTGTAAAAGATGAGGGAGAGAGGGAGGAGGTGTAACAGATGAGGGAGAGAGGGAAGAGGTGTAACAGATGAGGAAGAGAGGGAGGAGGTGTAACAGATGAGGGAGAGAGGGAGGAGGTGTAACAGATGAGGGAGAGAGGGAGGAGGTGTAACAGATGAGGGAGAGAGGGAGGAGGTGTAACTGATGAGGGAGAGAGGGAGGAGGTGTAACAGATGAGGGAGAGAGGGAGGAGGTGTAAAAGATGAGGGAGAGAGGGAGGAGGTGTAACAGATGAGGGAGAGAGGGAAGAGGTGTAACAGATGAGGAAGAGAGGGAGGAGGTGTAACAGATGAGGGAGAGAGGGAGGAGGTGTAACAGATGAGGGAGAGAGGGAGGAGGTGTAACAGATGAGGGAGAGAGGGAGGAGGTGTAACAGATGAGGGAGAGAGGGAGGAGGTGTAACTGATGAGGGAGAGAGGGAGGAGGTGTAACAGATGAGGGAGAGAGGGAAGAGGTGTAACAGATGAGGAAGAGAGGGAGGAGGTGTAACAGATGAGGGAGAGAGGGAGGAGGTGTAACAGATGAGGGAGAGAGGGAGGAGGTGTAAAAGATGAGGGAGAGAGGAGGAGGTGTAACAGATGAGGGAGAGAGGAGGAGGTGTAACAGATGAGGGAGAGAGGGAGGAGGTGTAACAGATGAGGGAGAGAGGGAGGAGGTGTAACAGATGAGGGAGAGAGGGAGGAGGTGTAACAGATGAGGGAGAGAGGGAAGAGGTGTAACAGATGAGGAAGAGAGGGAGGAGGTGTAACAGATGAGGGAGAGAGGGAGGAGGTGTAACAGATGAGGGAGAGAGGGAGGAGGTGTAAAAGATGAGGGAGAGAGGAGGAGGTGTAACAGATGAGGGAGAGAGGGAGGAGGTGTAACAGATGAGGGAGAGAGGGAGGAGGTGTAACAGATGAGGGAGAGAGGGAGGAGGTGTAACAGATGAGGGAGAGATGGAGGAGGTGTAACAGATGAGGGAGAGAGGGAGGAGGTGTAACAGATGAGGGAGAGATGGAGGAGGTGTAACAGATGAGGGAGAGAGGGAGGAGGTGTAACAGATGAGGGAGAGAGGGAGGAGGTGTAACAGATGAGGGAGAGATGGAGGAGGTGTAACAGATGAGGGAGAGAGGGAGGAGGTGTAACAGATGAGGGAGAGAGGGAAGAGGTGTAACAGATGAGGGAGAGAGGGAGGAGGTGTAACAGATGAGGGAGAGAGGGAGGAGGTGTAACAGATGAGGGAGAGAGGGAGGAGGTGTAACAGATGAGGGAGAGAGGGAGGAGGTGTAACTGATGAGGGAGAGAGGGAGGAGGTGTAACAGATGAGGGAGAGAGGGAGGAGGTGTAAAAGATGAGGGAGAGAGGGAGGAGGTGTAACAGATGAGGGAGAGAGGGAAGAGGTGTAACAGATGAAGAAGAGAGGGAGGAGGTGTAACAGATGAGGGAGAGAGGTAGGAGGTGTAACAGATGAGGGAGAGAGGGAGGAGGTGTAACAGATGAGGGAGAGAGGGAGGAGGTGTAACAGATGAGGGAGAGAGGGAGGAGGTGTAACTGATGAGGGAGAGAGGGAGGAGGTGTAACAGATGAGGGAGAGAGGGAAGAGGTGTAACAGATGAGGGAGAGAGGGAAGAGGTGTAACAGATGAGGAAGAGAGGGAGGAGGTGTAACAGATGAGGGAGAGAGGGAGGAGGTGTAACAGATGAGGGAGAGAGGGAGGAGGTGTAAAAGATGAGGGAGAGAGGAGGAGGTGTAACAGATGAGGGAGAGAGGAGGAGGTGTAACAGATGAGGAAGAGAGGGAGGAGGTGTAACAGATGAGGGAGAGAGGGAGGAGGTGTAACAGATGAGGGAGAGATGGAGGAGGTGTAACAGATGAGGGAGAGAGGGAGAAGGTGTAACTGATGAGGGAGAGATGGAGGAGGTGTAACAGATGAGGGAGAGAGGGAAGAGGTGTAACAGATGAGGGAGAGAGGGAGGAGGTGTAACAGATGAGGAAGAGAGGGAGGAGGTGTAACAGATGAGGGAGAGAGGGAGGAGGTGTAACAGATGAGGGAGAGATGGAGGAGGTGTAACAGATGAGGGAGAGAGGGAGAAGGTGTAACTGATGAGGGAGAGATGGAGGAGGTGTAACTGATGAGGGAGAGAGGGAGGAGGTGTAACAGATGAGGGAGAGAGGGAAGAGGTGTAACAGATGAGGGAGAGAGGGAGGAGGTGTAACAGATGAGGGAGAGGGAGGAGGTGTAACAGATGAGGGAGAGAGGGAGGAGGTGTAACAGATGAGGGAGAGAGGGAGGAGGTGTAACAGATGAGGGAGAGGTGGAGGAGGTGTAACAGATGAGGGAGAGATGGAGGAGGTGTAACAGATGAGGGAGAGAGGGAGGAGGTGTAAAAGATGAGGGAGAGAGGGAGGAGGTGTAACAGATGAGGGAGAGAGGGAAGAGGTGTAACAGATGAGGAAGAGAGGGAGGAGGTGTAACAGATGAGGGAGAGAGGGAGGAGGTGTAACAGATGAGGGAGAGAGGGAGGAGGTGTAACAGATGAGGGAGAGAGGGAGGAGGTGTAATAGATGAGGGAGAGAGGGAGGAGGTGTAACAGATGAGGGAGAGAGGGAGGAGGTGTAATAGATGAGGGAGAGAGGGAGGAGGTGTAATAGATGAGGGAGAGAGGGAGGAGGTGTAATAGATGAGGGAGAGAGGGAGGAGGTGTAACAGATGAGGGAGAGAGGGAGGAGGTGTAACAGATGAGGGAGAGAGGGAGGAGGTGTAACAGATGAGGGAGAGAGGGAGGAGGTGTAACAGATGAGGGAGAGATGGAGGAGGTGTAACAGATGAGGGAGAGATAGAGGAGGTGTAACAGATGAGGGAGAGAGGAGGAAGTGTAACAGATGATGGAGAGAGGGAGGAGGTGTAACAGATGATGGAGAGAGGGAGGAGGTGTAACAGATGAGGGAGAGAGGGAGGAGGTGTAACAGATGAGGGAGAGAGGGAGGAGGTGTAACAGATGAGGGAGAGATGGAGGAGGTGTAACAGATGAGGGAGAGAGGGAGGAGGTGTAACAGATGAGGGAGAGAGGGAGGAGGTGTAACAGATGAGGGAGAGAGGGAGGAGGTGTAACTGATGAGGGAGAGAGGGAGGAGGTGTAACTGATGAGGGAGAGAGGGAGGAGGTGTAACAGATGAGGGAGAGGGAGGAGGTGTAACAGATGAGGGAGAGATGGAGGAGGTGTAACAGATGAGGGAGAGAGGGAGGAGGTGTAACAGATGAGGGAGAGAGGGAGGAGGTGTAACTGATGAGGGAGAGAGGGAGGAGGTGTAACAGATGAGGGAGAGAGGGAAGAGGTGTAACAGATGAGGGAGAGAGGGAGGAGGTGTAAAAGATGAGGGAGAGAGGAGGAGGTGTAACAGATGAGGGAGAGAGGAGGAGGTGTAACAGATGAGGAAGAGAGGGAGGAGGTGTAACAGATGAGGGAGAGAGGGAGGAGGTGTAACAGATGAGGGAGAGAGGGAGGAGGTGTAACAGATGAGGGAGAGAGGGAGGAGGTGTAACTGATGAGGGAGAGAGGGAGGAGGTGTAACAGATGAGGGAGAGAGGGAGGAGGTGTAAAAGATGAGGGAGAGAGGGAGGAGGTGTAACAGATGAGGGAGAGAGGGAAGAGGTGTAACAGATGAAGAAGAGAGGGAGGAGGTGTAACAGATGAGGGAGAGAGGTAGGAGGTGTAACAGATGAGGGAGAGAGGGAGGAGGTGTAACAGATGAGGGAGAGAGGGAGGAGGTGTAACAGATGAGGGAGAGAGGGAGGAGGTGTAACTGATGAGGGAGAGAGGGAGGAGGTGTAACAGATGAGGGAGAGAGGGAAGAGGTGTAACAGATGAGGGAGAGAGGGAAGAGGTGTAACAGATGAGGAAGAGAGGGAGGAGGTGTAACAGATGAGGGAGAGAGGGAGGAGGTGTAACAGATGAGGGAGAGAGGGAGGAGGTGTAAAAGATGAGGGAGAGAGGAGGAGGTGTAACAGATGAGGGAGAGAGGAGGAGGTGTAACAGATGAGGAAGAGAGGGAGGAGGTGTAACAGATGAGGGAGAGAGGGAGGAGGTGTAACAGATGAGGGAGAGATGGAGGAGGTGTAACAGATGAGGGAGAGAGGGAGAAGGTGTAACTGATGAGGGAGAGATGGAGGAGGTGTAACTGATGAGGGAGAGAGGGAGGAGGTGTAACAGATGAGGGAGAGAGGGAAGAGGTGTAACAGATGAGGGAGAGAGGGAGGAGGTGTAACAGATGAGGAAGAGAGGGAGGAGGTGTAACAGATGAGGGAGAGAGGGAGGAGGTGTAACAGATGAGGGAGAGATGGAGGAGGTGTAACAGATGAGGGAGAGAGGGAGAAGGTGTAACTGATGAGGGAGAGATGGAGGAGGTGTAACTGATGAGGGAGAGAGGGAGGAGGTGTAACAGATGAGGGAGAGAGGGAAGAGGTGTAACAGATGAGGGAGAGAGGGAGGAGGTGTAACAGATGAGGGAGAGGGAGGAGGTGTAACAGATGAGGGAGAGAGGGAGGAGGTGTAACAGATGAGGGAGAGAGGGAGGAGGTGTAACAGATGAGGGAGAGGTGGAGGAGGTGTAACAGATGAGGGAGAGATGGAGGAGGTGTAACAGATGAGGGAGAGAGGGAGGAGGTGTAAAAGATGAGGGAGAGAGGGAGGAGGTGTAACAGATGAGGGAGAGAGGGAGGAGGTGTAACAGATGAGGAAGAGAGGGAGGAGGTGTAACAGATGAGGGAGAGAGGGAGGAGGTGTAACAGATGAGGGAGAGAGGGAGGAGGTGTAACAGATGAGGGAGAGAGGGAGGAGGTGTAATAGATGAGGGAGAGAGGGAGGAGGTGTAACAGATGAGGGAGAGAGGGAGGAGGTGTAATAGATGAGGGAGAGAGGGAGGAGGTGTAATAGATGAGGGAGAGAGGGAGGAGGTGTAATAGATGAGGGAGAGAGGGAGGAGGTGTAACAGATGAGGGAGAGAGGGAGGAGGTGTAACAGATGAGGGAGAGAGGGAGGAGGTGTAACAGATGAGGGAGAGATGGAGGAGGTGTAACAGATGAGGGAGAGATAGAGGAGGTGTAACAGATGAGGGAGAGAGGAGGAAGTGTAACAGATGATGGAGAGAGGGAGGAGGTGTAACAGATGATGGAGAGAGGGAGGAGGTGTAACAGATGAGGGAGAGAGGGAGGAGGTGTAACAGATGAGGAGAGAGGGAGGAGGTGTAACAGATGAGGGAGAGATGGAGGAGGTGTAACAGATGAGGAGAGAGGGAGGAGGTGTAACAGATGAGGGAGAGAGGGAGGAGGTGTAACAGATGAGGGAGAGGGAGGAGGTGTAACTGATGAGGGAGAGAGGGAGGAGGTGTAACTGATGAGGGAGAGAGGGAGGAGGTGTAACAGATGAGGGAGAGGGAGGAGGTGTAACAGATGAGGGAGAGATGGAGGAGGTGTAACAGATGAGGGAGAGAGGGAGGAGGTGTAACAGATGAGGGAGAGAGGGAGGAGGTGTAACTGATGAGGAGAGAGGAGGAGTGTAACAGATGAGGGAGAGATGGAAGAGGTGTAACAGATGAGGGAGAGAGGAGGAGGTGTAACAGATGAGGGAGAGAGGAGGAAGTGTAACAGATGATGGGAGAGGGAGGAGGTGTAACAGATGAGAGAGAGGAGGAGGTGTAACAGATGAGGGAGAGAGGAGGAAGTGTAACAGATGATGGAGAGAGGGAGGAGGTGTAACAGATGAGGAGAGAGGGAGGAGGTGTAACAGATGAGGAGAGAGGGAGGAGGTGTAACAGATGAGGGGAGAGAGGAGGAGGTGTAACAGATGAGGGAGATGGAGGAGTGTAAGATGAGGAGGAGGAGGTGTAACAGATGAGGAGAGGGAGAGTGTAACAGATGAGGAGAGGAGGAGGTGTAACAGATGAGAGGAGAGGGGAGGAGGTGTAACAGATGAGGGAGAGAGGAGGTGTAACAGATGAGGGAGAGAGGATGATGGTGTAACAGATGAGAGAGAGGGAGGAGGTAACAGATGAGGGAGAGATGGAGGAGGTGTAACAGATGAGGAGAGAGGTGTAACAGATGAGGGAGAGAGGGAGGAGGTGTAACTGATGAGGGAGAGAGGAGGAGGTGTAACAGATGAGGGAGAGAGGGAGGAGGTGTAACAGATGAGGGAGAGGGAGGAGGTGTAACAGATGAGGGAGAGATGGAGGAGGTGTAACAGATGAGGGAGAGAGGGAGGAGGTGTAACAGATGAGGGAGAGAGGGAGGAGGTGTAACAGATGAGGGAGAGAGGGAGGAGGTGTAACAGATGAGGGAGAGAGGGAGAAGGTGTAACTGATGAGGAGAGATGGAGGAGGTGTAACTGATGAGGAGAGAGGGAGGAGGTGTAACAGATGAGGGAGAGAGGGAAGAGGTGTAACAGATGAGGGAGAGAGGGAGGAGGTGTAGAGGTGTAACAGATGATGAGGGAGAGAGAGGGAGGAGGTGTAACAGATGAGGAGAGAGAGGTGTAACAGATGAGGAGAGAGGAGGAGGTGAGATGAGGGAGAGAGGGAGGAGGTGTAACAGATGAGGAGAGGAGGAGGTGTAACAGATGAGGAGAGAGGGAGGAGTGTAACAGATGAGGAGAGAGAGGAGGAAGTGTAACAGATGAGGGGAGAGGGAGGAGGTGTAACAGATGAGGGAGAGAGGGAGGAGGTGTAATAGATGAGGAGAGAGGGAGGAGGTGTAACAGATGAGGAGAGAGGAGGAGGTGTAATAGATGAGGGGAGAGGGAGGAGGTGTAACAGATGAGGAGAGAGGAGGAGGTGTAACAGATGAGGGAGAGAGGGAGGAGGTGTAACAGATGAGGGAGAGAGGGAGGAGGTGTAACAGATGAGGGAGAGAGGGAGGAGGTGTAACAGATGAGGAGGGAGAGATGGAGGAGGTGTAATAGATGAGGGAGAGAGGGAGGAGGTGTAACAGATGAGGAGAGGGAGGAGGTGTAACAGATGAGGGAGAGGGAGGAGGTGTAACAGATGAGGGAGATGGAGGAGGTGTAACAGATGAGGAGAGATGGAGGAGGTGTAACAGATGAGGGAGAGAGGGAGGAGGTGTAACAGATGAGGAGAGAGGGAGGAGGTGTAACAGATGATGGAGAGAGGAGGAGGTGTAACAGATGATGGAGAGAGGGAGGAGGTGTAACAGATGAGGGAGAGAGGAGGAGGTGTAACAGATGAGGGAGAGGGAGGAGGTGTAACAGATGAGGGAGAGATGGAGGAGGTGTAACAGATGAGGAGAGAGGGAGGAGGTGTAACAGATGAGGGAGAGGGAGGAGGTGTAACAGATGAGGGAGAGATGGAGGAGGTGTAACAGATGAGGGAGAGAGGGAGGAGGTGTAACAGATGAGGAGAGGGAGGAGGTGTAACTGATGAGGGAGAGAGATGGAGGAGGTGTAACAGATGAGGGAGAGAGGGAGGAGGTGTAACAGATGAGGGGAAGAGGTGTAACAGATGAGGTGTAACAGATGAGGAGAGAGGGAAGAGGTGTAACAGATGAGGAGAGAGGGAGGAGGTGTAACAGATGAGGGAGAGAGGAGGAAGTGTAACAGATGATGGAGAGAGGGAGGAGGTGTAACAGATGAGGGAGAGATAGAGGAGGTGTAACAGATGAGGGAGAGAGGAGGAAGTGTAACAGATGATGGAGAGAGGGAGGAGGTGTAACAGATGAGGGAGAGAGGGAGGAGGTGTAACAGATGAGGGAGAGAGGGAGGAGGTGTAACAGATGAGGGAGAGATGGAGGAGGTGTAACAGATGAGGGAGAGATGGAGGAGGTGTAACTGATGAGGGAGAGAGGGAGGAGGTGTAACAGATGAGGGAGAGGGAGGAGGTGTAACAGATGAGGGAGAGATGGAGGAGGTGTAACAGATGAGGGAGAGAGGGAGGAGGTGTAACAGATGAGGGAGAGAGGGAGGAGGTGTAACTGATGAGGGAGAGAGGGAGGAGGTGTAACAGATGAGGGAGAGAGGGAAAAGGTGTAACAGATGAGGGAGAGAGGGAGGAGGTGTAACAGATGAGGGAGAGAGGAGGAAGTGTGACAGATGATGGAGAGAGGGAGGAGGTGTAACAGATGAGGGAGAGATAGAGGAGGTGTAACAGATGAGGGAGAGAGGAGGAAGTGTAACAGATGATGGAGAGAGGGAGGAGGTGTAACAGATGAGGGAGAGAGGGAGGAGGTGTAACAGATGAGGGAGAGAGGGAGGAGGTGTAACAGATGAGGGAGAGAGGGAGGAGGTGTAACAGATGAGGGAGAGAGGGAGGAGGTGTAACAGATGAGGGAGAGATGGAGGAGGTGTAACAGATGAGGTAGAGAGGGAGGAGGTGTAACAGATGAGGGAGAGAGGGAGGAGGTGTAACAGATGAGGGAGAGATGGAGGAGGTGTAACAGATGAGGGAGAGATGGAGGAGGTGTAACTGATGAGGGAGAGAGGGAGGAGGTGTAACAGATGAGGGAGAGATGGAGGAGGTGTAACTGTTCCTGTCTGTCTGTTCCTGTCTGTATGTCTGTTCCTGTATGTCTGTATGTCTGTTCCTGTCTGTCTGCCTGTCTGTCTGTCTGTCTGTTCCTGTCTGTCTGATCCTGTATGTCTGTATGTCTGTTCCTGTCTGTCTGTCTGTTCCTGTCTGTCTGTCTGTTCCTGTCTGTATGTCTGTTCCTGTCTGCCTGTCTGCCTGTCTGTCTGTCTGTCTGTTCCTGTCTGTCTGTATGCCTGTTCCTGTCTGTCTGTATGTCTGTTCATGTCTGTCTGTCTGTCTGTTCCTGTCTGTCTGTATGTCTGTTCCTGTCTGTCTGTTCCTGTCTGTCTGTATGTCTGTTCCTGTCTGTCTGTCTGTTCCTGTCTGTCTGTCTCTTCCTGCCTGCCTGCCTGTCTGTCTGTCTGTTCCTGACTGTCTGTCTGTCTGTTCCTGTCTGTCTGTCTGTTCCTGTATGTCTGTATGTCTGTTCCTGTCTGTCTGTCTGTTCCTGTCTGTCTGTCTGTTCCTGTCTGTCTGTCTGTCTGTCTGTATGTCTGTTACTGTCTGTCTGTCTTTTCCTGTCTGTCTGTCTGTTCCTGTCTGTATGTCTGTTCCTGTCTGTATGTCTGTTCCTGTGTGTTTGTCTGTTCCTGTCTGTCTGTCTGTTCCTGTCTGTATGTCTGTTCCTGTCTGTCTGTCTGTTCCTGTCTGTATGTCTGTTCCTGTCTGTCTGTCTGTTCCTGTCTGTCTGTCTGTTCCTGTCTGTCTGTTCCTGTCTGTTTGTCTGTTCCTGTCTGTCTGTCTGTTCCTGTCTGTATGTCTGTTCCTGTCTGTCTGTCTGTCTGTCTGTTCCTGTCTGTCTGTTCCTGTCTGTCTGTCTGTTCCTGTCTGTCTGTCTGTTCCTGTCTGTCTGTCTGTCTGTTCCTGTATGTCTGTTCTTGTATGTCTGTTCCTGTCTGTCTGTCTGTTCCTGTCTGTCTGTCTGTTCCTGTCTGTCTGTCTGTTCCTGTCTGTCTGTTTGTTCCTGTATGTCTGTTCTTGTATGTCTGTTCCTGTCTGTCTGTCTGTTCCTGTCTGTCTGTCTGTTCCTGTCTGTCTGTCTGTTCCTGCCTGTCTGTCTGTCTGTTCCTGTCTGTCTGTCTGTTCCTGTCTGTCTGTCTGTTACTGTCTGTCTGTCTGTCTGTTCCTGTCTGGTGTGTGTGCCTTGTTTCCACTACAACATAATTGAGGAACCAGATATGTGTGTCCTCTCAGGGCATGTGTAGCAATCCAGGCTGTGTTAATAAGAGACAGGGTGTGTGGCTTTTATCACAACGCCCTCTATTCACTCCACAGAACCCCTCATCAATAGACTGTACCCTCCAGACACTATACCAAACACTATACCAAACACTGCATTATTCACCCCTATTGTGTCTTGGTTTCTGTACGAAAGAAAGGTGAGTTCGTCGAAGGTGTATTTAAAAAGAATGCTACATGAATCAACAGCCCCCAATGTACTTATGTTCCCTCTGCTTTACAGAATCTATTGATGGGAGATTTGTTTATCCTCAGGTGAAGGGATAGTTTGGAAAACATGCGTAACAGCCTACAGTATTTTAGCCCAGAAAATATAGATACTGTGTTTTAGGTACATTTTGTGGGGTTGTAACTATAAAATGTAGTAGTTTTGTATTCCCTGCAAATACAAACGAAATGTGAGGACGTCCCTGGATTGATTTAGGTTGATGTCTTGGTCTCTACTCCATCTGCACAATGTCTCCTGTTTACTGTCCTGTTTGTCTCCAGGAGATGCCCCAAACTGGACCCAAGTAGAGAGTCATCTACCAGAATCCCTTTCATGGGTTTAAAGAATCTGCTTTCCTCCAAAAACCCCAAGTCAACCTGAGTAGCTGTACTCACAGAGGGGTACACAGAGGCACACAGGGACACACAGAGACACATTGGGGCACACAGGGGTACACAGAGACACACAGGGACACATAGGGGCACACAGGGACACACAGGGGCACACAGGGACACACAGGGGTACACAGAGACACACAGGGACACGCAGGGGTACACAGGGACACACAGGGACACACAGGGACACACAGGGACACACAGGGGTACACAGAGACACACAGGGACACACAGGGGCACACAGGGACACACAGGGACACACAGGGACACACAGGGGCACACAGGGGTACACAGGGACACACAGGGACACACAGGGATACACAGGGGCACACAGGGACACACAGGGGCACACAGGGACACACAGGGGTACACAGGGACACACAGGGACACACAGGGACACACAGGGGTACACAGAGACACACAGGGACACGCAGGGGTACACAGGGACACACAGGGACACACAGGGGCACACAGGGGCACACAGGGACACACAGGGGCACACAGGGACACACAGGGGCACACAGGGACACACAGGGACACACAGGGACACACAGGGACACATAGAGGCACATAGAGGTCCAGAACGCAGACGAGTTGAATAACTTTCACACACCAAGACAGACAGATCCTGAATGCAGTTCCCCCTCAGGCCAAACCTCCCCACTCTCATTCATCATGTCTGCATGACAATAGACATGATATTATCCTCTACATGAATGACGCCCAGTCAGACCCTCCTCTGGGCCGTGTGTCCATGCTTACCTGTATGTGTGTGTGTGTGTGTGTGTGTGTGTGTGTTGGTCCCCACATTGCTCTAAGGGTCTAGCTGTCTCCAGTCCAGAGGGATTAACCCATTCAGATCCTCCACATTGTTCTCCAGGCTACAATAGGTGTGGCTAGCCACGCCCCCTTTTGTCATCAACGCTGTTGTGAGGTTCTGCTGGGGTTACAAAGGTGTAACACCTGTGACTGTGGATTAAAAAACATGTTTTTTTTTCTCTTTTCTCTTTCTTTTTCCGTGTATTTTTCTTCTACCCTGACATTGCCTTTGGCTGTGTCCTCTTCAACATCAAACGGGGGTTTCTTTACAAAATGGAGCTTCCCTGGAAGCCATGGCAGACTCCTAAAGTAAGGGTTTACTCAGGTGACCAAACCACCAGCACATATTTTTACAACAGTTATTATAATGGTTTTTCCACTTAAAGGTGTGGTTCAACATTTTACAACATGTTGATAGACGGTTGAATGCCTTTTAATATCGTTTCAATTGCACTCCATGACTGAGGTTTGTTTAGTACAGTTTAAGTACAGTGAACACTCCCCAGTAGTGATAATAGTGTGTGTTATTTAACATACTGAGGTTTGTTTAGTACAGTGAACACTCCCCAGTAGTGATAATAGTGTGTGTTATTTAACATATGAGGTTTGTTTAGTACAGTGAACACTCCCCAGTAGTGATAATAGTGTGTGTTATTTAACATATGAGGTTTGTTTAGTACAGTGAACACTCCCCAGTAGTGATAATAGTGTGTGTTATTTAACATACTGAGGTTTGTTTAGTACAGTTTAAGTACAGTGAACACTCCCCAGTAGTGATAATAGTGTGTGTTATTTAACATACTGAGGTTTGTTTAGTACAGTTTAAGTACAGTGAACACTCCCCAGTAGTGATAATAGTGTGTGTTATTTAACATATGAGGTTTGTTTAGTACAGTGAACACTCCCCAGTAGTGATGATAGTGCTAACAGCACTAAAACCCCCAAATGGATAATGCTGTTTAACAAAGACAATCATTCCAATCAATTCAATTACATGTTTGGAATGTTCCGGATCAGACCGCGAAGCCCAAATAAATGTCAGGAAGGATTTCTTAGCAAACCATCAGTCTTATTTGGACAACCCAGCAGCACCTTTCACCTCTGGCTTTGTGATTGACTTGTCCAAGCAACTAAAGCACCAGAACACCAGATCCTAATGGTGTTGTTTTTAGGAGGCTGAACTCTTTGTGACCACTTCAGAATACAAGGCCTGACTCCTAAATAGTGTACTTTTGACCATGGCCAATAGGTGGACTAGGGCCCTAGAAATGAAATAGTTTGCCACTTGGGACCAACCCGGAAAAATTTCATGGGTATCACTCAGAACATGAGTATTGAAAAATGGTCGACAAAAGGGAGGATTTTATTGAGATACGGTTTCTGGGTTTATTACTTTTGAAGGGGTCCCCATTTTCAGTCTGCAGCCTGAACAACAAAGAAACTTGGCACATTTTAAAAAAGAGGTCAAAAATCGGACCACCAGCTACACATCGGACCATCAAATAGATTAAATATATTCCTTAAATCACATTTTTGTTTTGAATGAAATGTCAGTTGATTGAGGAACGTAATCAGTGCTAGTGTCAAGTTGATTTCTCTGTGTTTTTGCATAGATGGTCTCTGATGATCGAGCAGAAAGTTTTAGCCTAAAGAAGAATGGTTTGTATATATCTAGTCATAAGATATGTGATGTAATAAGCATGTAGATATTATATATATATCTAGTGAGAAGATATGTGATGTAATAAGCATGTAGATATTATATATATCTGGTCATAAGATATGTGATGTAATAAGCATGTAGATATTATATATATATCTAGTGAGAAGATATGTGATGTAATAAGCATGTAGATATTATATATATATCTAGTGAGAAGATATGTGATGTAATAAGCATGTAGATATTATATATATATATCTAGTGAGAAGATATGTGATGTAATAAGCATGTAGATATTATATATATCTAGTCATAAGATATGTGATGTAATAAGCATGTAGATATTATATATATCTAGTCATAAGATATGTGATGTAATAAGCATGTAGATATTATATATATCTAGTCAGAAGATATGTGATGTAATAAGCATGTAGATATTATATATATCTAGTCAGAAGATATGTGATGTAATAAGCATGTAGATATTATATATATCTAGTCATAAGATATGTGATGTAATAAGCATGTAGATATTATATATATCTAGTCATAAGATATGTGATGTAATAAGCATGTAGATATTATATATATCTAGTCATAAGATATGTGATGTAATAAGCATGTTGATATTATATATATCTAGTCAGAAGATATGTGATGTAATAAGCATGTAGATATTATATATATCTAGTCAGAAGATATGTGATGTAATAAGCATGTAGATATTATATATATCTGGTCATAAGATATGTGATGTAATAAGCATGTAGATATTATATATATATCTAGTGAGAAGATATGTGATGTAATAAGCATGTAGATATTATATATATATCTAGTGAGAAGATATGTGATGTAATAAGCATGTAGATATTATATATATATATATCTAGTGAGAAGATATGTGATGTAATAAGCATGTAGATATTATAAATATATCTAGTGAGAAGATATGTGATGTAATAAGCATGTAGATATTATAAATATCTAGTCATAAGATATGTGATGTAATAAGCATGTAGATATTATATATATATCTAGTCATAAGATATGTGATGTAATAAGCATGTAGATATTATATATATCTAGTCATAAGATATGTGATGTAATAAGCATGTAGATATTATATATATCTAGTCATAAGATATGTGATGTAATAAGCATGTAGATATTATATATATCTAGTCATAAGATATGTGATGTAATAAGCATGTTGATATTATATATATCTAGTCAGAAGATATGTGATGTAATAAGCATGTAGATATTATATATATCTAGTCAGAAGATATGTGATGTAATAAGCATGTAGATATTATATATATCTGGTCATAAGATATGTGATGTAATAAGCATGTAGATATTATATATATATCTAGTGAGACGATATGTGATGTAATAAGCATGTAGATATTATATATATATCTAGTGAGAAGATATGTGATGTAATAAGCATGTAGATATTATATATATATATCTAGTGAGAAGATATGTGATGTAATAAGCATGTAGATATTATAAATATATCTAGTGAGAAGATATGTGATGTAATAAGCATGTAGATATTATAAATATCTAGTCATAAGATATGTGATGTAATAAGCATGTAGATATTATATATATATCTAGTCAGAAGATATGTGATGTAATAAGCATGTAGATATTATATATATCTAGTCATAAGATATGTGATGTAATAAGCATGTAGATATTATATATATCTAGTCATAAGATATGTGATGTAATAAGCATGTAGATATTATATATATCTAGTCAGAAGATATGTGATGTAATAAGCATGTAGATATTATATATATCTAGTCAGAAGATATGTGATGTAATAAGCATGTAGATATTATATATATCTAGTCATAAGATATGTGATGTAATAAGCATGTAGATATTATATATATCTAGTCATAAGATATGTGATGTAATAAGCATGTAGATATTATATATATCTCTAGTCATAAGATATGTGATGTAATAAGCATGTAGATATTATATATATCTCTAGTCATAATATATGTGATGTAATAAGCATGTAGATATTGTAGGGAGTAAGGCCTTTGGTCCAGACTAGGGGAATAAATACCATAGGGAATAAGGTCTGTGTTAGTCACTATCTAGTGGAGGAGGCATTCATACACACACACACACACACACACAACACACACACACACACACACAACACACACACACACCCACACACCAACACACACACATATATATTTGTAGTTTTGTGAATCATACAGATCAGAGGTGAGTAAACCCTGGGCCAGATTCTGCTTTCTGTTTTGCTGCTAGAAGGGAAGTGCCAGTCCGATGAAGTCCCAGAGCTCTACAAAGTCATGGCAAAGGTCATCCTACTTGTGCCCAGTTCTTCCTTTCCCAGATTACACACTCTCCTCCAGGCAGATACGTTCTGCACATAAGGAATACAATGCTGGATTGCATGTTCCTCTCTGAACATAACGCCTGTTGGCCTGAATGTATTTTCAGTAATAAAGGTTACAGACGTGACAAATCAGGAACAAACAAGCTGGTGTGTTTTAAGGGGAAGTGCACCACGTTTAAC
>CM055733.1:24196120-24198620 GCA_029465975.1 Dallia pectoralis
TCTCTGACCTCTGACCTCCTGGTGAGCTACATGACACGCCTTTAGTCACATCTCCATCTCGTTCTACTGTCCTCTTCAGGTCCTCATCTTCTCCTCCGATTTAAGGGGGTCACCAGACTCACCAGACAGTGTCTGTCTGCAGCTGGCATCTTAGTAAGCCCTTTGTGTTGTCCGGAGAATACACACTCACACATGTGCTCACTTTGGCATCGTCCTGTCTGTCTGTCGTCCTGTCTGTCTGTCGTCCTGTCTGTCTGTCGTCCTGAATGTCTTTCTGTCGTCCTGTCTGTCTGTCAACCTGTCTGTCTGTCTTGTACTCCCTGGGCTTTGGCTCGACTGATACTGGAGAGGCTGCATTTGTGTCACAGCCAATAGACTCTAGTCCAACATAGTGCACTACACAGCCAATAGACTCTGGTCCAACATAGGGCACTACACAGCCAATAGACTCTGGTCCAACATAGGGCACTACACAGCCAATAGACTCTGGTCCAACATAGGGCACTACACAGCCAATAGACTCTGGTCCAACATAGTGCACTACACAGCCAATAGGCTCTGGTCCAACATAGTGCACTACACAGCCAATAGACTCTGGTCCAACATAGTGCACTACACAGCCAATAGACTCTGGTCCAACATAATGCACTACACAGCCAATAGACTCTGGTCCAACATAGTGCACTACACAGCCAATAGACTCTGGTCCAACATAGTGCACTACACAGCCAATAGACTCTGGTCCAACATAGTGCACTACACAGCCAACACACAATCACTTACTTTCCATTTGTTTTAACACTTCCCTTGGCCATTGCAAATAGGGCTTGTTCCAAATGGCAACCTCTTTTTTTCTTAGAGTCCTACTGTTAAGAAGAGCCTTATGTGACCCAGTGCTCCCTAGTGCTCCCCAGCAGCAGGTAGGGTCATATGACATGTTAAAGTCATGTGAAACCTCTGAATAAAGCAGCATATAAAAACATATGCAGACCTTCTGCTGGGAGAACTGCCATCCCCTCCTGTGAATACAGTCATCACTCTCAGTCTGTCTCTCTCTCTCTCTCTCTCTCTCTCTACCTGTCTCTCTCTAAAATCCCTCACTTTCTGTCTCTCTCTCTCTCTCTCTACCTGTCTCTCTCTACATCTCTCTCTCTCTGTCTGTCTCTGCTTGCCTTTCTTCTTTTATCACCCCACATGTCTCTCTTTTTCTCTCTCCTTAACCGTTGGACTACTGTCTCTGCTGACTTAATCACACATGAGAAAAGGAGGACAAGATCGGATAGGTCTGAAAGTCTCATAAAGTCTCTACCTTCTCACCGGAAGTCCATTGGTCACCTCCCAAATGGCTCACTAAACACTAAGCAGTGCAGTTATAGCACTCTGTTGAAAATATACATTGTGGGATTTGGGACTCTTTGAAGACTTTCTGGCACCAGAAATTCCTCATCATGACAAAGAATTTGATCCAGGGATTGTGCTGTCTGGATACAAGTTCCCTGCACTTTATAGGCCAGCAGACTGGGGTCAGAGCACTGAAGTATCCAACCCGGTTCAAAGGTAAAAACTGAGTCTGGGAGAAGGATCCATCTTGGTCAAAGCAAAGCCCCTAGAACGAAGTGCGTGTAATCTCATTGGTGAGCGTAACGAACCCTATCGTTATAAAACGGAGGAGGGGTCAGTACACGTCGAATTGAGCGGCGTTTATGTGAAACTGAAAACGGGTCTATAACAATTGCTGGTGATAGATATTAGCCGGGCTTTGATGAGTTTATCAGTCACCATAAATGTCAGCGAATCGAAAGTCCAGGTTGAGAAATGTCACCACATTTGAAAATTAAATTAGGCATTCAATGACCTCTGACCTCATACAGTGGGTTGAGTACATGCATTTTTATGGGGGTACAAATGGTACAATAGGGACATGAAATATAGGTCAAGCACAAATAAGTAGTACATTTGTGTAAACTTATACAGAGACAAAAATCTGCCAGGTTGTAAGACAGTTTTATTACCAGAATATCAGAAGTGTTTAATTTCTGTTCAATGTAAAATCGAGTGTGCTTCCCACAGCCAGTCAGCCAGTCAGCCAGTCAGCCAGTAGGCCAGCCAGCCAGTCAGCCAATCGGCCAGTCAGCCAGTAGGCCAGTCAGCCAGCCAGTCAGTCAGTGGCCAGTCAGCCAGCCAACCAGCCAGTCAGCCAGCCAGCCAGCCAGCCAGTCGACCAGCCAGCCAGTTAGCCAGCCAGTCAGCCAGTTAGCCAGTCAGCCAGTTAGCCAGTTAGCCAGCCAGTCAGCCAGTTAGCCAGCCAGCCAGTCAGCCAGCCAGCCAGCCAGCCAGCCATTCAGCCAGTCAGCCAGCCAGCCAGTCAACCAACCAGTCAGCCAGCCAGTTAGCCAGCCCGTCAGCCAGTTAGCCAGTCAGCCAGTCAGCCTGCCAGTCAGCCAGTCAGCCAGCCAGTCAGCCAGCCAGCCAGCCAGCCAGCCAGTCAACCAGCCAGTTA
>CM055733.1:24203620-24383620 GCA_029465975.1 Dallia pectoralis
ACAGATGAGGTCTTTGGTAAGGTTGTTTTATTGCGTGTGTTCTGGAGTTCCTAGATTGGCATCACCGGGCAGCACCGGGTCATCTAAACCGTCGTGATTCCTTGACTCTAGCCAGCGACCTTTGCCGTGCGCCAATGGGAGAACAGCCAGCCATTTGGCACAGGGATGCGTGCATCGATTTGGACGAGAGTGAACAGACACGTCAGCGTTCCACTGGCCGGTGCATTTCCCCTGTTGTCCACTAGAGGGTAGCGGAGTGTAAAGCAGCCCATGCAACCGGCTGTATATGAAGCTGCAGGGCACGTCCACTGCACATCGCTCACTGGGAAATAATGTCATTAGCTCGCCCCTTGATATGCTCAACATTACTGAGCACCGTGTCCCGAGCCCCCGTACCCAACCTGTACCCCCGTACCCAACCTGTACCCCCGTACCCAACCTGTTCCCCCATACCTCCACACACACACACTTTTATTCACTCCTCATCCAGAATGGGAGAGTGTTGATAAATGGGGGCGTCTGGGGATTCATCCCGTTAAGGACCGGCGGGGCGATTTATGGAGGCGCTCTTTATGGAGGCGCTCCTGCTGCATCCAGCGTGATTAATCGTAGCAGTCGTCGGCGGAACCAAGGCGGCCAGTGACCAGGTGGGACAGCCTCCCTTCACCTCTTTCTCTCCCTCCTTCCTTCCTCCCTCCCTCCCTCCCTCCCTCTCTCCCTGTTTGGATAAGCTGATAGCATCAAAGTAGCCCGCCGCTTGTGTTAAGAAAATACTGCATTCTGGGTCAGTGCAAATTAATCCTTAAGGAGCCTGAAAGTGTTTTTAATGACAGTCCCATCAATATATTATCACCAGGAGCTTTGGGCCGGAGCTGCGCGGAGCAGAGAGGTCGCTAATGACATCTGCAAATGTCTTTGTTACTGACCCGCGGGCTTCCTGTAGGCTTAAAGTACTCAGACAGTTTGACTAGCGTTTATGAATATTCTCCATGTCAAAGTGCAGGAATGGCAGGTTCATTAAAGAACAATATGTTACAGGACAGCAGACAAACGAGATTCGCTTGACGATTGATGTTGTTATGGTTGAAGACGGGTCAAAAGGACTGTGTCTGAGTGAAATGATTTGCATCCCGGTTATATTACTCCTATCAACAGCACACATTATAGCTATTTACATTAAAACATGGGAAAAATGTGTAGAAATAAGTGTCAGTAGCGATGTCCACTGATACCTTAAGGCTCTAATTATATAGTGTTCACCTCCCTGTTTCAGACACTAACATCACATTCAAGTATGATGAACATTCAGTCAACTTAAGAGCCTACAGCAGCACCTTCAGTGTCAGAAAACCCTCTTACAAATGAGCTGGCGTGTAATGAGTACGAGAAGTGTTAGCATCGCCGCAGGGAGCCCACCTCCCCCGTCTCCCACCTGAGACACCTACCTGTCCAGCTCCAGCTCCGCGTCTGCCCCCTCACACCTGGGCCATTGATCACAGCCTTCTCTGACAGGAAGATGCTTCAGGGTTGCCGCAGCAACGTGTTTGATCTCTCACAAGATGGCCGCCTGCCAGCGCTGTAGTTCTATGGCTATTACCTGTCATGTCCCCATCATGTAGGCTCCTTCGTGAGGATTGGAATCGAGTCTGTGGACGATCGACGCCACACAGATCCGGGAGATTCTTCTGTTTCATATGATTTGATTAGGTAATCAGAATCAGAAAGTTTTATTCACCTTTACTACTCAATACTAGTCTGTTTACAACAAACAAGGAATTTGTTCTGGCACGTGTCTGCAACACTTACTGTAATAACGACCGTATACGAACAAAACATATATAATGTTTAACATCCCTGGTTTATCACACAAAAGGACAATCCATAACCCAGAAGAACCTACAGCACAGAACTGAGGCAGACATCTATGGACCCATATTGTCCCTTTAGCACAAAACTTAGTACACACTTAATTAACAAATACGAACAATTAGCTACAATATATTACAAAAACAGGTAATATGTAAATATGTAGGGTGAAAATGTCCAGTGAGATTTCCGAGTGAACATAAATGTGGGGAGCAGACTATAGTCAGTTTTATTATCTGTGCATGTTCCTGAGGCCTACTGATGTAGGAAAGAAAACGGTTCTTGTGGCATGAGGTTTGATCTTGATAACATTATTAATATCAATGTCATTTCTACAGCGTAAATAGATTTTCTAAAAATACAAAATATTTTTTTAATTAAATCTGATTTGCTTTCGGTTATGTTGATTATGTTATACACGACATGCACTTTTGTTATTGTGCTCTCATGCAGGTGTATTCTGAAGTCCTGTGATATTTTTCAAGACAACGATAAGCGTTGCTTTATTTTTGGGCCGATCACTCTAAGCTTCCTGCTGGTCACAGTGATCACCTGATGTAACGACAAGATGGCGTCTCCACTCCCAGGCATTTAAGGTTATCCTCTCTCCACCGTCAGACGTTACGAACCTCTGGGAGAACACCTTCCTGTCTGTTCCTACCAGCCCCCTAAAGCCGAGCGGGGCAGAATCCATCTCTCTTGAAAGCCCCTCTGTTGGCTGTCCGCTGGGGTAGAACCGGGCCAGGGCCACGCCTGCCCTTTCCCAGGCCTCGGTTGCGAGACCCCTGCTGCCTGGACACAGAGGGGACACCTGTTCCTCTGGAGAACAGGGCCAGCACCTGAAATCCTAGCGCTGGAACCGGCCCCCGACTGGGAGACGAGCGTGATAAGGCCCTGTACTGTGACCGCCCATGGGGTACAAATGGTGTCCTGCAGCCTGTGTAGTACACTGGGCCTGGTCAGAGCGAGTGCACGAAACAGGGAATAGGGGGGCATTTGGGATATGCATGGGGAGAGACGTCGGAAACCCGAGACGGAAACCCAGGAAAGAGGATGCCTATAGCCAAGATGAATCTGGTGCAATTTGCCAAAAACACACCGGCTTCACGCTCCCCCGCCCCACACCCCGTCCCCCCGTACCCCCACCCTAACCCCCACCATCACCCCCTATTCCCCAGTCACACAACCATTACCTACACTGCTGAAATAGGCAGGTCTTTGTCCGGATGTCCTTTATCTTAATGTGGAGTGGTTGACTCATAATGGACAGCCTTGTCCTCGGTGCCGTCCTTCAATGCACCAGCAAGACGACGTCCCGACTGGCGCCCGGGTTTTACCCGTTTACTGGTGGCAACAGAGAGAAAATGCCATTCACATTTGGCTGTATCATTCAGTTACAATAGGACAGACAGTGTTTGATATCCTGTTTCATTGGGTCATTATCTCTACCAGAACTCTACCAGAACTCTACCAGAACTCTACCAGAACTCTACCAGAACTGGTATTTCTCATCTTATGGTCAGTAGATGATCCTGTTGTAGACCACATGCTGCTGATCTGGTTTGTTGTAGACCACATGCTGCTGATCTGGTTTGTTATAGACCACATGCTGCTGATCTGGTTTGTTGTAGACCACATGCTGCTGATCTGGTTTGTTATAGACCACATGCTGCTGATCTGGTTTGTTATAGACCACATGCTGCTGATCTGGTTTGTTGTAGACCACATGCTGCTGATCTGGTTTGTTGTAGACCACATGCTGCTGATCTGGTTTGTTGTAGACCACATGCTGCTGATCTGGTTTGTTATAGACCACATGCTGCTGATCTGGTTTGTTGTAGACCACATGCTGCTGATCTGGTTTTGCCTGATGAGTTGTGTAGCTGTTTTTAAGACCACCTGGTTGGTGTATTTGTTTAAACTATGTAACATTTCTTTGAAAAAGAGACATTTATGCTTTTATTGGATTATCTGAATGTTTTAATATAGATAACTGATGTTGTCTTAAAAGGCAATGTACTATATAGTCTCCACTTTCCATATGCTTCTGTGAGGGGCTTTTCCCTAGCCACTGCGTTTCAGCATAGTATTGCTTGCTCTCTCCGGTCTTAAGCTGGTATCTGTATAAGCACTTGGTTCACACACCTTTTCAATCAGGCCCCTGTTTCTGCTTGTGGGAAACCCCAGCCTTCATGAATCATCCAATTGAATGAACTGGTTCAGTTGATAGCAGTTAAGAGGTGGTTGGAATGCGGAGCATTAGCAACAGACAGACTATATAGCTGGTGTGAAAGATCTGACTGAACAAGTGGATATTCCTGACGTCTGTCATAATTAATTGACCGTAACATAACCGTAATGCAGTCACTCACATCTGATTGGGATTAACTGGATTATTGGCTTTTGTTCTGTATAACATTTACAAGTTGTCCTTTTCAGCTTTAGTGGAAGTGACTGTTAAACTGTTAAATGCTACTTCCTGTTTGTATCTGGTAGCATAGAAATCTGTACTGGTAGTCATGTTTTAGCTTGATTAGTGCTGAGGACGTAAACACTGGTTGACATCCATATAAGCACTGTACTGTGGATTAAATTTCAACACTCTGAGGTGTGATCTGCACAGTGAATCAACTGCCAAGGTGTTCTGTACTGTGGATTAAATTTCAACACTCTGAGGTGTGATCTGCACAGTGAATCAACTGCCTAGGTGTTCTGTACTGTGGTTTTAATTTCAACACTCTGAGGTGTGATCTACACAGTGAATCAACAGCCTAGATGTTCCGTACTGCAGTAGGCTAATGTTTTTTAGAACATGTATTTTCCATCGTTTTCACTGAATCATTTTTTTCAAGTATTGTAGTTGAAATAATCAGTTATTGACATGGTTCTCCTGTACTAATTGGAGATTACATATTCATTCTTATCAGGCGAAAAAGGTTAAATATAATTACATAATATTGCTCTGGTAATCATTTGAGCAAACGTTTCCAGAAATGACACTTTCCCTTTCGCATTAAAACCCCCCACATGATCTACCTCTTTCCTCTGATTCACAGGTGTCTCAGTCCAGACAACTGGAATAAAAGGTGCAGCAACTTAGTCCCATATTCTAGTCGTTGTTGCTTGTTCTTGAACACAGCCGCTGTTCCTCCATCTAGTCTAGGGAGGGCTATCATTTCAGTTCAGGGGCCACATCAGGACTTGGAAATTAAATGGAGGGCCACATTTTCTGTTGTAATCTGATCATTCATAATATCTGAATTACTAAACTGTTGCAATACTTACCGCGTCCGGATTCGGGCCGCAGACCTTAGTTTGCCCACCCCTTTTCTAGTGCATAGTTCCGTTTCCATGGTTACAATCTGATTAGAATATAATCAGGAATAACTTTGATTTGCGGTTTTATAGGTCGTCCGTAAAATACCACAATAAAAAACTTCTAATAACGCTTACCGGATACCAGATGTTGGTCACTTCCGTTCCATTTAACCACTGATTAAAAATCTGTTAACACCCTTTAAAATATGTTTAAAAAACGTTCCATTCACTAAGGAGTCATCATTTGGAGCCTCGTTCCAGTTTCACCTTGTAATAATGTCATTTTTAACATGATTTTAAGTTACAGTCCCTCTGTTTGTGGCATAAATCAGTGTTATTATATCTGGTGGGACAGCCCTGATCCCCTGAATTATAACTATATCCTGTGTGGAAGTGTCCCCAATGGCATGCTATTCCTATACTAGTACAGAGGCATAAAGGCTCGAGTCAACAGTAGTGAACTAAATAGGCTATACAGGTGTTATTTGTGCATGTAGCCTTAAAGCTACTACTCTCTGTGTGATTTTGTTAGGACTTGCTCTACACAGCTCTACACAGCTCTACACAGCTCTACACAGCTCTACACAGCTCTACACAACTCTACACAGCTCTACACAGCTCTGCACAACTCTACATAGCTCTATACAGCTCTACACAGCTCTACACAGCTCTACACAACTCTACACAGCTCTACACAGCTCTGCACAACTCTACATAGCTCTATACAGCTCTACACAGCTCTACACAGCTATACACAGCTCTACACAGCTCTACACAGCTCTACACAGCTCTACACAACTCTACACAGCTCTACACAGCTCTGCACAACTCTACATAGCTCTATACAGCTCTACACAGCTCTACACAGCTATACACAGCTCTACACAGCTATACACAGCTCTACACAGCTCTACACAACTCTACACAGCTCTACACAGCTCTACACAGCTATACACAGCTCTACACAGCTCTACACAACTCTACACAGCTATACACAGCTCTACACAACTCTACATAGCTCTATACAGCTCTACATAGCTATACACAACTCTACACAGCTATACACAGCTCTACACAACTCTACACAGCTCTACACAGCTCTACACAGCTCTACACAGCTATACACAGCTCTACACAGCTCTACACAACTCTACACAGCTATACACAGCTCTACACAACTCTACATAGCTCTATACAGCTCTACATAGCTATACACAGCTATACACAGCTCTACAGCGGATGAGGTTATGGAGAAGGATGAGACTGCGGATAAAGACTAGGATGAGGAGAAACCCTAACCTATTAGAAAATAGATTGAACAATAGCAGGACTGTCAGAATCTACATGTGACCTGTAAAAATGCCATAAAAAATGTCACCCTTTTCATTTGACACACTACCTTCAGTTTAACAGACAGAAGACAAAAATAGTTCACTAAATAGAGCATAGGGTGCAATTTGTGACACCCATGTTTTTTTCTTCCATTGAAAAATCCCCTCAAGGAGCTTGAGCTGTGGTGTTTTTGTATATTATTTACAGACATACAATGGTCCCCAAAATAAACACACAACAATTATGATAACATCATCATTTGAACATGTCATCTGCTGGGTAATGGCCCTGCATAGCTAAAGATGACTGTTTGTGAAAACCTTGAAGTTCTCAAGCCAAACAAACTCCCCCAACCTCATCCATGCCACATGTTTCTAGGACAGCCAGTGTGTGTGTGTGTGTGTGTGTTCCTGTGTGTGTGTGTGTGTGTTCCTGTATGTGTGTGTGTGTGTGTGTGTGTGTGTTCCTGCCATGTGTGTGTGTGTGTGTGTGTGTGTGTGTGTGTTCCTGTGTGTGTGTGTGTGTGTTCCTGTATGTGTGTGTGTGTGTGTGTGTGTGTGTGTGTGTGTGTTCCTGTATGTGTGTGTGTGTGTGTGTGTGTGTGTGTGTTCCTGTATGTGTGTGTGTGTTCCTGTATGTGTGTGTGTGTGTGTGTGTGTGTGTGTGTTCCTGTATGTGTGTGTGTGTGTGTGTGTGTGTGTGTTCCTGTATGTGTGTGTGTGTGTGTGTTCCTGTATGTGTGTGTGTGTGTGTGTGTGTGTGTGTGTGTGTGTGTGTGTGTGTGTTCCTGTCTGTGTGTGTGTGTGTGTGTGTG
Source organism: Dallia pectoralis (assembly GCA_029465975.1). Taxonomy (NCBI): domain Eukaryota; kingdom Metazoa; phylum Chordata; class Actinopteri; order Esociformes; family Umbridae; genus Dallia; species Dallia pectoralis. The sequence goes on from CM055733.1 coordinate 24,210,951, forward strand.
TGTGTGTGTGTTCCTGTATGTGTGTGTGTGTGTGTGTGTGTGTGTGTGTGTGTGTGTGTGTGTTTCTGTGTGTGTGTGTGTGTGTGTGTGTGTGTGTGTTCCTGTATGTGTGTGTGTGTGTGTGTGTGTGTGTTCCTGTATGTGTGTGTGTGTGTGTGTGTGTGTTCCTGTATGTGTGTGTGTGTGTGTGTGTGTGTTCCTGTATGTGTGTGTGTGTGTGTGTTCCTGTATGTGTGTGTGTGTGTGTGTGTCTAAGTTGACAGCTTAATGATAGCTTCTCATTCATCCCAGTCTATCCATGTTTGCAGTTGGGTTAGGTCAGTTAATCCTTCTTCACCATTACTCTGGATTCTGGTACTGGGACGTTCATCCAAACTTCCAAACCAAATGTCTTCTCGACCCACACATAACACACAACCTCAGTTCTGTCTGTTCAACACATGTCGTTTGAGATGCTCCATAGAAAATACATACAACATGATTTATTTCATATGATACATGATCTACTACAGTAAACATTATGTGCTACAGTAAACATGATGTGCTAAAGTAAACATTATGTGCTACAGGAAACATGATGTACTACAGTAAACATGATGTACTACAGTAAACATGATGTGCTACAGTAAACATGATGTGCTACAGTAAACATGATGTGCTACAGTAAACATGATGTGCTACAGTAAACATGATGTGCTACAGGAAACATGATGTGCTACAGGAAACATGATGTACTACAGAAAACATGATGTACTACAGTAAACATGATGTACTACAGTAAACATGATGTACTACAGTAAACATGATGTGCTACAGTAAACATGATGTGCTACAGTAAACATGATGTGCTACAGTAAACATGATGTGCTACAGTAAACATGATGTGCTACAGTAAACATGATGTACTATATAATAAACATGGACACATTTCATGTAGATCGCTGACACACTAACCTCCTAACCTTCAGACAGATTCAAAGTTTAATCTTTTGTCCTGGTGTTCAATTATTGTTTACTTAAACCCCCATATGTGTAAGATAAAAGTGAAGGAGCTCAGAGGGTGCCTGTACATTTCTAACCCTAAACCCCAGCCTGTACACACATTCTCCATGGTGAACATTTCTAACCCTAACCCTAACCCTAACCCCAGCCTGTACACACATTCTCCATGGTGAACATTTCTAACCCTAACCCTAACCCTAAACCCCAGCCTGTACACACATTCTCCATGGTGAACATTTCTAACCCTAACCCTAACCCTAAACCCCAGCCTGTAAACACATTCTCCATGATGAGTGTTCTTTGTTTTCTACAACTGACAGTGTCCATTAAACATGATGTGATGCCATTTATCCTCTGATTTAAAATATGATGTAATCACTGAATGTAATGTGTGTTTATGGTCCACTTACATACATTCAGAGTTAGGTCACTTTCTGCCAAGTTTGTATTCCTCTTGCCAGAAGAGAATGCATTGATTGCATTGTGTGGATTGGAGATGTGTGTTTGTGTATTAGTGTGTATGTACACATACATGTATTAGTGTGTGTGTGTGTGTGTGTGTACACGTACGTGCGTGTTTGTGTATTAGTGTGTATGTATGTACACGTACGTGTGTGTGTTTGTGCATTAGTGTGTGTGTGTGTGTGTGTACACGTGCGTGTGTGTACACATACATGCGTGTTTGTGTATTAGTGTGTGTGTGTACACGTGTGTGGGTTTGGGTATTTGTGTGTGTACACGTACGTGTGTGTTTGTGTATTAGTGTGTGTGTGTGTGTGTGTACACGTGTGTGGGTTTGGGTATTTGTGTGTGTACACGTACGTGTGTGTTTGTGTATTAGTGTGTGTGTGTGTGTACACGTGTGTGGGTTTGGGTATTTGTGTGTGTACACGTACGTGTGTGTTTGTGTATTAGTGTGTGTGTGTGTGTACACGTGTGTGGGTTTGGGTATTTGTGTGTGTACACGTACGTGTGTGTTTGTGTATTAGTGTGTGTGTGTGTGTGTGTACACGTGTGTGGGTTTGGGTATTTGTGTGTGTGTGTGTGTACACGTGTGTGGGTTTGGGTATTTGTGTGTGTACACGTACGTGTGTGTTTTCTGTCTGAGAGCTATTACGTTGATTTGGGACTGTATGATCCTGATAATTATCCTCTGGCATCTATTGGTTAGGTCTAGCTAAAACACAATCGTTTATGAGTACAGACTTAGATATACCGTAATCAACAAATACTCTTTATTGATATCTGATTTTGTATAAAATACGTTTATAACATATATGTATAGTTCATTTGTGGGTCTTGGCGTGTGTGTGTGTGTGTATGTGTGTGTGTGTGTGTGTGTGTGTGTGTGTGTGTGTGTGTGTGTGTGTGTGTGTGTGTGTGTGTGTGTGTGTGTGTGTGTGTGTCTGTGTCTGTGTGTCTGTGTGTGTGTGTGTGTGTGTGTTGGGTTTAATGGTTAGATGTGGATCAGTGGGTTAGGGAGAATGACAGCTGAGATACTTGTCTGAGGGAAACACATCTGCCGTTGATTTAGCATGTGGCGCTATGGGGACCTATGGAGTGGGTGAAAAGCAGGACTGAAAACACGCATGTATGACTTAAACACGCATGTATGACTTAAACAAAAATGTATGACTTAAACATGGATGTATGACTTAAACACACATGTATGACTTAAACACGCATGCACACCAGCACACACAAGTGTTCACACACACACACACACACAACCTCTCCAGTCACACACCATGTCTCTTCAGAAACACAGTGAGTGTGAACAAACCGGAATAGTTAAATCCTCGATTTCCTCGATCCTCGATTTGTCTTTCTATGTCCTGGCCCTGCCACCTTCCCACTGCCCCTGCTCCCTTCCCACTGCCCCTGCCCCATTCCCACTGCTCCGCCCCCTTCTCACTGCCCCTGCCCTTTTCCCACTGCTCCGCCCCATTCCCAGTGCCCACGCCCTTTTCCCACATCTACACCCATTCCCACCGCCCACACCCCTGCTCCCGTGCACCTCTTCTCCCAGACTATTCCCCGTTCGATAGACCGTCCCGGTTCAATATCAGGGGCGTCTGGTCGGCTGTGAAAACATACATTCACTCAAACGCTTCACAGTGTCTAGAGACGGCTAACTATGGCTAGCCTGTTAAAATCATTAAAAACACAATGGACTGAAAGCCCTGATCAATCGATCGATCAACCTCCAGTAAATTGACCCACACACTGATTTTACTGGGGAGCCCAACTAAACAGGAGAACAGTTGGATTTACCTTTTTGTGGTTTTCCTGAGGAGAACTTCCCGAAGTACCAGGTAGAGAAAAAGTGTGTTTCCTTCCAAAAGCCTGAATATTACATAACATCCATGTACCCTTATATTACCAGGTAATTTTTATAAGCAATGACCTGAGAACATCAGTGTTACCCTATACCCTGTACCCTGTCCTCTCCGGGATACAGTAGCACATGTCTGGTCTTCCAGGGATACAGTAGCACATGTCTGGTCTCCCAGGGATACAGTAGCACATGTCTGGTCTCCCAGGGATACAGTAGCACATGTCTGGTCTCCCAGGGATACAGTAGCACATGTCTGGTCTCCCAGGGATACAGTAGCACATGTCTGGTCTCCCAGGGATACAGTAGCACATGTCTGGTCTCCCAGGGATACAGTAGCACATGTCTGGCAGTTAGGTCCAGATGATAGCAGCATCCCAGAGACGTGCAGTGGCTAAACGCAGTTAGGTCCAGATGATAGCAGCATCCCAGAGACGAGCAGTGGCTAAATTCAGTTAGGTCCAGATGATAGCAGCATCCCAGAGACGTACAGTGGCTAAATTCAGTTAGGTCCAGATGATAGCAGCATCCCAGAGACGTGCAGTGGCTAAACGCAGTTAGGTCCAGATGATAGTAGCATCCCAGAGAAGTGCAGTGGCTAAATGCAGTTAGGTCCAGATGATAGCAGCATCCCAGAGACGTGCAGTGGCTAAATGCAGTTAGGTCCAGATGATAGTAGCATCCCAGAGACGTGCAGTGGCTAAATTCAGTTAGGTCCAGATGATAGCAGCATCCCAGAGACGTGCAGTGGCTAAATGCAGTTAGGTCCAGATGATAGCAGCATCCCAGAGACATGCAGTGGCTAAATGCAGTTAGGTCCAGATGGTAGCCGCATCCCAGAGACGTGCAGTGGCTAAATGCAGTTAGGTCCAGATGATAGTAGCATCCCAGAGACGTGCAGTGGCTAAATGCAGTTAGGTCCAGATGGTAGCCGCATCCCAGAGACGTGCAGTGGCTAAATGCAGTTAGGTCCAGATGATAGCAGCATCCCAGAGACGTGCAGTGGCTAAATGCAGTTAGGTCCAGATGATAGCAGCATCCCAGAGACGTGCAGTGGCTAAATGCCATTTGGTCCAGTTTATGGATTGCCATTATTTAGTGCAGTTAGGGGCCGCCAGCCTAACACAGCCATCTGATCGTTAGCTGAGAGGAACCACATATTTTACTGGATATGTTCTGCCTCCTGTCAGTAAGATAGGGTTGTTTATGTAGTACGTAAGGGGCTTTCTTTAACAGAGTCTACTGCTAAGCACCACGTGTTATATTCAAATCAGTTCCAGCATGTGTAATATGGACCCTATTCCATAGGTGATTCAGTCAAAAGCACTGCACTATCCAGGAGACAGTGTGCCATATGGGATAAGAAACAGTTTTACACAGGGTTTGTAAGTCATTTAGTCTTCATTAAATCACAACAGGTGGGTTGCCTTGCAGCGTCCCAGAAGCCTTTGCTCCCTGCCGGAGAAAAACACCCCGTAAAGTCATCAGTGTATATATTTATAATGCATGTGTGTGTTTCAAAACACGCCATAAAATCATCAGAAAATAGAACCAGCTGGTACGGAGAACCTACAAATCAGGTGTGTGTGCATGTAGTGTGTGTGTGTGTGTGCGTGTGTGCGTGTGTGCGTGTGCGTGTGTGTGTGTGTGTGTGTGTGTGTGTGTGTGTGTGTGTGTGTGTGTGTGTGTGTGTGTGTGTGTGTGTGTGTGTGTGTGTGTGTGTGTGTGTGCGTGTGCGTGCGTGTATGTGTTGTTGGGGGGCGTGGGGGGGTTCCTTATTATGGGACTGTATATTTCATTTGACATTCTACACATGTGAGGGGTGTGAGAGAGACACTGGTGAATAAGTTAAGCTTTTTGATTGGTTAGTGATCAGTTAAACCAATTAGTGTCTACACATGTGAGGAGTGAGACACTGGTGAATAAGTGAAGCATTTTGATTGGTTAGTGATCAGATAAACCAATTAGTGTCTACACATGTTAGGAGTGAGACACTGGTGAATAAGTGAAGCATTTTGATTGGTTAGTGATCAGTTAAACCAATTAGTGTCTACACATGTTAGGAGTGAGACACCGGTGAATAAGTGAAGCATTTTGATTGGTTAGTGATAGGTTAAACCAATTAGTGTCTACACATTGTAGGAGTGTCAGTGAGACACTAGTGAATAAGTGAAGCATTTTGATTGGTTGTGTTTGGCTAAGGCATTCAAGTTACTTACTGTATGATTTTTGTGCCCTAAGTAGATGGTCCATTTAGAATGCATTGGCCTTATATTCTACTGACTACTGCAGCAAACAGATCTCTCTCTCTGTCTAGATAGGAATCCTTTATACAGGATCTTAGTATGTTATTTGAGAGGAAATATTTGCCGTCCGGACCTGAGGACTCGTGATCTTGGCCTGTTTTGGAGGTGGGAGGCTCGTTATTTTCTGTTTCTGGTCTCTGAATGTTGACCATGGCTCCATTTCCTGTTGAACCACTGATGAAGGACAGATAGATCCAGATGTTTCTACTGTGTTTTGCTTTTTTACCTGCGTTTGTGTTTGACTTGGCAGTTGGTTCTCAACCTTCTAGCCTCGTGGGCCCAATGCATCAATGTGTTTTGGTTTGTGCCCTGCTATATGAACAGTAGTTCCTCCTCATGGTCCTACGTACTAGTGAGGCATTTAGGACGTGCCTTGTACATTCTCAACTTTGCTCCATGGAAAGGATTTTTCCCTCTTCTCCATTTCCAGGGAATTCCTGATGTGGGATTGGCTAATTAAATCATCAATCCAGATTCTAGCATTGACTCAGAAAACTGATCCGTGATCTGGGATTACCTTTTGGGAATATGGTTTCGGGAGAAAACCAGACAGGATTAGTTTAGAAAAACGATAGATGTTGCATATTCAGATTTCACTTCCATAGCATGGTCAACTGTGCGTGTGTGTGTGTGTGTGTGTGTGTGTGTGTGTGTGTGTGTGTGTGTGTGTGTGTGTGTGTGTGTGTGTGTGTGTGTGTGAGAGTGCATTGTCTGATTGGTTCTGATAACTGCTCTGATTGGTTGATAATTGCTCCAATTAGACAAATCAAAGACCAGTCTCGTCGGTCACAAAAACAAATGTGAAGTTTTCTCGTTTTTATGATCCCTCACAAGTTAGATGGTAGGATACGTGTATTCACCCTATTCCCAACAACGAGCCCTACTTTTGAGCCAGAAATACCTAGGCAATAGGCTGTCATTTAGAACAAACCCCATCTGCATTGTTCAATTTGACATCTCAGTATAAATCACAGTTATTGAAGTACTGAGAATAAAAGGCACTTGACACTTTTTGCATGACGGACGCATAATTCCTTCTTTAAATGGCGGTCCGGTGCTTTGGCCGCATCCCTGCCGGGCCGGAGCTGAGTCCCAAACGACACTCTGCTGTTCTCGGCTAGTCTCCTTAGGGCAGCGGTGTCATTTGTAGGATATAGGGTGTAATTGGGGACTCCTGTTAAGAAGAGTCTGCACCGCTCAGTCACCGTGGCGACTGCATCCAGCTGTAAGAAGCTGCGAACGAGCTCTGAGATATTACATTTATCAAATCCAGGAGAAATTAATTAAATCATTCCCTCTCCCGGCAGCTTCACCAGCAGACTAGAAGTAACAGGAGAATTGAAGTAATGTGTTAAACTACACCTTTTAAAGAGTGGAGCCCATCCTGGTACAGGGCCCATATTCACAGAGTAGAAATGCTGAACTCTGATTGTGGTTGACTTGATTTTTAGGGTAAATGCTGACGACTCTTCTCAGCATACAATACAGATTTGTTCTGCGTTTTTGTGGCCCATGTTGACTACAGACCACCAGGGTCTACATGACATCTGTGGTTATGTATGAGATTGACAGCAATCTGTATGTTTTGTATTCATTGTGGAACTGAATTAAAGAGAAACCAGAACACTGTATTCATTTATGGCCTTGGACAGTCAGATAGAATGACAAACGAACAGTATCTCTCTATCTCTCTTTCCTATATACTTTCTCTGTATGGCAACCGGATCCCTTGACATCCCTGAGAACATGAAAACACGGAACAGGATTTATTGATCACCGAGTTCAGCCTAATCAAATAGCGCCCTGGTTTGTTTGAAGTTAAAAATGGTAACACAGGGTGTTTATCTTGGATCGTCACACTTCAGCGCTCCCGGAAAACGCTCCCAGCGCCCCACCTCAAATATACACGGCTGAGGAGTGTTATTTGTATTGTTAAATTTACATTAGGTCCAATGTTAATGTCATCAGACGCTAAACAGATCTCACAGTAATGGGTTTGACAGGGAGAATTGCAATCATCTGTAGCGGGCCTCCAGCGCCATAATGGACAAACCTGATTAATTTAATCTGGTTGTGAACCATTATGGCTGCACTTTATCATTTTAACAGATGGAACAGGGAAATTAAGAAACCTCTCTCAAGGATAACTACATCTCCCTCCCTCCCCCTCTCCCTTTAGATCTCTCTCGTTCTTCTCCTCTATCATTCCCTCTGACTACTTTTGTCTGTCTCCCTCGTTATCCACATCCTCCTCACCAATCTCCCTATCTCTCTCACCTCTCAACCAATTCATCCTTCCATCTATCTATCTGGAGGTGTGTGTGCGCATGTCTTCAGACGTGCGTGGGCAGCTCTCAGCTCCAGTAATCACTCCGTCTGTGAGAGACTATTTCCATAACTAAACTGATTAGCTTCTGTATCTGACGCATTGTGACACACCTGCCACATGAATAAGCTCTATAATGCCTTTTATTATTTCACACATTATCAAATCAGAGTTTCATTATTAACAAATGATTAAAATGAACTATTGTCCATATACTCACAAGTCATCGTCTGAGCTATCGATCAACTGTTTGTTTACACTTTCATATCAGCACGTTTGTTTGAATTTCAGAATGACACATTAGCGTAAGTGATATTCCCAAAGCACATGATCTAGCTGTATCTAGGCAACAGAATGCACAGTAAATAGAGGGAATTTTAATCTGGTTCTTTCATTGAGTTGTTTAATTTAAGTGATTATATTTTACTTTGGTCAGTGGAGATCTGATGTTTTTGTGAAGGGCTCACACAAGTAGCCAATGGGTCGCTAGACTAAGATAGAAAGACAATATATTCAAGGTGAGTATTCTCAATTTATCATTTCCATTTTTCTAAATATCCAAACGGGAGACAGATTAAGAAAAGTATGTAAATCAATAACAAATAAGATAAGACCCCATGAAAACATTACAGTGACTAATTGCATAATTGTAAATGCGATTGAAATGATATGCTAATATATATCACGTAATGAAAAACATATAGACATTTTAATTACTAGCAATGTAATATACTACAATTCACAATAGGCCTACATTTTATTTGAATAAAGTAGACCATTTTTTAGATTTTGCACAAAACTTGTGAAACCAGACGAAATGTTATTTTACACAGCAATTAACACAATGCCAATAACATGCATAAAAAAATATTGTATAAGTGCATAGCATTTTAATTTAGAATTGCCAATAAAAACCTTTTTGTTGGTTTATTAACTTCAGTGGCCGAGAATCATGACTATTTTGAGAAAAAATGCCACGTGTCACTGTTTAATGACAAAAGTAGTCTCAAAAATCCCAAGCAAACACCTCAACGCATGCAAGTGCAAACCTATCAACCAGTAAATCGATAATGGGACAAAACAATGATTTTTTTCAGTCAGTTCTGCGGTTCTTCATTCCAATGCATTTGGAGATTCCATAAATAATACTGTAATATCTTAAAAAGTCGAAATAATATCAAAAGTTCTTTAACGACCCGACTTGGAGTAGTGGTCTGAACACTTGTGAGTTGGTTTTGTATTGGCAGGTATTATTATTAAGTCAACAGAGCGAGATAAATAAAAAGAAAAATAAGACTAAAAACACATATACAACACTTATTTGGTGGCGCTTTTTCCTCAAAGACAAAATAAGATAATGAATCAAATCGACTATTATAGATATATAGATCCGTTTGCATTTTCCCGGCACCTCTAGTGATTATTCTAATTAGGGCATCAGTTAATGCTGCGCGAGCGTTCTACCCGGGTTTCCCTCGCGCCTTCAACTGTCGTTTTAAGCATCTCTTATATTTTCGGTCGGTTAACCACAGCTTTAATTCCTCATAAAAACTGGATTATTCAGAATGACATCCTCTGCCCGTCATTTCGTTATTTATTTTCTGATATTTTTATGTTGTTTTGACTTTTAAACCGCTGTCTAGTAAGTGAGGAAACGTTATTGACATTCCAACGAGCCAACTGAAAGACGTGAGTAGCCCCATTAACACTTACTGCAGTAGTATTACTCTATTAGTATTACTCTGTTAGTATTACTGTGTTAGTATAATTCCAGTAGTATTACTCCAGTAGTATTACTCTATTACTATTACTCCAGTAGTAATACTCCAGTAGTATTACTCTATTAGTATTACTATATTCATATTACTCTCGTATTACTCCATTAGTATTTCTCCATTAGTATTACTCCATTAGTATTTCTCTAGTAGTATTACTCCAGTAGTATTACTCCAGTATGATTACTCCATTAGTATTACTATATTAGTATTTCTCCAGTAGTATTACTCCAGTAGTATTTCTCCAGTAGTATTACTCCAGTAGGATTACTATATTAGTATTTCTCCAGTAGTATTACTCCAGTAGGATTACTCCAATAGACATGAGTATTTAAATGAGTAACAATTAGCCAAAGTTATGGGAATTCAGACTACTGTTGATGCTTTGTGAGACTAGTTACACACTGTTTGACAAGTCCATGTCGAGGCTATTTTGTAGGGGAGGTGACGATACTACTTCAGTGAATTTGTCAATTGTAAATAACCTGTGTGATAAATGAAGTGAAATCAATATGCCGAAGGCTACAGAAACAGCACTTGCCTATGTAAGTTTTCAATTGAATATACATTATATTTAAAAATCCTACTCAGAAGTAGTATTGTACTCAAATGTAACACCTGTTCCGTTCTGAGTTCATTGGTGCACTTGGCGTTATAAGCAGATGGTATCACGCATGCACCTTGGCTTGACTTGCCAGCTTCTTGACTTTGCAGTAAATGTCTAAAACAAAATGTATTCAACATTTTGAAATAGTATATGAATGGTACGTTTTTCGGGATTTAATACTTTACACGTGGAGCTGCATTGCTCTTAATTGCAGTTAATCATCAATCAGTTAATCATCAATTAATTACATGCTACATACACAGGAATTCACAGGGATGGCAGTGATACATTGTACACGCAGCCAAAGATGTCCTCTAGCGTAAACCCTAAACCATTGGTTATCTTGGACAGAAATTGTATACTTGGCTAGAAGTTTTTTTTCATCTATCCAATTTACGCATGTCTTCATTTTCCACCTAATTATTTCCTTTTCACTAAGCACCACATGTTGGACATTGATGGATCACAGGTTAAAAATAAAACACTTTTTCCTCTACCTCCTTATTACACTACGTTTACACTAGCTTTCCAGGGTTGAATCCCAAACTAAACCATATTGCCTATATAGATCACTACTTTTGATCATACGTTATGTGTGTTGGTAGTCAAAACTAGTGCATTTTGAATAGGTACCATGGTATCTTGTGTTTGCTATGTGGTGTCCAGCGGCCTCTCAGACTGAGACTTGGGACAGATTGAGTTCCTTTCCCTGTTTTCTGCTTTTCCCATTCCACCCTGATACACTTTGTCTTGGCTTTCCTCTAACCTGAGCCTATTCTCGTGAGTTATGGCTAATGTGAGCGATTGTGACAAAACTGTAGGTTATGTCAGTGCAATAATGTAACACCGCTCCGGTCTCTAATAAAGGTTAGAAGAAACAGCCTTTGTTTCCGGAAGGTTTTGGGACGAGAGCTAAATGTCATGGTTGTGGCTGTTTTCAGTGATCATGTTGCGATTCCATCGGGTCCCGATTACAATCTGCTTAATCATATAGCTCACATCAAGGCGGTTTTCTTAGGAGGACCTTGTGTGCCCTTACATTGAAGAAATGTATGCGCACCAAAAGACATTTAGGCCCACTGTGAGAAATACCTGAGCTGTTAAAACTAGCATCCATCATTCTGGCTTGCACAACGAGATATATAGACACATGTGCTATTCATTTATTAATTATTATAACGTAGAGCATTAACATACAGTTACTTGGGCACAGCCCACAAGTTGAATTAGCTTATCTACACAGATTTAGGGTCAGTGTCCATGTATTGAAACTAATCTGTCCTTAGATCAATCAGAAGAGGACTGGCCACCTCTCAGAGCCTGGTTCCTCCGTAGGTTTCTCCTTTAATTCAACCCATCACAGAGTGTTTCCTAGCCGCTGTGTATCAACTTGTTCATGTGTGCTCTCTAGGGTTTCAGGCTGTGTGTGTGTTTAAAATGCGCTCTATCAAATACATTTGATTAGATCGGTGGCTACATTCTGAATTCCAAATAGCACCCTATTCCCTATGTAGTGAACTCATCTAGACCAGTGCCCTTTGGGCTAGTTGACCTCCTAACCATCTCTCTGGGAGAGATCTGTCTGGGATCACTGTGTGGTTTTGCTACAACACCCTATTCTTGATATTCCCTTTATACTGCACACTATTCCCTATATTTTGCACACTATTCACTATATAGTGCACACTATTTCCTATACACTGCTCCCTATTCCATATGTACTTCACACTATTCCCTATATACTGCACACTATTCCCTATATACTGCTTCCTATTCCCTATATACTGCACACTATTCCCTATATACTGCACACTATTCCCTATATACTGCTCCCTATTCCCTATATACTGCACACTATTCCTTATATACTGCACACTATTCCCTATATACTGCTTCCTATTCCCTATATACTGCACACTATTCCCTATATACTGCACACTATTCCCTATGTACTGCTTCCTATTCCCTATATACTGCACACTATTCCCTATATACTCCTGTTTCTGTGACCTGGTCATTTTCTCTATGTCCTGGTCCTGTCTCTGTGACCTGGTCATTTCCTCTATGTCCTGGTCGTGTTTCTGTGACCTGGTCATTTCCTCTATTTCCTGGTCCTGTTTCTGTGACCTGGTCATTTCCTCTATGTTCTGGTCCTGTTTCAGTGACCCGGTCATTTCCTCTATCTCCTGGTCCTGTTTCTGTGACCTGGTAATTTCCTCTATGTCCTGTTTCTGTGACCTGGTAATTTCCTCTATGTCCTGGTCCTGTTTCTGTGACCCGGTCATTTCCTCTATGTTCTGATCCTGTTTCTGTGACCCGGTCATTTCCTCTATGTCCTGGTCCTGTTTCTGTGACCTGGTCATTTCCTCTATGACCTGTTTCTGTGACCTGGTCATTTCCTCTATGTCCTAGTCCTGTTTCTGTGACCCGGTCATTTCCTCTATGTCCTGGTCCTGTTTCGGTGACCCGGTCATTTCCTCTATGTCCTGGTCCTGTTTCTGTGACCCGGTCATTTCCTCTATGTCCTGGTCCTGTTTCTGTGACCCGGTCATTTCCTCTATGTCCTGTTTCTGTGACCCGGTCATTTCCTCTATGTCCTGGTTTCTGTGACCCGGTCATTTCCTCTATGTCCTGTTTCTGTGACCCGGTCATTTCCTCTATGTCCTGGTTTCTGTGACCCGGTCATTTCCTCTATGTCCTGTTTCTGTGACCCGGTCATTTCCTCTATGTCCTGGTCCTGTTTCTGTGACCCGGTCATTTCCTCTATGTCCTGTTTCTGTGACCCGGTCATTTCCTCTATGTCCTGGTCTGTTATGTATGACTTAATTTCCTCTCACTCTCTCCATGTCAGTCCATTAGATTGACTATTTTACAGCCTCACATATTAATTAGTGTATAAATCTCAAACTTATTAAAGTGGTCTTTTGCACAAGGAGTGATCTCATGTGAATTGGAATGTATGATGTATTTACGCCAGCTCCAATATTGGCATTATGGAAATCTTTTCTGTGTAGTTAAATATGTGGTTGATGAACTCAAGGTCCTATTGAGTATCATGGCTTTATGAGGGACTTGAAACTCATTTGGCTACAAAATGATGGTTAACCTAAAAGCAAAGTATAAAGATAAAGATAAAACACATGATGCTAGTACATGATGCGGGGCTCTGTAAACCTGGTATGTCCACTGAATATTCACAAGCAGCTTGAATTATACCATCAAACACACAACCACATTTGTTCCTGGACATGCATGGTCTTGTACAGTATGTGTTGCAGGGTTTCTTTAGCTATTAATACTAAACTCTTTAATCTTTATCTAAGTTTCTCTGTTTTTTCAGAACATGCTTCTCCACTAATGTGGTATGTGTTTCCAACTGATCCGTATTTCAATCAGCTTGTTTAGTCCAGAGGATTGTAATCAGGGTTTATGACCTAATGCCTTCTGTGGTGCAGAAATTAGTAGAAAACACAGATCTTTAGATTTTCATTCCATCTTGATCCATTTTTGATAGATAAAAAACGCTTACAATACCAACTTCTTATAAACAAAGATCTACTTGGCTCTTTTGAGATTAACTATTGGATCTACTAATGTCCAAATGCATTTTTTTATGTGATCATCGCATTTTTAATGGAATATTCTATAAACATTTATGAACAGTTGATTTGCCATAACATAAAATATAAAAAATCTTAAGAGATAAATATATTATCTAAATAACAGGTTTAATTTGCTTTTGTATGAAACAGGTTCAAGTTAATATACAGTGTCTGTAGTGTGTGATTGGGATTGAAGACTTCCTCAGTTGTTCCTCTGCAGATTATTAATCCACGTTCTTCTTAATTTCTTGGCATTTTTTCGGCCCAATAATCATTTTTCACATTTTTCACCCATGCCTCAAGTTGTTGACTGTACAACTCCCTGATGTCGATTTCACACAATTATCTACCTCTCTAATAAATAAACACAATTATCTACCTCTCTAATAAATAAACACAATTATCTACCTCTCTAATAAATAAACACAATTATCTACCTCTCTAATAATGAACACAATTATCTACCTCTCTAATAAATAAACACAATTATCTACCTCTCTAATAAACAAAACACAATTATCTACCTCTCTAATAAATAAACACAATTATCTACCTCTCTAATAAATAAACACAATTATCTACCTCTCTAATAAATTAACACAATTATCTACATCTCTAATAGTCTAGATGGTGTCCTAATTGAACCTTAAACACTGTTAACCTGGCAGGCAAACTTTCTGAGAGGCACAGTATCACCCGACCCCTGAGCCTTTGCCTTACGGACTCGACCATGCATGTTTTCTTAACTTCATGCCTTATGCATTTCCACTGTTTTTTAGTGAGACTAATTTGCTGTCAGGCAGGGGGTTGCTTTTGTAAAGCAGGCAGACTCCAGGAATTAATTTATCCAAATAAGCCTTTTCTCCTGGGCCGTAGCGGCTGGTGGAGACTGGGAGGCAGGGACACTGAAATGGGCCTGGTAGGCAAAGCCTTCCTTTTGATGTCTGGAATGTTTTGGCTGACTTAGAGCAGGCGACTGGAGTGGAAGGATCGCTTTCACTGACCCATGGGATTTTTAACCGTTTTCATACACTCAGAGAAAAACAAAAAAAAGTAGAGGGGAAGAATGCTTGAACTGATTTACATGGACTTTTGGCAATTTCAGAGCTGAAGTGGATGTGATTTTGAGGAATAGTGCCATGTGGGTTTTTCTTATGAAAAACATCCTCTAGCTAGATAGGAATTTCACCATTGTTTTTTAGTCTGAGGTATACACACACACAAGTTGGATGTGCTCTTCACAACGAAATTAATAACAATATAAAGTTCTATGTAACTCTAGGTTTGACTAATTGCAGTAATTTAATATAAAACGTTTGATTTTAGTTGATTTTGGTGGACTAAGTAAAAGAAAAGGTGTTACATTATAATAAAAATAACACACTGTCCCTCTATAAAAGCACACATACACAAACACAGAGCAATGTTTAAAAAAATACTCTATGTGCAACCATTTATCTCAATAAGATGATCCAAGTTTCTCTACTATTACACCAGGTTTACTAATCAGCTAGTTATTCCAATTGGACCGGAGGCAAGATAAACACAAGGCCCCATTCTACTAAAACTAACATCTTGACTTTCTGGGCCACGTTGCCATAAAGCTGAGACAACTGCATTAATATTAGAACCAGTCCACAAAGACTTGTTTAAAATACCAACTTCATTAGGGAGAAAAAATGAAACACATTTCTGTCCATGGAGGTCCTTCACATCGTAGCCTTCCTAATGTTTGGCCAATTTCACATGTATTCTGGTGATTATAAAGCTGTGGTTTTTTAAACAAGCCTGAGGAGAGAAACTCAGGCGCAGCAGAGAAAGAAACCAGACAGTCTTGACTAACACTGTGTGTGTGTGTAACAGAGCGGCCACTTAAGTTTCTTGAGTAATAAATTATTCAAAGCTAGGCTGGGTGATGGCGATGAGCTGATAAGGTAGCGTGTGTGTGTGTGTGTGTGTGTGTGTGTGTGTGTGTGTGTGTGTGTGTGTGTGTGTGTGTGTGTGTGTGTGTGTGTGTGTGTGTGTGTGTGTGTGTGTGTGCGTGTGTGCGTGCGTGCGTGCGTGCGTGCGTGCGTGCGTGCGTGCGTGCGTTTGTGTGTGTATGTGTGTGTGTGTGTGTGTGTGTGTGTGTGTGTGTGTGTGTGTGTGTGTGTGTGTGTGTGTGTGTGTGTGTGTGTGTGTGTGTGTGTGTGTGTGTGTGTGTGTGTGTGTGTGTGTGTGTGTGCGTGCGTGCGTGCGTGCGTGCGTGCGAGCGTGCGTGCGTGCGTGCGTGCGTGCGTGTGTGTGGGCTGCAGAGGAAACCAATCCCTAATGACAGCTTTTTATAACCTATGACTCAGTCCTAGTGCCATTATGCTCCATCCTGCCATCCATAGTACACACACACAAACAGACACACACACACACACACACACACACACAGACACAGACACAGACACAGACACACACAGACACAGACACAGAGAGACACACACACAAACAGAGACACACACAGACACACACGCACGCACACACGACTAGTAGTTGTTACAGCAAGCAGCTACTCCTGGAGAACTGATGGATTAGATACTCAATATATCCCCTATTCTCACACTTATCTCACACTACATCATTCATCCATGTATCTGTCTTACTCTCTAACTTTGTCTCCCTCTCTTGTTCTCTATCTCCATCTCTCTCCGTCTCTCTCCTTCACTCTCCTCTCTCTCTCCGTCTCTCTTTCTCTCGCACTCCATCTCTTTCCATCTTTCTCCATATCTCTCTGTCTCTCTCCGTCTCTCTCCTTCACTCTCCTTCTCTGTCCTTCTCTCTCCGTCTCTCTCCCAATCTCTCCGTCTCTCTCCGACTCTCCGTCTCTCTGTTCTACAGTATTTAGGAAATAGGGGATGTTTTGGGACTAGTAGATGGCATTATTTCTGCTTCAGCACATTGCAGTTAGCTACATGGGCATTCATATTGGATAGTTAATAGTTTACTTTTTAGCTTAAAGCCATACTTGTAATATAACGTTGTAATGTTTCTTCGGTATGATACACAATTTAATTCTTTATAATAAAACACAGGAGGATATTTTGAAAATAAAAATAAGTAACAAGGAAGACTAATGGAGGCATTGAGGTAGCTGGGCTTGGAAATGAAATCCTACGAGTCTAAATATGTAGCTGACAGTCAAGTTAGCACATGCGCTAGAGTTTTATTTAACCAATATAGCGGTACTACCGGGTACATGGCCAATAAGGCTGGCTGAGTCTTTTATCGCCTCGCACTGTCTTTCACACAGGTGTTGGGCTGCTGGAATGAGATGGAGACCACCTTGGGAACATATGACTTACTGTGTGTGTGTGTGTGTGTGTGTGTGTGTGTGTGTGTGTGTGTGTGTGTGTGTGTGTGTGTGTGTGTGTGTGTGTGCATGCACTCTAGAAGGCCCCTGCCACCCATGCACCCACCCACCAGGTAATCAAAGCAATCAGGCTTTAGAAAAAAACTATAGACACAAATCAAATGTGTTATGATTTTCATTATATAGGCCTGCTGGTTGTTTTGGGATTTTGTTTCTTCATACAGTTCTTGGAAAAAGAATGAACACGTTTATATGTTGTTGACCTTTTTACGTCAGCATATAACCCTTTCTCCAGGCACTGCTACCTATTAATTATGAAATACTGTAGGTCTCGGTCATTTCATTTTTACTGCGTCTTCCTGTTGAACTCTGGTGTGAAAGGCTGCTGTTCATAAAGAGGTGTATAAAAGTGTGTGACTGTGTGTGTCTGTATATGAGAGAGAAAAGTAGCATAAAAATGTGTGTAAAAAAATTCCCGGCAGGTCTGACTTTAGCATTATGTCATCTGGGTCAATAAGACAAGAAAGGCTGGAGGTGCAGGGAGAGAGAGAGAGAGAGAAACAGAATGAGGTGGGAATCAGATGTGGAGAGAGAGAGAGAGAGAGAGAGAGAGAGTGAGGTGGAAATCAGAGAGGTGGAGACTGGAGAGAGAGAGACACAGAGTGATGTGGAAAACAGAGGTGGAGAGACACAGAGTGAGGTGAAAAACAGAGGTGGAGAAAGAGACACAGAGTGAGGTGAAAAACAGAGGTGGAGAAAGAGACACGGAGTGAGGTGAAAAACAGAGAGGTGGAGACAGAAGTAGAGACAAAAAAAAATATATTTCTATATCTACTGTATATACGTCTTTGTAAATATGCTGTATATTAACCTCTTCGGAAAAAAAGTTTTAACGTTATTTTTTTTCAAACCAATGAATATCGATAATTATCACAATGTACACTTGGAATGAGAATTTGAAACTGTAGCAAAACTAATATATGTTGTCCAAAATATGTTAAGGACAATGTTGTCCTCTGTTAATTAGCGTTAACCTAGCTTGTCCTGTCATCTATCAGAAGCATGGCAAGTCTGTTGTCCGGCCTCCCAAATTGAACCCAATTTCCTCTTTGCGTGCACTACTTTTGATTAGAGGTCATTGGGATAGGTCAAAAGTATACCATAAAGTATTAAGATGCCATTTGGGCCACAAACCAAGTCACCTCGTGGGTTTAGGGAACCCCCTGTAATACCCCCAGCCAGCCCCAGAGTCCAATTTTCACCACCTCAGTAATCCAGATCCTTACAGCAGTTCATTTCAAATGCTTCAGCTGAGTTACAGTGAGCATTCCCTCTCAGAGCAGAACAAAAAGAATAGCTGTTTCATATCAAATGCTTCAGCTTTGTTTCAGTGAGCATTCCCTCTCAGAGCAGAACAAAAAGAATAGCTGTTTCATATCAAATGCTTCAGCTTTGTTTCAGTGAGCATTCCCTCTCAGAGCAGAACAAAAAGAATAGCTGTTTCATATCAAATGCTTCAGCTTTGTTTCAGTGAGCATTCCCTCTCAGAGCAGAACAAAAAGAATATCTGTTTCATATCAAATGCTTCAGCTTTGTTTCAGTGAGCATTCCCTCTCAGAGCAGAACAAAAAGAATATCTGTTTCATATCAAATGCTTCAGCTGAGTTACAGTGAGCATTCCCTCTCAGAGCAGAACAAAAAGAATAGCTGTTTCATATCAAATGCTTCAGCTTTGTTTCAGTGAGCATTCCCTCTCAGAGCAGAACAAAAAGAATAGCTGTTTCATATCAAATGCTTCAGCTTTGTTTCAGTGAGCATTCCCTCTCAGAGCAGAACAAAAAGAATAGCTGTTTCATATCAAATGCTTCAGCTTTGTTTCAGTGAGCATTCCCTCTCAGAGCAGAACAAAAAGAATAGCTGTTTCATATCAAATGCTTCAGCTTTGTTTCAGTGAGCATTCCCTCTCAGAGCAGAACAAAAAGAATAGCTGTTTCATATCAAATGCTTCAGCTTTGTTTCAGTGAGCATTCCCTCTCAGAGCAGAACAAAAAGAATAGCTGTTTCATATCAAATGCTTCAGCTTTGTTTCAGTGAGCATTCCCTCTCAGAGTGTTGGTGGAGCTAGCTTGAAACATATAATGCTGTTATGGTGGAGCTAGCTTGAAACATATAATGCTGTTATGGTGGAGCTAGCTTGAAACATATAATTCTGATAAGGTGGAGCTAGCTTGAAACATATAATGCTGTTATGGTGGAGCTAGCTTGAAACATATAATGCTGTTATGGTGGAGCTAGCTTGAAATACATCAAATTAAATAAAATGTGAGGAAGCTAACTAGTAATTAGTATCAATCCAATGTCAGAATGAAGAGTGCGTTCTAGAATGCACTTATAGCTAATTCCAGAAATATTCCAGCTGTTGTAAAACACGTGTTGAGGAAGCTTACAGTATTATATGGTCACTTTTAACAAATGGATGATTTAATTAAATAGTTAACATACATGACAGTCCATTTTATTTGATAGTTTTTTGGAGTTAGTCGACTCTCTTTCATGCACACAAACACACCAAGTTTAAATTATTTTCCACAAGCGTTTATATTTTATTATTCAAAACGTATTTAACCTACATTCTTAACCATAAACTAAATGCTAACCATTACCGTGCAATCAATAACTCAACTAAACCTGGCGTTTACCAAAACCCCAGAATTAAATCAGCCCATCAGTACTAAAAGCATTTTAAAAAATCAGTACTTGCATCAGACTTACTTGTAAAGTCAAGACATTATTGTACAGTGTAGGGATTTATCTGTCCCAAAACGGTAGATAAACGTATACACACACACCCGTCAACTTTAGCACATGTAACATAGCCTTAGCACGCTACAGAGAGGCCAGAAAACTCTCTCCAAAAGACGCATCTATTTATGTTTAGATCATTCAACCCTGACAAATGTCATGCCGGTCAGCAGAAAGAAAACCAGTTCTCACATAAAGAGCCAGATGACGTCAGGGGACCCAGGAGTTTGGCAGAGCACTTTCTGTAGTGTGTGGTAGTGTGTGGTCTACAAGAGCACTGATGCTATTTTACATTCTGAATCCAAAAGAAATGTGCATTTGAGACCTTTAAAAATAACCTTTACCCACCTTTTTCTAACTTAATAATAATCCTAATTAATGTCTAACATAATGTACCTAATTCTGCCCTTAATTTTACTGAACTACATGTCCTCACTTTGCAGTAGTTTGTAGTTGTTCCCTGCTAAAATAGTTACACAGGAACAACACACACATGGATACGCACACACACGCACACGCACACGCAAACACACACGCACACGCACACACACACACGCACACACACACATTAGCAGTGTTGACCACAGTTATTATTTACTCAATCCAGAATGCATTAAGAATTATTAATAATACAATGTAATGCTGATCTGACTGGATATCTATTTTAATAAATCAACCTAAAAGAGCAATAACAGAAGAACAAGAAATATAACAATTATACAATGGACGCATTAAAAATATATGTTTTGTAAATAGGCGAATAATGGGCAACATTGTCAAAACGCAAGCGAACTACAACAAAAGTGGTAGTTGCTGTGAAGCTTTGAAGGATTACTCTAGCGTCTATTTCCAGCTAGGAGGAGGCAGAAGAAACCCATGTGTTTGAGGAAGACATTAGGAAATGTTCCGGTTATTCACAGATGATACGATTCACAGAAGTGTGAACTGCCCACTCTCCACCAGACCCGAGATACCAAAAGAATATATAGCATCTGTGCCACTGACATCAGGTCTATCATCAGCTTTTTAAATGGCTTGAATGTGATGTGTGTGAGTGTTTGTGTGTGTGTGTGTGTGTGTGTGTGTGTGTGTGTGTGTGTGTGTGTGTGTGTGTGTGTGTGTGCACGCGCACGCTTTAGAGCTTGACTGACAGGCACAGAGCTGCACATCCTTTATGTAAACTCTCAGACTGTCCTCACTGAATTAGAGTGGGTGCTGCAGGACGCTGTGCTTGGCCTCTCCTACCACACTGAGTGAGAGAGAGGGAGAGGGAGGGAGGGAGGGAGGGAGAGGGAGTGCTTGGCCTCACTCTCTCGGTTCAGAAGTTCACTTTTTGGACGGCTGCCGGAACTACTTAAGGCCAGTGACGTTTTTCTGGGGGAACAGGTGTTCGGAGTGACATAATTTTGGCTCAGCACTGAGATCCTGAGAAATTAAGGCTACTTGGCCTGCCAGGGAATTTATTTCTCTGCCAATATCTCTGAAGGCCTGCTGATCAGAGACGCTGCTAATGTGAGCTGATAGAGATGGGGCATTATCGATATATTGATGTCAGAACTGTACAATACGTTTTCACATAATGTTTATTCAATTTAAACACTAATACAGACGTTAAGTAGTCATGAGAGTTGGTCCACCAAATGGTTAATCACATACTGTATCTTTCTGTCGCCTCACATCGAGCAAGGCTTACAAGTTGGGTCAACTTGCTTAATAACACATGCAATTAGATAAGTAGATAAGCCGCATCGATACAAGTGGCCCACAACAAATCTGAACTCATCAGGAGCTTGTCTGTGTCCATGTTTAGGTTTATCATTTCCTGTCTTTCTGGGGTTATCATCTTCTACCTTTCTGGGGGTATCATTTCATGTCTGTCTGGGGTTATCATTTCATGACTGTCTGGGTTTTCATTTCCTATGTGTCTGGGGTTATCATCTGCAACCCTTTTGGTTTTGTGAGGACATTGTGTTTTCATTTAATAACTGTCCATTTTCATCTTTTTAGATGTCTGGCCACTAGACTAACTGGACAATCTAGAAAACGTTAGTCGACACACACACACACATGTCTGCATGCACACTCATGCGCTCTCAAACACACACATGTCTCCATGCACACCCATGCGCTCTCACACACACACACACACACACATATGTCTGCATGCACACCCATGCGCTCTCACACACACATATGTCTGCATGCACACACATGCGCTCTCACACACATATTCATGTCTGCATGCATTGCACACCCATGCGCTCTCACACACACACACACACACATATGTCTGCATGCACACCCATGCGCTCTCACACACACACATGTCTGCATGCACACCCATGCACTCTCACACACACACATGTCTGCATGCACACCCATCTTCACACACCCCTTCTTAGGTTTGAAGAAGGCTTGGCTGAGAAAGTTATTTTTTCTCCTTCACTGTTAACTACTAGCATGTCTGCTTGGGACAGGAATGCCATTCAGAATGCAGAAAATATATTTAGTTCCCTCCAACAGACGGCAAGAGGCACCAGAGGGTCTAGCTCTGTGGGAATGGTTATTCCTGTCTCAGTATGGACTTTCAATTACCCTAATCTGCTGCCAGACCCCTTTAAGAATATTCTGCCCAATTAGTATTATGGATATTCATATTGCAATCTGCAAGATTATTTTTTTAATTTAAATGTAAATATATATATATATATGGATATATAAATAATTTTATATATAAATAGTGTCAGGTGGTTAGGTGGCAGCTGTAAGTGAACCTACCTGTCAGATGACTTGTGGGTCCACCTCAATGCGCTGCACTTATAAATGTCATTAAAAAGTCATACTCTGAATAGGAAGCAGTATTGGAATCCGGGTTTGGTAGTCTGGTGGTGGAAGCCTTGTCTTCAAGACATAGAATCAGTGTTTGTGGTGTGGTGTCTGGTAGTGGAAGCCTTGTCTTCAGGACATAGAATCAGTGTTTGTGGTGTGGTGTCTGGTAGAGGAAGCCTTGTCTTCAGGACCTGGAATCAGTGTCTGGTGGTGTGTAGTCTGGTGGTGGAAGTCTTGTCTTCAGGACATGGAATCAGTGTTTGGTGGTGTGTAGTCTGGTGGTGGAAGTCTTCAGGACATGGAATCAGAAGGACAGTTAGTAGATGGATTAAGGGAATGGGTGACAATGTTTGGAAATACCCAGCAGCTGGTCCACCACTCTGGCCGGGCCTCTTTATCAGGCTCTCCAAGAGTTGAACATTTCCGCAAACTTTCCCATCATTTAGGGGTTTTCCAGCGATCCCTGATATATGATCCCTGGAGTCAGGTGAAAAAAACAGGAAGACATTGGAAGTTTGTGAATTGTTCCCGGGTTTTCAGATTAACAATGTCCACTGGTGAGACTGGCTTTTTGAGTTGGTGCTACCAGCAGTAGATTTGGTCACAGTCCTAATTAAAGTTAAATATCATTTCTACTTAAATATTATTTTAGCAATGTCAGTAGAAATGTGCATCTATGATCAGCTACTGATCATGACCATAACATAACTCAACTCTTACTCAACTCAACCCTAACTCAAACCAGCCTTATCTTAACTCAACCCAGCCCAGCACAATCCTAACACTACCCAGCCTAATCCTAACTCAAACGAGCCTAATCCTAACTCAACCCAGCCCAATCCTAACCCAGCTCAGCCTAATCCTAACTCAACCCAGCCCAGCCCAATCCTAACACTACCCAGCCTAATCCTAACTCAACCCAGAGCAACCCAAACTCTATTCAAGCCAACCCTACCTAAATCCTTACCTAACCCAAACTCAAGCCCTACCCAGTCTTAAGGCCACCCGGCCGTGCCTCGCCCAGCCCGGTTGAGTCCTGCCCTAATCTGTCCTGTTCCATCTATTGCATGATGACTAGGCAATTTATAAAATGACAGGCTAGCTGAAACCCTGCCCCTCCTGCATTATTAAACAGATATTGATGTGGGCCCTGAAACAAGTAGGCCATCCCTCTGGCTGTGCCTCACCACTCCAATGACATCCTATTCTGCATGACAAATTGCACTCTTTACCTTTTCACGTGGTTCTCGTTTATATGTAGTGCATTAAATAGGGCGAATGTGGTCCATTTGGGATGCAAAGCGTCTTGTCTTCTGTCCTCTAGCCACCTCTATGAGGATGAGTTAAACACTTTGGTTCTGTCTGTCTATCTGTCCTGTCTGTTTATTGCCTTGGTACATGTCCCTGTTTCTTTATTGATCTAAGACCAGTGGCGGCTGGTGAACAATAAAAAAGTTTATAGGAAATGTTACACTGTATAAAGGATGTAGAATATAGAAATGTATATCAAGTGGCTGAACTCAAATCTTTGACTGGAAGAATAGCATACAGTATTTTATGATCAAACTAAATGTAATTAATTGTTAATGTGCTCCAGAACTGCAACAATTAATTGATACAAAACAACATACAGTATATACCTGTCCATGCTGGATCTGTCCCCGTCGTTTTAAAAAGCAAAATACAGCATTAGCATTCAGCGCAGCTAGCCAAAGTTCTCCTCTCAAACAGATCTTGGAGGAGAGATTTCACAGAGTTATGGTGGGGTCTTGGAGGAGAGATTTCACAGAGTTAGGGTTGGGTCTTGGAGGAGAGATTTCACAGAGTTAGGGTTGGGTCTTGGAGGAGAGATTTCACCGAGTTAGGGTTGGGTCTTGGAGGAGAGATTCCACCGAGTTAGGGTTGGGTCTTGGCCCCTAGAGCCCGGTCCTTATTTTATCAGGGACAAGCTTAGGGCGATAAAATAATCGCCCTTCTTGGATTCTGTTAAAGAACGCTGATTGGCTACATTTTATGTCAATAATTCATATGTTAAATTAGCAAATATTATTATTTTTAAATTTTTACATGTAATTACTCCGTCCCACTGGCTGGTATAAGTGTACCAACATCCAGAGGCACTCCTTTATACCAGATAATTACTCCGTCCTACTGGCTGGTATAAGTGTACCAACATCCAGAGGCACTCCTTTATACCAGATAATTACTCCGTCCCACTGGCTGGTATAAGTGTACCAACATCCAGAGGCACTCCTTTATGCCAGATAATTACTCCGTCCCACTGGCTGGTATAAGTGTACCAACATCCAGAGGCACTCCTTTATACCAGATAATTACTCCGTCCCACTGGCTGGTATAAGTGTACCAACATCCAGAGGCACTCCTTTATACCAGATAATTACTCCGTCCCACTGGCTGGTATAAGTGTACCAACATCCAGAGGCACTCTTTTATACCAGATAATTACTCCGTCCCACTGGCTGGTATAAGTGTACCAACATCCAGAGGCACTCCTTTATGCCAGATAATTACTCCGTCCCACCAACATCCAGAGGCACTCCTTTATACCAGATAATTACTTCGTACCACTTTGTGGCTGTTGAGGCACTGGGAATTAAATGATCACACACATATCTAAACCGCACACCTGAGTCAGGGAGACTATTACGATTTTGCATATTTTTTCCTGTCTGACAGACAGGCGGCAGACAGGTTGCCAGGCAGACAGACAGACAGACATCTGTATCTTTCTGTTACGTCTAACCTCCTGGCTAGCGCCTGTCCACATTTCCAATCAGCATTGGCACTACTTAATAAATTGCACCTTTTTGACAAAGGGCAAGGTGATGAATTGAACAAATGTTTGGCCCAAGCCTTCTGCATAATAGATGAGCAGTCTCATTCCCGGTCCCGGCCTCTCAGCCACTCACTCAAATGGCCTTCTCATTAATAATGTAACGTAACCTCATTATGGGGCGTTTTCATTATGGGATAATATAATTAAATGAAGAGGACATGCAACCTGGGCGGCTGTGGGCAGCTGGGGTGGCTGGGGGTGGCTGGGGTGGCTGGGGGTGTATGGGGTGGCTGGGGGTGGATGGGGTAGCTGGGATGGCTGGGGTGTCGGGGGTGGATGGGGTGGATGGGGGTGGCTCGTGGTGGATGGGGTGGCTGGGTGTGTATGGGGTGGCTGGGGGTGGTTTGGGGGTGGATGGGGAGGATGTGACAGGACAGATGCTTGGTAATGCACAGATGCTCATACATTATTTAATGGCTCTGTGGCTGTAAGGAAGGACAGATCAATGATTACTTGTCATCTCATCAATGTGTTGAAAGCATTCCTGAACTCCCACCGCCCAGCAGAATGGAGGAAATATGAGTTATAAAAAAACTGAGAACAAGTTGGCTTTGTAATGTGGGAGTCATTCTGGGACAACAATAAGTAAAAACTTAAACTTGGTCTTCAAATCCAAACTATTTGTATATTGTATAATATATATTAAACTGTATATATAATGGTATTTTTGTTTAGTTATGTGAAATCCTTTTAAGTATAATATTGTCGCATGGATATCTGGACTGTATCATTGTTGAGAGGGAGAGAGATTTTGAAGAGAAGATATGATATTATCATGATACTTAGATGTCAGTACAACATGTAATGTGATACTCAGTATTCTGTATTACTGTAATTACTCACACTACTGTATTTACATGATATGATATTATCATGATACTTAGATGTCAGTACAACATGTAATGTGATACTCAGTATTCTGTATTACTGTAATTACTCACACTACTGTATTTACCTGGTATGATATTATCATGATACTTAGATGTCAGTACAACATGTAATGTGATACTCAGTATTCTGTATTACTGTAATTACTCACACTACTGTATTTACCTGATATGATATTATCATGATACTTAGATGTCAGTAAAACATGTAATGTGATACTCAGTAATCTGTATTACTGTAATTACTCACACTACTGTATTTACATGATATGATATTATCATGATACTTTGATGTAACACAACTCACTGGACTTGGGGAAGGATACATGACATACACCTGATACCAAAACATAAATGATATCACAGTCTACTGGGGGCCATTAGTGACCTGGTGAGGTGGGCGGAGGGAGGAAGAGAGATTAGGGAGGAAGAGCGTGAGGAGAAGGGAGTTTGGTTTGTCCTGTCTCCAGGAGCACTTAAAGCACTCTAATTATGCTGCTACCACACACACACACACACACACACACACACACACACACACACACACACACACACACACACACACACACACACACACACACACACACACACACACGGACACGGACACGGACACGGACACACGGACACAAGCACACACACACACACACAGACACACACACAGCAGCTACCTAGCAGCAAGATGGACGAGGGAAGCTACTTTTGAACCTCACTGGTGTCATGTTCTTTTCTTTTCATACAGACACCAGAATATATAGCAGGTCCACGTCTCACGGTACAATCTCACCTCAAACCATATCCTGTGGCTGTATCCTAAATGGAACTCTTTATTGACTCAAAGGTAGTGCACTACATAAAGCCTAAAGTTGTTTTCTAAAACATGTTTATAGAAGTAGGACTGGGGTTTAGCAGGCAGGCCAGTGATTGTGAAGTGGAGGTCATAACTGGAGTTTCTTTACAGTCACAGTGTTGGGGTTGTCTACAAAACTACACTGTGAACATATAGCATAGCAGGTGTGATTGCTGCACATTCGTCCATCTAGCACAAAAGGTGTTCAATTAGTGCCTGGATTTTTTTTATGCATGACATGTTATTAGAAGTAATAGTGTTTAGTAAATCAGGTCTTTTATACATTTCATATGTAATGAATGACATTTCACTGAATTAAATAAATCACTTCTCAGACTGAATTTCCCTAGTTTAGCTGTGAAGAACTTTTATTCATGACTCTTCATATGCAAGGATAAGGCCTGCATTTTAAAGAGGAAACCCTTTAAACATAAACATTTCCATTTTGTGAAAACAACAGAGTAATTTGTTTAGGCGGGGTACGCAGGGAAAGGCACCCAATAAAAGAAAGCATGTTGGCTTTAAAATGAATAAAAATTGATTGTGTTCCAATAAAAAAAGGAATTGTCAGAGTGTTAACTGAATCTGCGCTAAGCGGCTATAGCAGTCCTCAGACTCTTTATTGTATGCTAATCCAATAGAGAACACTTAGCTGTAAACCGCTCTCTCTCTCTGTCTCTCTGATCAGCTCACAGAGGATTTCCAAGATGGCATGCTGATGAAATTGTAAAAATTGGATTAGAGCAAGCTGCTAATGACTGCTAAAAACAAAGGAAAATCTCCAAATACAATTAAGTTTACCCTCTCTTTTCTCTAAATACATCATATGTAAATTACTGTCATTGGGAGAACGATGTCTGCCTGGAAGCTAGAGGCTTCATTAGATATCTCACCAGGGTTTCACCGGGACTTAGATCTCACTGGGACATTATCAGGACTTTAACTGGGGCTCGTTCAGGACGTGCATACTGATTTATAGCCAGGGAAAAGAAGTATTGTTCTCTTTGAGGATAACCCTTTATCAAGGCTACTTGGATGGGGTCCCTGTCGGTTAAGTTCTAGCGTGTTAAAGTGCTCGGCTTTACCAATGTCTTCCTAACATATTTCGTTGGTTTAACTCCTCTATACTGTGTTAACCCTAATAGAGGCTATCCCAGTATCTCCAGGTGAGTCCTCTACACTGTGATAACCCTGATAGAGGCTATCCCAGGATGTCCAGGTGAGTCCTCTACACTGTGATAACCCTGATAGAGGCTATCCCAGGATGTCCAGGTGAGTCCTCTACACTGTGATAACCCTGATAGAGGCTATCCCAGGATGTCCAGGTGAGTCCTCTACACTGTGTTAACCCTAATAGAGGCTATCCCAGGATGTCCAGGTGAGTCCTCTACACTGTGTTAACCCTGATAGAGGCTATCCCAGGATGTCCAGGTGAGTCCTCTGAACTGTGTTAACCCTGATAGAGGCTATCCCAGGATGTCCAGGTGAGTCCTCTACACTGTGTTAACCCTAATAGAGGCTATCCCAGGATGTCCAGGTGAGTCCTCTACACTGTGTTAACCCTAATAGAGGCTATCCCAGGATGTCCAGGTGAGTCCTCTACACTGTGTTAACCCTAATAGAGGCTATCCCAGGATGTCCAGGTGAGTCCTCTGAACTGTGTTAACCCTGATAGAGGCTATCCCAGGATGTCCAGGTGAGTCCTCTACACTGTGTTAACCCTGATAGAGGCTATCCCAGGATGTCCAGGTGAGTCCTCTGAACTGTGTTAACCCTGATAGAGGCTATCCCAGGATGTCCAGGTGAGTCCTCTACACTGTGTTAACCCTAATAGAGGCTATCCCAGGATGTCCAGGTGAGTCCTCTACACTGTGTTAACCCTAATAGAGGCTATCCCAGGATGTCCAGGTGAGTCCTCTACACTGTGTTAACCCTAATAGAGGCTATCCCAGGATGTCCAGGTGAGTCCTCTACACTGTGTTAACCCTGATAGAGGCTATCCCAGGATGTCCAGGTGAGTCCTCTGCACTGTGTTAACCCTGATAGAGGCTATCCCAGGATGTCCAGGTGAGTCCTCTACACTGTGATAACCCTGATAGAGGCTATCCCAGGATGTCCAGGTGAGTCCTCTACACTGTGTTAACCCTGATAGAGGCTATCCCAGGATGTCCAGGTGAGTCCTCTGAACTGTGTTAACCCTGATAGAGGCTATCCCAGGATGTCCAGGTGAGTCCTTTACACTGTGTTAACCCTGATAGAGGCTATCCCAGGATGTCCAGGTGAGTCCTCTGAACTGTGTTAACCCTAATAGAGGCTATCCCAGGATGTCCAGGTGAGTCCTCTGAACTGTGTTAACCCTAATAGAGGCTATCCCAGGATGTCCAGGTGAGTCCTTTACACTGTGTTAACCCTGATAGAGGCTATCCCAGGATGTCCAGGTGAGTCCTCTGAACTGTGTTAACCCTAATAGAGGCTATCCCAGGATGTCCAGGTGAGTCCTTTACACTGTGTTAACCCTGATAGAGGCTATCCCAGGATGTCCAGGTGAGTCCTCTGAACTGTGTTAACCCTAATAGAGGCTATCCCAGGATGTCCAGGTGAGTCCTCTACACTGTGTTAACCCTAATAGAGGCTATCCCAGGATGTCCAGGTGAGTCCTCTACACTGTGTTAACCCTAATAGAGGCTATCCCAGGATGTCCAGGTGAGTCCTCTACACTGTGTTAACCCTAATAGAGGCTATCCCAGGATGTCCAGGTGAGTCCTCTACACTGTGTTAACCCTGATAGAGGCTATCCCAGGATGTCCAGGTGAGTCCTCTGCACTGTGTTAACCCTGATAGAGGCTATCCCAGGATGTCCAGGTGAGTCCTCTACACTGTGATAACCCTGATAGAGGCTATCCCAGGATGTCCAGGTGAGTCCTCTACACTGTGTTAACCCTGATAGAGGCTATCCCAGGATGTCCAGGTGAGTCCTCTGAACTGTGTTAACCCTGATAGAGGCTATCCCAGGATGTCCAGGTGAGTCCTTTACACTGTGTTAACCCTGATAGAGGCTATTCCAGGATGTCCAGGTGAGTCCTCTGAACTGTGTTAACCCTAATAGAGGCTATCCCAGGATGTTCAGGTGAGTCCTCTGAACTGTGTTAACCCTAATAGAGGCTATCCCAGGATGTCCAGGTGAGTCCTTTACACTGTGTTAACCCTGATAGAGGCTATCCCAGGATGTCCAGGTGAGTCCTCTGAACTGTGTTAACCCTAATAGAGGCTATCCCAGGATGTCCAGGTGAGTCCTTTACACTGTGTTAACCCTGATAGAGGCTATCCCAGGATGTCCAGGTGAGTCCTCTGAACTGTGTTAACCCTAATAGAGGCTATCCCAGGATGTCCAGGTGAGTCCTCTGAACTGTGTTAACCCTAATAGAGGCTATCCCAGGATGTCCAGGTGAGTCCTTTACACTGTGTTAACCCTGATAGAGGCTATCCCAGGATGTCCAGGTGAGTCCTCTACACTGTGTTAACCCTGATAGAGGCTATCCCAGGATGTCCAGGTGAGTCCTCTACACTGTGATAACCCTGATAGAGGCTATCCCAGGATGTCCAGGTGAGTCCTCTGCACTGTGTTAACCCTGATAGAGGCTATCCCAGGATGTCCAGGTGAGTCCTCTGAACTGTGTTAACCCTGATAGAGGCTATCCCAGGATGTCCAGGTGAGTCCTCTGAACTGTGTTAACCCTAATAGAGGCTATCCCAGGATGTCCAGGTGAGTCCTTTACACTGTGTTAACCCTGATAGAGGCTATCCCAGGATGTCCAGGTGAGTCCTTTACACTGTGTTAACCCTGATAGAGGCTATCCCAGGATGTCCAGGTGAGTCCTCTGAACTGTGTTAACCCTAATAGAGGCTATCCCAGGATGTCCAGGTGAGTCCTTTACACTGTGTTAACCCTGATAGAGGCTATCCCAGGATGTCCAGGTGAGTCCTCTGAACTGTGTTAACCCTGATAGAGGCTATCCCAGGATGTCCAGGTGAGTCCTTTACACTGTGTTAACCCTGATAGAGGCTATCCCAGGATGTCCAGGTGAGTCCTCTGAACTGTGTTAACCCTGATAGAGGCTATCCCAGGATGTCCAGGTGAGTCCTCTGAACTGTGTTAACCCTAATAGAGGCTATCCCAGGATGTCCAGGTGAGTCCTCTACACTGTGTTAACCCTGATAGAGGCTATCCCAGGATGTCCAGGTGAGTCCTTTACACTGTGTTAACCCTGATAGAGGCTATCCCAGGATGTCCAGGTGAGTCCTCTGCACTGTGTTAACCCTAATAGAGGCTATCCCAGGATGTCCAGGTGAGTCCTCTACACTGTGTTAACCCTGATAGAGGCTATCCCAGGATGTCCAGGTGAGTCCTTTACACTGTGTTAACCCTGATAGAGGCTATCCCAGGATGTCCAGGTGAGTCCTCTGAACTGTGTTAACCCTGATAGAGGCTATCCCAGGATGTCCAGGTGAGTCCTCTGAACTGTGTTAACCCTAATAGAGGCTATCCCAGGATGTCCAGGTGAGTCCTCTACACTGTGTTAACCCTGATAGAGGCTATCCCAGGATGTCCAGGTGAGTCCTCTGAACTGTGTTAACCCTGATAGAGGCTATCCCAGGATGTCCAGGTGAGTCCTCTGAACTGTGTTAACCCTAATAGAGGCTATCCCAGGATGTCCAGGTGAGTATGTGAAAACCTCTTAACAAAACTCACTGTTGGTGGGGTATGGCTCTACATCAGCTCTACTATCATTATAACATACTAAAGCTGTTCCCTGGCACCCAGAGATGTCCCACCTCAGGCTGCATGGAAAACCGATCAAATTAAATTTGTCAGCCTCTTCTCTCCTAGATTGTTTACACACTTCCAGCACTCCAATTATTTGCCTAACCGTAGAGAGGAAAAAACCTGTCCACTTTGCAACTCAAGGGCCATTCAAACTAAGAGTCCTTCGGTCCTATAGCTGTTTGTATAGGACAAACCAAACATACATACTATATGACAAGTATGCAGCAATAAAACAGCAATTAAACAGGATCAAGTGATGTTTGCCGTGCTCCGCTGCTGTTTTCTAACACAAACAGAGGAGAAGCCAGTTGCCTAGCAGCTTTTGTGTGTTCCTACCAGGCAGGTAATTCACTTATCCTGGTATTGTTCTGGAATCATCCCTGTTTAACCCACACAGATTTGTCGGTAGATTTGCTTGGCTTTGGGGCCAAGCCTCCACAGCATGTCTACATGGAGAGCTGGGTGGCAGTATGCCCCCCCATGGAGACAGAGCCCAGGGAGGTGGGAGGGGTTGAACAAAGAAAGTATGGCAGCTAAACTTTCTAATGGGTCCACTTTATTTCACTTTATTTCACTTTCTAGAAGGTAAAAACTCTACCCCAGCTGATAATCTCTTGTGTCAGTAATTGTTTTTTCAAATCAGCAATGACATTACTTGTTAAGTTTTATGTTAGAACATGACATAGATAATCTCATCCTGACAAACTGCACAATGCAATGTAATGTGTTTCGGCTTGTGGACAATCTGGTTGTCAGGTAGGGTTTATCCACTTTAAGCCAAGTTAATTCCTGCATTATTTATTCCTCCTACATTTAGCTAGTTGATGCTGTAGGCACTTACGATACATGATAAACACTCTATTGTTTAGACCAGTAATGCCTTGATTGAATAATATACATTATAATAATAATGCTAATTGTAATTACATGATGAGATCAACAGCATTTTCTTTCCCATGACTCTCTTCACTGTATTCCGTTGAACAGTAAATCCAGTTTGTTTTGCTTTATGTATAGCAACAATGTAGAAAAATGCATTGCCGCTCTGAGGAAACAAAAGCATTCATGAGACATCGATATGACATAGAGCATGGGCGGTGCCCCCCTCAGGTGTTATGATGTATTCTGCTGTTTTATAATGTGGACTGGATTGTCTCGCACACTCGTCTGTGGGCTTCCTCTTCAAT
This sequence comes from Dallia pectoralis, assembly GCA_029465975.1. NCBI lineage: Eukaryota > Metazoa > Chordata > Actinopteri > Esociformes > Umbridae > Dallia > Dallia pectoralis. The sequence continues at coordinate 24,244,478 of CM055733.1, forward strand.
CACCATCTCTGTGAATCACACTGTCCCTCATAAATACGTTCAACTCTCTATAGTCTCCCTATTGCACTTGGTCGAAATGAGTGCCCTATACTCCAGAATAGGGTACCATTTGGACCTGCTGCACATAGTCAATGACGACCAAGTCACTCAACTCATTGGCCTTTCTAATTGGTCAGGCCTGCTCTGCCTGTTTGTTGCATCCAAACCAGAGTATTAATCTGCATTGTTACCTAGGCAACAGGAGGATTTTCTGTGACCTATAAAAAGTTGCCATTCCTGTAACTGATCCGTGTGTGGTTGGCCGTTAGTTTGTTGCCATGGCGGGCCAGTGGGTTTATAAATAGAGTCCTTCCTGGCTGGACGTGATCTCTCAGTTGTTAGCTTGTTACTTAGTGCTGTTTACTGCATTCATCTGGTTGGTTCAGCTGGGGTGACACCATGGTTGCCTCTGCTGACCTGACCTGTTACAGTCAGATGTCAGTGCCCCCGGCAACATTATTAACACTTTACAGTCAGATGGCAGTGCCCCCGGCAACATTATTAACACATTACAGTCAGATGGCAGTGCCCCCGGCAGCATTATTAACACATTACAGTCAGATGGCAGTGCCCCCGGCAACATTATTAACACATTACAGTCAGATGGCAGTGCCCCCGGCAACATTATTAACACTTTACAGTCAGATGGCAGTGCCCCCGGCAAAATAGATGACACATTACAGTCAGATGACGGTGCCATCAGCAATTAGCAACAACGCAAAGCTAGCGGTTACACTGTATTTTCTGCTGTGTGACATCTCATGGCAGCAGCCAGGGTAATGTCTGATGGCTATTGAACCCTTCTCTTTTGGCGAATAGAGACATATAACGTTTTTTTCTGGTATCATGTGACATTGACCCAAGGCTGATGAGGTCACTAGGATACATAAAGCCCCTAGTGAAGTCGAGGCGGTCTGACCGTGCTAATGACCTGGTACACTTCTATAGTAGATTAGCATAAAATGCTCACTATTATAAATAATAAACAATGCCTGAGAGATGTATAATGCTCTATAGGAGGTGGGCATGGATGTGTCAACCCCAGTCCTCAGAGGTCTCCACCAACAGAACTACCGTACAGAGATAGCACTGCCTAGTCTGAGAACAAACATTATTTAAAGTAATCCTAATCCTCATAATGAAATACTCAGGTCAAAATGTGTAATAATATCTCTTAGCGAGGTGTTCTATAACCTGATTTTATGTTAGCCTATGTAGCCCACTAGAGCAGTTTCACGTGGACATTTTGTTCAAAGTCAGTCAGTTCGGGAATTCAAACAACATTCAAATTCTGTATTTTTTTCTACTGAGCATAAAGAATCATTGAGCGAATTCCAGTTTATTTCCTGAACTGAAATTGAATTTCCTGGTTTTTGGACCCCGGTAGCTGGTGCCATTCTCACACACAACGTCATTACATTCTGATGGTTCACCTCGATTACCCTTCCTGGAGAAAGACTGCAGACCTCCACGGTTTAGTCATCAAAAATGTCCGAATGTCAATGAAGTCTGGAAAACAGTTAGCCCAATAATATTACATTCCATCACGTGGAACAGAAAGAACAGAATGGCGTATTCCCAAATGGCACCCATTCTCATTATAGTGCACTACCTTTAATCAAAGACCTGGACAAGCCATGGGCCCTACATAGGGCTTTTCATATGGTGGTCATTTGGGACACATATAGACCACTGACTTTGTGTTCTACTGTTTTGAGAGGACTAGCACCTGGCGGTGAAAACACCTGTGAGACATGAAGTCAAGAGGAAGTATTTATCTTGACACCAGTCTTCCTTTTTCCCGACTGTCATTGTGTTTTCCCCCGATCCACTCAGATGCGTATCCCTGAAACCTAACGTCATGTTTGTTTTGGAGGCAGAAGACACGACCCTGGATGACCTGAATGTATTCATTTCATCTGTACATGACTACTGTTAAGGTTTGACCATCCTATTCATCTGTACATGACTACTGTTAAGGTTTGACCATCCTATTCATCTGTACATGACTACTGTTAAGGTTTGACCATCCTATTTATCTGTACATGACTACTGTTAAGGTTTGACCATCCTATTTATCTGTACATGACTACGGTTAAGGTTTGACCATCCTATTCATCTGTACATGACTACTGTTAAGGTTTGACCATCCTATTCATCTGTACATGACTACTGTTAAGGTTTGACCATCCTATTCATCTGTACATGACTACTGTTAAGGTTTGACCATCCTATTTATCTGTACATGACTACTGTTAAGGTTTGACCATCCTATTTATCTGTACATGACTACTGTTAAGGTTTGACCATCCTATTTATCTGTACATGACTACTGTTAAGGTTTGACCATCCTATTTATCTGTACATGACTACTGTTAAGGTTTGACCATCCACTCTTAATCAGATGTCTCTGGCAGTTCATCTGTCGTCTGTTCATCTGTCTGTCTTTCTGGTTGTGTGTGACATGTAGAGAACAAGTACAGAAATGCACACACACACAAACATTGTTGGTGTTCTTTCCTCATCTGTGTTTTCGCGGCACGTCTTTTGTAAAGGTAAATCGGACTGTCGTGGTCTTCTGCGTAACAAGGCTTTTAAAGATGTGGTAATTACCAGAGGTGTCATGTACAGAGCTACAGACTCCCGCAAGGCTTTTGGCAATGGCAACAATACACTCTCAGTAGCACTCAGAGGGGATACTTTCTGTAATAACTCTTTGTAGATAGAAGGCCCCACAAGTTGGGCCAGAAACAAACATATAGTGTTCTAGGAAGTTGAGTACCACACACACTGCATGTATCTAATGTGAGAACCACACACACTGAATGTATCTAATGTGAGAACCACACACACTGAATGTATCTAAGGTGAGTACCACACACACTGAATGTATCTAAGGTGAGTACCACACACACTGAATGTATCTAATTTGAGTACCACACACACTGAATGTATCTAAGGTGAGTACCACACACACTTAATGTAGCTGTGGGGACAAAACTGAGATGGCCTCACTGTAGGCCCACGATGTGTAAAGTTCTCAGGTGACTTTTTGACAATGTTGAGGCATTTTAGGCCTTTATTCCTACACTACTCACCAAAGCCTTGGTCTCACAAACGTGTGCTTTAACGTCAATCTAGTCACCATTACCTGAAATTCTTGTCTAAATTCTTACAGGAGAAGTTGTGTGTCTTGTAGGTTAGAATTTTTTGTGGGTGGTCATCTGAAAGTATAAGTGTTAGGACTAATTCTTCCTGATCCACTTTCAAGGTATTGAACCATCCAACATTTTGTTGCTAGCTAGCTACCACTTACAGTACAGTACTGTGTATAGTACCAGTAAGGAATAAAGTATACAGTTATTAGACATGGCTATTGGACGTCTTTTAAAGCAAAAATTGGACAAATATCACTGAAGATCTGTTTAGGGAGCAGTTTCATTCAGTCAACGCTCAATCAAGCGTTGCAATCTTTTGAAACGGCTTCTGAGAAGGAACCAAATGGTTCTGTAAATTCTCACACCTTACAATCGATGCTTTTTCTTAACAGTTAACAGTTATTTTTCAGTTAAGTGTGATTTTCTACTTGGCTGCAGTTGGCCAATAGACTGTGGCCACATCCCATATTCCAGCCTTTTCCCTTTATAATGCATTCCTTTTAACCAGCGTCCTTATAGAGTATATAACCAGAGTATTTTCATTTGTGTGAGGATATTTTCAAACCTTCTGGTGTTTAATGTTACAGGATCCACCTCCCAAATTTAACTCTGTTCCGTACATAGTTCACTAATGCTAAGTGTATCGGAGCCATTTCTTTATTTTCTCTAGTGTATCACCTTTCTGGAATTCACCTTTCCCATCCTTATGTTGTCTTCATGAGGTCATGAGCTATACAGGGGTAGGCCCAAATCACCTTCCCAATATAGTTAAGTACAATAGGGCACTATTTGGGACACTCCGGACTACTCTGGCATTAGCAGTCCATCATACAGACTTTAGCTCTGTTCAGGACACAGTTGAACATCTACGTAGATGAAACCTGGTTGGTCTTGTTGGAGCTTGTCTCAGAAAGTGTTAGGTGATGGTTGGATGCTCTGCACTTCAGAGATGTGGAAATTCACACAACTTTGAGGGAAGCGGAAGAACTTTGTGATTGATTGTTATAATGTCTTTTGGTCCATCGCCTCTGTTCAAAGTTTCATATTGATACACGCTTTACTGGACAGACAAGCTCTAATAACTGGTAAAATATGAAATATGGTAAAATTAATCAAATGTGAAACAGCCACGAATGTCGAAAATGTGGATCCTTAGGTTGGGATCTTTTCTGAACCATCAAAATCAGGACTGTAATTGGCAAGTAGAAATGTTGTTTCAATAGGTGCAAATCACTCTAACACTTTCATTGCCCAGATAAGAGTGCACGTATTTTGGTGGCAGATCAAAAGGAACCGTATTCCCTCTATAGACCAGAGGCCTTGGGGCCTTCCATATTACAGGGACTCTTCCAGAGTTCTGAATCAGCCGGGGCAGGCTGTTATACATCCACTGTGTCAATGGCTGATAAATTGGTCATAACAAAAAAAATCTTAAACTGGCTTGATATTGTTCAGCCTGCGACGGAGAGAGGAAGAGCGTTTGTAGTCGAGTGTCTCTAAGAAAAGCATTAGGCTATGTCTCTGCCTTATGAAGGTAAAACAGCGACATAAGTTTTTTTCTTGTAATTGGTTTTTTTCTTTTGAAACTCGTTTTGTACTTAGGTTTTCTTTCTTGTAATTGTTTTTTTTCTTTTGAAACTCGTTTTGTACAAAAGTTTTTCTTTCTTGTAATTCGTTTTTTTCTTTTGAAACTCGTTTTGTACAAAAGTTTTTCTTTCTTGTAATAGGTTTTGTACAAAAAACCAACGCGCAGAGTTTTGTCACTAAAATTCCACCAGCACTGTGACAAAAGTTTTTCTTTCTTGTAAATCAGTCTGTGCCCAAACGTTTCACTGCGTTTCCAAACAGAAACCCCAAACGTATTCTGACCAATGAACGGATAGCTATCTTAGCGTGGCACTTTGAACTTCAACCAATCGTTACTCCTTCCAAAGAGGAAAAAAGCCATGGCTCGGCATGGTCAGCATCTGTTACCTCAAGTAAAACTTATTTTCATGTCCATGCAGTATTAAATAAAATAATATTTTAATTACTACTGCATGGACATGAAAATACGATTATGTAAAACGGATTTTCATGTCCATGCAATATTAAATAAAATAATATAAAATAATATTTTAATTACTACTGCATGGACATGAAAATACGTTTTACATAATCGAAAACTTACTTGAGGTAACAGATGCTGACCATGCCGAGCCATGGCTTTTCTTCTACCCTTTGCAAGGAGTAACGATTGGTTGAAGTTCAAAGTGCCACGCTAAGATAGCTATCCGTTCATTGGTCAGAATACGTTTGGGGTTTCTGTTTGGAAACGCAGTGAAACGTTTGGGCACAGACTGATTTACAAGAAAGAAAAACTTTTGTCACAGTGCTGGTGGAATTTTAGTGACAAAACTCTGCACGTTGGTTTTTTTGTACAAAACCTATCACAAGAAAGAAAAACGTTTGTACAAAACGAGTTTCAAAAGAAAAAAATGAATTACAAGAAAGAAAAACTTTTGTCACAGTGCTGGTGGAATTTTAGTGACAAAACTCTGCGCGTTGGTTTTTTGTACAAAACCTATTACAATAAAGAAAAACTTTTGTACAAAAAGAGTTTCAAAAGAAAAAAAACGAATTACAAGAAAGAAAAACTTTTGTACAAAACGAGTTTCAAAAGAAAAAAAAAATTACAAGAAAAAAACTTATGTCGCTGTTTTACCTTCATACTGCCTTGTTAATGGGTTGCATTCATACCTGAGAGGGGGTTTTACCTCACAAATTATTAGGAAATGACTGTGTCCTCACTTATTCCCTGTATGATTATATGTGATATTTCCTTAAAGAAGTTTGAGAAAACTTACCTCTTACATATTTTTGCTAAAACATTTCCCTAAATCTGAATGCAAAAGTTGTGATCCTTTAATTGACTTTGACATTACTTCCCCTCGACCCGTCATTGATAGTCGCCACAGAAAAAATAAATAAATAAAACCTTGTCTGCCTGATTTATAATTACTATACTGAGAAGTACCAGACAGAGAGTCTTCAGCAGCTAGGCAGACTGGCAGTCAGTTAGAAAGGCTGGCACCCCAGTCAGGCAAAGAAACATACAGGAAAACAGGCAGACAGGAAAACAGGCAAACAGACAGGGGCTGTCAAGAAGACAGAACGATACAGACTGGTAGGCCAACATACAGAGATACAGACTGGTAGGCCAACAGACAGAGATACAGACTGGTAGGCCAACAGACAGAGATACAGACTGGTAGGCCAACAGACAGAGATACAGACTGGTAGGCCAACAGACAGAGATACAGACTGGTAGGCCAGAAGACAGAGATACAGACTGGTAGGCCAACAGACAGAGATACAGACTGGTAGGCCAACAGACAGAGATACAGACTGGTAGGCCAACATACAGAGATACAGACTGGTAGGCAGATACTTTGCTGTATGTGACGCTAGTAGGATCTAAGGGACCTACTGTTTCATCGAACCGATAGAAATTCACACTCTCCTGTGGTGTGAAACTGTCAGACTCAGCATCTTCCTCCTGTCTTATAAATTGTTGCTATAATTCCAGGCCCAGATACTTCTAGTGTACCAACTCTGTTTTCAAGTGGCGGAGAAACAGCAGAGAGGGAGAGAAAGAGTGAGAAAGAGGAATAAATGAACAAGGAGAGAGATGGAAAGTGAGTAAGGTTGCCAGCTGCTAAGTGTCTTTTCAGGATTAAAAAATGACCTGAAAACTGGTGTCCGATAGCAACGAGTGTGTATGTGTGTGTGTATGAGTGTGTGTGCGCATGAGTGTGTGTGCACGAGTGTGTGTGTGTGTGTGTGTGTGTGTGCATGCTCACTTTGCTTAACAGGAGTGCTGTTTGTATTTGAGAACATGTGTGCCACTTTGATAAATGGAAGAGATAGTTGCAGGCTGTCTGATGAGTTTCATTTTAATTGACTTCTGTTGAGAAACCCTTAATTGAGTATGTTTATTGAGTTGGAACAAGCCAGACAATCCCAAAATTCACTTATTCACTCATCCCTTGTAGTGTATTGCCGAAATTCAGTGTAATACATGCAATTGTTATTAGCATCTGTTGATAATGGAAATGCTACTTCTTTCATTAGCTTTCTTTTTTTCGGGGGGATACAGAATTTAAATATATCTATATTATAAAACATGCATTAAAATCAATTTCTGCCGTTAATACTGGGATAAATTGATTATCATTCTTTGTTAAAAGCAGCGATCAGCAGTGGAAACAATTCTCTATTCCTCCTATTCCTTCCCTATTACTCCAACACAAATTTATGAATGCGAAAACTGACCAGATGTTGTATTAAATGTTTCCCAAGTCTGCAACACATTTGGTAAAACAATCTTAATCTGACAACTTTGGAGCAACAGATATTTCTCATAGAAACAGAAGTCACAGGCTGCATGGAAGTGGAAGCTGGAAGTGTATGTGAGAGGGATATGCTGGAGGAGTATGCTGGAGGAGTATGCTGGAGGAGTATGCTGGAGGAGTATGCTGGAGGAGTATGCTGGAGGAGTATGTGAGAGGGATATGCTGGAGGAGTATGCTGGAGGAGTATGCTGGAGGAGTATGTGAGAGGGATATGCTGGAGGAGTATGTGAGAGGGATATGCTGGAGGAGTATGCTGGAGGAGTATGCTGGAGGAGTATGCTGGAGGAGTATGTGAGAGGGATATGCTGGAGGAGTATGTGAGAGGGATATGCTGGAGGAGTATGCTGGAGGAGTATGCTGGAGGAGTATGTGAGAGGGATATGCTGGAGGAGTATGCTGGAGGAGTATGGAGTAGTTGACCAGGTTGGAGCCTCTCAGTGTCTTTCATCTAACCAATTTAAACAGACGTTTGACCCCAGACATTTGCCTAATGTGTTTTTGTTATGTGGGCTGCTGGCTTCACAAATGTCGCTTTGACAGGAGCGCGGGGCTGAGCGGGACTTTGGAGGGTGTGTGTGACTGAAGGCTGCAGCAGTGTGTGTGTGTGTGTGTGTGTGTGTGTGTGTGTGTGACTGAAGGCTGCAGCAGTGTGTGTGTGTGTGTGTGTGTGTGTGTTTGTGTGTGTGTGTGTGTGTGTGTGTGTGTATGTGTGTGTGTGTGTGTGACTGAAGGCTGCAGCAGTGTGTGTGTGTGTGTGTGTGTGTGTGTGTGTGTGTGTGACTGAAGGCTGCAGCAGTGTGTGTGTTTGTGTGTGTGTGTGTGACTGAAGGCTGCAGCAGTGTGTGTGTGTGTGTGTGTGTGACTGAAGGCTGCAGCAGTGTGTGTGTGTGTGTGTGTGTGTGTGACTGAAGGCTGCAGCAGTGTGTGTGTGTGTGTGTGTGTGTGTGTGACTGAAGGCTGCAGCAGTGTGTGTGTGTGTGTGTGTGTGTGACTGAAGGCTGCAGCAGAGGTCAGTTAGTGTTAGTACGTCTCTGACCTCTGTAGTTTTCTCCACTAACGGCCCCCGTTGGGACTTGATTGTGGTGTGCTTCAGCCATAACTCCAGACCTGCCCCCCCGGCCCCAGCGCTGACCCGACCCCCCCATTGGGAGCTTCCCTGCTTGGGCACGGTGACCACAAGCCTGGCCCGGAGCGCTGTGCTGCATGGTGCTCCGCCGAACCGGGTCCAACTGGCGAGGCAGCTGTGTGCCGGGGGAACGGGGAGTGCCACATGTCTGGACACCCGGGCCGCACAAGTCAGAGGCCATCCGGAGACAGTTGGACCCTGACAAATGTTCTCGGGGACGCTGCTCTGGGCCCGGCATACCGACACAGGGGCCCACTGGAGGGGATTACCAGACAAACTGGTATTTTAAGGTGGAGTGGATTCACATTTACTCTAGTGGGGATGAGAGGAGGAAAGCTCTCACTTCTTAATCCTCTCTCTCTCTCTGACCCAGTATCCTGGTTCTGAGATTTGTAGTGATAGCAGTTAAACATTGTGTGAAGGTTGATTAGGTGACAAGGTTTAGAAACTTTTAGAAGACACTCTGGAAAAGTGTCTTTACTGTAGAAAGTGACACCTTAGAAGCTAATGTAATATCAAGTTCTTTAGTCTACGTGCTGCAGAACTCCTAGTCTAGTTTTATTTTGGTAAACAGACTAGCACCTAACACACCAGTGTCTTTAGACTACGTGCTGCAGAACTCCTAGTCTAGTTTTATTTTGGTAAACAGACTAGCATCTAGCACACCAGCGTTCTTTAGACTACGTGCTGCAGAACTCCTAGTCTAGTTTTATTTTTTGTAAACAGACTAGCACCTAACACACCAGTGTTCTTTAGACTACGTGCTGCAGAACTCCTAGTCTAGTTTTGTTTTGGTAAACAGACTAGCACCTAGCACACCAGCATTTGTTGAATCCATCCAAATGTGAACAGGAGCTATGTGTACTGTTTATCTATTAGTTAAAAAACAACTGGCAACCAATGTGTGGTAGGCAATGTATTAACCTGCTGTTTATGAATATATCAATAGATATATAGTGACTGATGGCCGTTATAATGTCTGCTGTCTCTGTGAGTAATAGTCTCTGAAGCCTGCTTGTTTGGCTTTCGTCTGGCCAGGGGAGAGCAGTAAAGTGACTGTGAGGATTCCTGAGCCCCCATAGACTTTCCCAGGTGTGGTTTAGCCCTCATAAAGACCACAGGATTTGTGTTGTGTGTGTCAAGGTGTGTGTGAGTTTCTGGTCACACTTTGTTCCTTTAAAGAACATAAACAACATTTATCTTTTCGATGAACCGTTTTTTCACTTTATATTGAGAACAATAAAGAATGTAATTCTGCATATTATTTTCATCGTTTTATGTTTGCGACCTATCTGTACCATGTTTTTTTCTGCATTGGAAACAAGGAACAGTTTTTCTTAATTTGAAGCATGTTTTCTATTTTTGAGCTCTATATTCCCTTGATATACAGTAGCATCTAATCGTAATTGTTATTACTACGCAGTGGATGAGGTAGAACTTCATATTTGCCATATGACTCTATGTAGTCCATAGTTATAAGCATTTCAGACAGAAACCAACATGCATGAACATAATGTCTCTTAAGTTTGGTTGTAGCTTTTATTTATTATTATTTATTTATTCCAGTAAGCTTGGAAGCAGAGGAAGCTGAAGCATGCATCTTCTACCAGTGCAATCGGCCAGTCCAACTGACATTGTCCCAAACGATGCACAAATGCTTCCTCAATAAGGACCACTGTTGATGGTCAAAATGAGTGCACTCTATTGGGAAATAGGGTTCCATTTGGGAAGCGTTCCTGGAGGTTTGTTTACAAGGGAACCCTGGCTTGGCTTTTACTTTCATCCACTACTTGAAAGCCACTTGAACTTGCTGGTAATTTACCTCAGGGGGAAATTATCTCTCTGCCCTGTCAGAATTACTTGTTATGGTGACATGTTGTCATCCACAAAGATTGTCTATTTAGGCTTACTTAGAGAGAGAGCAAAGGAAAAATAAACACCTGTCTTTGCTTCTATAAATGAACGTATGCTTTAGTCTTGATAATTGGATCATCAAACAAGCTTTGGTCGTTAATAGGGCCTATAGTTTTAAGTCGATTATTCCCTACTGTGTAGTTTTGTGGTGGATTTGTGATGGCATTAGCTGTTTCCCTTTCAAATGCCCTGTGAACCTGGTTGGGATACATGGTGTCACAGATACGAGTACCAGAAGATTTGAGACCAAAACCACCTCATCAAACATTGAGGTAGAAGACTCTGTGGTTGTGTTGTCATGGCCAGGAGGATGTTGTTGTCATGGCCAGGAGGGTTTTGTTGTCATGGCCAGGAGGGTGTTGTTGTCATGGCCAGGAGGGTGTTGTTGTCATGGCCAGGGGGTGTTGTTGTCATGGCCAGGAGGGTTTTGTTGTCATGGCCAGGGGGTGTTGTTGTCATGGCCAGGAGGGTGATGTTGTCATGGCCAGGGGGGTGTTGTTGTCATGGCCAGGAGGGTGTTGTTGTCATGGCCAGGAGGGTGTTGTTGTCATGGACAGGGGGTGTTGTTGTCATGGCCAGGAGGGTGTTGTTGTCATGGACAGGGGGTGTTGTTGTCATGGACAGGGGGTGTTGTTGTCATGGCCAGGAGGGTGTTGTTGTCATGGCCAGGAGGGTGTTGTTGTCATGGACAGGGGGTGTTGTTGTCATGGACAGGGGGTGTTGTTGTCATGGCCAGGAGGGTGTTGTTGTCATGGACAGGGGGTGTTGTTGTCATGGACAGGAGGGTGTTGTTGTCATGGACAGGAGGGTGTTGTTGTCATGGCCAGGGGGTGTTGTTGTCATGGACAGGGGGGTGTTGTTGTCATGGCCACGGTGATGGTGTTGTCATGGACAGGAGGTTGTTGTTGTCATGGCCAGGAGGGTGTTCAAAGTACTAAATGCAGAGGTGCCAATCATGATGCACATGTTCTTCAGGGGATAAAAGTTATTTAATTTTTCAGTCTGGAATTTTACTTGAGTTTAGGGGGAGTTGTTATTAGCCTGTATGGTTGATAAATGGTCGATTTTCATTATGATGACAAAACAGCAGAAATCAGTTTCAGATTTTCCTTACGATCAGCAATCACTTTTGCTCTTTTCAAAACTGAAGTTACTTTTCTCCAGGGTCGTTCCCCTCAGCTCATTTATTTGGGAAAGGAAATGGTCCACATTCAAAGACTATGAAGGGACCCAACGAGGCAGCAGAATATCCAATAGCAGCTGCTCAGCTCCCTGACAAATGACCATTCAGCCAACTCCAAGTCCCCAGTGATTGTCAGGAGAAAGTTGTGAGGTATACACACTTCTCGTGTCGCCCCCAAACTGCGCCCTAACTCCTACATTGTGCACTTTTGTTCACTATGAACTGCAGTGCAGTATAAATGCAAAAGGGTTTCATTTGTGACACTTTCCTTCCCCCCCCCCCCTCTCTCTCTCAGTTCCTCGATGGACCACTTCACCAGGTAATGTCTGGATAAATACATAGATTGTTTGTTTTAACCCAAGTTATCCCAAGTTCACATTTCCAAGTTCAAATGTATCTTTAGGGGGTGGGTGTGGGGACGGGTGTGATGTCCTGAGATTAATACTGTGCTTCAAGCTGCACTATTTACCCTATATAGTTCACTACTGGTGAAATATATCACTTTAAAGGGAATAGGACAGCATTTAGTATGTATTCTTGGTGTCAGAAACAGGAACCCGATCTGGTCAGAGTGTGACATTACATAAACAGAGTAGTAGTTCCTACTCAAACACATGTGTAGCTTTATGCATATGAAGATATAACAAACACACACACACATACACACACACACACACACATAAACACACAAACAAGCACATACACACGCACACATTAACAGAGCAGTAGTCTCTACTCAAACACATGTGTAGCTCACACACAAACACACAAACCAACACACACAAACAAGCACACACAAACAAACAAACAGGCACACACACACACACACACACAGAAACACTCAAACACACCCTCCCCTAAACACACAAAGATTTAAAAAAAATACCCATCAGGACTGCTGCTGGTGACACAGTGTGCTTTAATTATTTATAGAGATAGACAGGATGACTTATCCAACAACAAGTTCACTTTCAATAGTTTCAGATGTTTCAAGATGTTTTAGATGAACAAGTTATTTGAATAGTTTTAGTTGTTTTAGAGCTTTCAGAGCTTGAAGACAACAGGCTTTCAGAGCTTGAAGACAACAGAGTGATTCCAATAGTTTCAGATGTTTCTGACCTTGAAGACAACAGAGTGATTCCAATAGTTTCAGATGTTTCTGACCTTGCAGACAACAGAGTGATTAGTAGCTGTCTGCATGTGTTATTTTGATAGGGTAACCTGTTGGCAGTTAAGGACCAGGCAGATCTCTCTACACTCTAAATTACATACAGCATCCCTCCCTGCAGCCCCACATCAGGTCCATCTAGATAATCCTCAATAAAGAACGGCTTCACATTTAATCTCAGAGCACTTCTCAAATGTCTGTCCTGATATCGTTTTCTGTCAGTAATGTTTCAGCGCTGATGTCAGTATGGACGGGGACAGTATCAAGGCCCATTTCTGCTAATCTCCCACTTGGCAGTTGGTAGGGTACACATTGCATAGCAGACTATATGCTTCAATGATCCAGGTTGGGTCCCGAATGGAACGTTCCCTAAGCGCGCCCATAAGATTCTGTCAAAGCTAGTGCGCTATGTAGGATACAGGGCACCATTTGTGGCACCATCATCAACTGGGTTTTTTTCTGTTAAATTAGCAAAGTAACTTCCTGTGCCTGTCAAATGTTGGTTTTTGTTAAGGTTACTATATTGTCTGAATTTTATGTATTTGTTTTGTGTTGCCATCTTTCGAACGATTACCCGTTCTATGAGAGAAATGCATCTTTATTCTTAATTAACTAGGCCAAACATATGGAATTATTTTCACACATCATACATTGGTCATTTAGCCAATTGCTTGTACCCCTATGGGTAGTTACACCTACATTGGTTTAGTAAGCATTTGTAATTTTGTATAAGCATTTCTACTTATGTAAAAGCATTTCTACTTGTGTAAAAGCACATTTCTATTTGTGTAAAAGCATTTCTACTCATGTATAAGCATTTGTACATTGCAAAACAGATGGTCTACAAATCAACAAGCTTATATGGATTTTTGAAGTGCTGTTATACATCTAAGAAGTGACAAAAACCCTGGGACTATTGTATATTTAACTTTATTTGTTAGTTTTTCCAGGGTATATTCACATATTTGTAGCCCAATGTTTTGTTCTTGACAGTCGATCTGATATATCTTTACCAACATTGGTATTTAAGATGCTGGTGTCCAGTTCCGTGATGAATCTCAGGAACACGTTGTTGATAGAAACATTGCTTGTAGCCTAGACCATTTACAAAATAATTCAAAGGATTGTTTTCTAGCTCAGATATTTAAACGTATATATTTTAAAGGTTATAATTTCCGTATCCCCCCGTGATGTCATGATGTCAGTCAGACACGCAGGTGCATAATTCCACTGAAGTCTTGTTTATATTCTAAACCTTTCAAAGTATATTTTATACGTCTAGTCTTTGTATTTGGCACCAGCTAATATAAAACCTCCCCAAAACATGTGTAGTAAAACCGTAATGGTAAAAGACTTGATTGAAAACACACTGTACGTTACTGCCACCAGATTTTGACAGGTAGAAGACTAGATGAACATCCTAACGCACAAATAAAGAGGAAGTTTGCAGGGAGCCTTTATAGAGAGGTGGAGAACAGTGGTGTAGACTATAAAGGAGATAGATGAGTTAACAGAGAGCCTTTATAGAGAGGTGGAGAACAGCGGTGTAGACTATAAATGAGATAGATGAGTTAACAGAGAGCCTTTATAGAGAGGTGGAGAACAGTGGTGTAGACTATAAAGGAGATAGATGAGTTAACAAAGAGCCTTTATAGAGAGGTGGAGAACAGTGGTGTAGACTATAAAGGAGATAGATGAGTTAACAGAGAGCCTTTATAGAGAGGTGGAGAACAGCGGTGTAGACTATAAAGGAGATAGATGAGTTAACAGAGAGCCTTTATAGAGAGGTGGAGAACAGCGGTGTAGACTATAAAGGAGATAGATGAGTTAACAGAGAGCCTTTATAGAGAGGTGGAGAACAGTGGTGTAGACTATAAAGGAGATAGATGAGTTAACAGAGAGCCTTTATAGAGAGGTGGAGAACAGCGGTGTAGACTATAAAGGAGATAGATGAGTTAACAGAGAGCCTTTATAGAGAGGTGGAGAACAGTGGTGTAGACTATAAAGGAGATAGATGAGTTAACAAAGAGCCTTTATAGAGAGGTGGAGAACAGTGGTGTAGACTATAAAGGAGATAGATGAGTTAACAGAGAGCCTTTATAGAGAGGTGGAGAACAGTGGTGTAGACTATAAAGGAGATAGATGAGTTAACAGAGAGCCTTTATAGAGAGGTGGAGAACAGCGGTGTAGACTATAAAGGAGATAGATGAGTTAACAGAGAGCCTTTATAGAGAGGTGGAGAACAGTGGTGTAGACTATAAAGGAGATAGATGAGTTAACAGAGAGCCTTTATAGAGAGGTGGAGAACAGCGGTGTAGACTATAAAGGAGATAGATGAGTTAACAGAGAGCCTTTATAGAGAGGTGGAGAACAGTGGTGTAGACTATAAAGGAGATAGATGAGTTAACAAAGAGCCTTTATAGAGAGGTGGAGAACAGTGGTGTAGACTATAAAGGAGATAGATGAGTTAACAGAGAGCCTTTATAGAGAGGTGGAGAACAGTGGTGTAGACTATAAAGGAGATAGATGAGTTAACAGAGAGCCTTTATAGAGAGGTGGAGAACAGTGGTGTAGACTATAAAGGAGATAGATGAGTTAACAGAGAGCCTTTATAGAGAGGTGGAGAACAGTGGTGTAGACTATAAAGGAGATAGATGAGTTAACAGAGAGCCTTTATAGAGAGGTGGAGAACAGCGGTGTAGACTATAAAGGAGATAGATGAGTTAACAGAGAGCCTTTATAGAGAGGTGGAGAACAGCGGTGTAGACTATAAAGGAGATAGATGTGTTAACAGAGAGCCTTTATAGAGAGGTGGAGAACAGCGGTGTAGACTATAAAGGAGATAGATGAGTTAACAGAGAGCCTTTATAGAGAGGTGGAGAACAGTGGTGTAGACTATAAAGGAGATAGATGAGTTAACAGAGAGCCTTTATAGAGAGGTGGAGAACAGCGGTGTAGACTATATAGGAGATAGATGAGTTAACAGAGAGCCTTTATAGAGAGGTGGAGAACAGTGGTGTAGACTATAAAGGAGATAGATGAGTTAACAGAGAGCCTTTATAGAGAGGTGGAGAACAGCGGTGTAGACTATAAAGGAGATAGATGAGTTAACAGAGAGCCTTTATAGAGAGGTGGAGAACAGTGGTGTAGACTATAAAGGAGATAGATGAGTTAACAGAGAGCCTTTATAGAGAGGTGGAGAACAGCGGTGTAGACTATAAAGGAGATAGATGAGTTAACAGAGAGCCTTTATAGAGAGGTGGAGAACAGCGGTGTAGACTATAAAGGAGATAGATGAGTTAACAGAGAGCCTTTATAGAGAGGTGGAGAACAGTGGTGTAGACTATAAAGGAGATAGATGAGTTAACAGAGAGCCTTTATAGAGAGGTGGAGAACAGCGGTGTAGACTATAAAGGAGATAGATGAGTTAACAGAGAGCCTTTATAGAGAGGTGGAGAACAGTGGTGTAGACTATAAAGGAGATAGATGAGTTAACAGAGAGCCTTTATAGAGAGGTGGAGAACAGCGGTGTAGACTATAAAGGAGATAGATGAGTTAACAGAGAGCCTTTATAGAGAGGTGGAGAACAGTGGTGTAGACTATAAAGGAGATAGATGAGTTAACAAAGAGCCTTTATAGAGAGGTGGAGAACAGTGGTGTAGACTATAAAGGAGATAGATGAGTTAACAGTGAGCCTTTATAGAGAGGTGGAGAACAGTGGTGTAGACTATAAAGGAGATAGATGAGTTAACAGAGAGCCTTTATAGAGAGGTGGAGAACAGTGGTGTAGACTATAAAGGAGATAGATGAGTTAACAGAGAGCCTTTATAGAGAGGTGGAGAACAGTGGTGTAGACTATAAAGGAGATAGATGAGTTAACAGAGAGCCTTTATAGAGAGGTGGAGAACAGCGGTGTAGACTATAAAGGAGATAGATGAGTTAACAGTGAGCCTTTATAGAGAGGTGGAGAACAGTGGTGTAGACTATAAAGGAGATAGATGAGTTAATACACACACAACTTAATTGGCATACGTACCCCTTTAGCTATTAGAAGTAGTTACTTGAGTATTTATTATAAAGTCAATTAAATTATCAAGAACCACTTTAAAATGCAATATATTTCATCTTAAGATGATAAAACATGAGACTGGGTGATTAGCAGTTGGCATTACTGTGGTTTATAAAGAGCAGGAGATACGCTTGTAACTTTATACCAGAGCCACTATATAACTGGTGTTGACCTGGTTTCATATAGTCTACCTGGTGTTGACCTGGTCTCATATAGACTACCTGGTGTTGACCTGGTTTCATATAGTCTACCTGGTGTTGACCTGGTTTCATATAGTCTACCTGGTGTTGACCTGGTTTCATATAGTCTACCTGGTGTTGACCTGGTTTCATATATTCTACCAGGTGTTGACCTGGTTTCATATATTGTACCTGGTGTTGACCTGGTTTCATATATTCTACCTGGTGTTGACCTGGTCTCATATAGTCTACCTGGTGTTGACCTGGTTTCATATAGTCTACCTGGTGTTGACCTGGTTTCATATAGTCTACCAGGTGTTGACCTGGTTTCATATATTCTACCAGGTGTTGACCTGGTTTCATATATTGTACCTAGTGTTGACCTGGTTTCATATATTCTACCTGGTGTTGACCTGGTCTCATATGGTCTACCTGGTGTTGACCTGGTTTCATATAGTCTACCTGGTGTTGACCTGGTCTCATATAGTCTACCTGGTGTTGACCTGGTCTCATATAGTCTACCTGGTGTTGACCTGGTTTCATATAGTCTACCTGGTGTTGACCTGGTTTCATATAGTCTACCTGGTGTTGACCTGGTCTCATATAGACTACCTGGTGTTGACCTGGTTTCATATAGTCTACCTGGTGTTGACCTGGTTTCATATAGTCTACCTGGTGTTGACCTGGTCTCATATAGTCTACCTGGTGTTGACCTGGTCTCATATAGTCTACCTGGTGTTGACCTGGTCTCATATAGTCTACCTGGTGTTGACCTGGTCTCATATAGTCTACCTGGTGACATTGGCTCAAGCAGATTACTTATAGATTCATGGGGTAAAAGTTAGGTTCAGGAGTAGAGAGGATTTGTAAAACATTTCTAATATTTAAATGTTTACATTCATAGCTATATTTATCATGTCTGTGTATGTTTGTGATATATTACTCTTATCACCTCATATCATAATGTCACATGTACATTTCAGCACTATTTAAGGGCCTCATGGTCACTACGAGTATCTGAATGAGAATCAGGGCTCCATTTGTGAGTGTTTAGTGTTTAGGATGCTGGTATAAAACTCATCACTACTTTGGCCTTGTGTTGCTATGTCGACTATTTGAAATAATAACCTACAGGGGACGGGAGCCAGTCATTATCTAGCACACACACACAGACACATGCACAGACACACTCTGAGGCACGTCTCTGTCGTAGTCTGTACGTGTTGATGGAGTACTTCCACTGGGCTGCTGAGGGAGGCATATGGACAGATACAGCCCAGCCGAGAGCAGCCCGGCTCAGGCAAATCCAGCCACTAAACCCCCTCTCTATAGACTGACTTCTAGTTCAGTCCTGCTTACCTGCTAATGTTCCCTACATGTCGGATAGAGAACATCAACACGGCCTGGACTGAGGAACGGGCAGGGGGGTTGGAGAAGAGGCTTGTGGTGGAGGAGGAGGAGGAGAAAGAATAACAAAAACAATGGAAGAGAAAAAAAGGGGAGCCGAAAGATGAGAGGCCCTAAGGCTGTCCTCAGAGCCGGGACATCCAGAGGACAGGGCTTGGGGAACAGGTCTCAGGGAAAATGTAGGGCACTACATAGTATATGGTGTTATTTGGGATACAGTCCATTGTCCTAGTCTAACAGATAGGATCTGGAGACACAGAGGGGGTGTGGGGGACTAGTGATCTTTTGCCTAAAGCTGTTTAGCACCGGTTGCTTGAGTGAGACAACGCTTCCCTCTACCTCTTCTGTCCAGACGCCGGTCTCTCTGAGAAGACCTTACAACATGTTACATGAGTGAGACAACGCTTCCCTCTACCTCTTCTGTCCAGACGCCGGTCACTCTGAGAAGAACTTACAACATGTTACATGAGTGAGACAACGCTTGCCTCTACCTCTTCTGTCCAGACGCCGGTCTCTCTGAGAAGACCTTACAACATGCACCAACTTACTGCTCTGTCAAACAGCAGCCTTCCCTCTCTCTCTCCCTCCCTCCACTTCCACTCCCTCCCCTTTGCAGCTTCTCTCCCTCTCTTTTTTTCCTCTCCCTTCTCTCTCAGACTCTCTGTAGACACGGCCTGAAGCGGTAATCGGACAACAATCGTTCTCACTGCGACTCGGTCTCTGGAGATACCAACTAGTGTATCTGGGCTCCGTGGGTTCTGACACTTAAAAATGAAAAAGAAAAAACTTGTCTTGTAGTCGGTCATTTGTTGCGTTACACATTTCGCCTGCCCTTTAAGAACTTATTTTTTCATTTAGTTTTTTCTTGAGGTTCTGGACTGGACAGATTTGCCTGTAGAAGATTGTAAAGAAACTTTAAAGGAAGGGATAGCAGCGAAAATTCAGAGATTCCACCATCATTGGAGTGAGTAGGACTTCTAAATGCCATATTTTATATCATGCTGTTCCACTGTTTGTCTGACTGGATGTCTGTCATTAGCTCTGCATTTTCAAGTTTCATTTTAAACGTATCTAACTCTGTTCCTAGTTTAAAGTTACTACAGTCTATCCATATTCTAATCCGTATCTGACAATGTAAGTAATTGAGGTGTCAAAAGAACAAGTTAACATTGATATGTTGATCTAGTTGTCATTATTCATTCTTAACTATTACATTATTAAAACATCTGGGTTTTTAAGATGTATGACATGTCAAATATTACAGGCTCATGTTAAAATACAAACCAAATTACCGGTTTAAAATAAAGACCAAATTATCAGTTTAAAATACCGACCAAGATATCATTTTAAAATACAGACCAAATTATCAGTTTACAATCCAGGCCAAATTATCAGATTTAAAATCAGACCAAATTATCAGTTTAAAATACCAGTAAAATGATCTGTTTAAAATCCAGGCCAAATTATCAGTTTAAAATGCAGACCAAATTATCTGTTTAAAATGCAGACCATATTATCTGTTTAAAATGCAGACCATATTATCTGTTTAAAATGCAGACCAAATTATCTGTTTAAAATGCAGACCAAATTATCTGTTTAAAATGCAGACCAAATTATCTGTTTAAAATACAGACCAAATTATCTGTTTAAAATCCAGGTCAAGTCATGGAGTAAAAATAAAGGCCAACTTGAACAACTATTATTGTGGTTATCGCTTGAAATGATTTTCTGCGCAAATAGCAAGCGACTAAAGTGCTTTTTGTATTTCTGTGCAATGATTGTATTTTAATGTAACGTTATATTCTAAAAATATTTTCTATTAATACACATTAAAGAAGGGGTCTTGAAATAACCATGATGGAATTAAACAGATAAATACAAAAGTAGTTGCAAAAATTGCAACAAATGATTTTGTTTGACAATGTGCACTTGCAAGTGTTGATACAATGGAAGTGAATATATATTAATATATTTATATGTATATATATATACATATTTTATTAATGTTATTTACTAACTGTATTACTTTATTATAAAATATACTCTTTACAATAAAGCAAATTATCTATTGCATGAAAAACATCTATTTTTTACATTATATTTATTTAGAATTCTGCTTTACTTTTCAACCCTGACTCATTTATCAAATAATATTTCTAAACACACTATTATTTTTTAGTTATGTACAAATCCATTTTCAAGTTCTGATTTTAACAATGACAGACACAAATCCTGTTCTTCTAAAAAAAATAAAATAAAAAAAAAGTGTATTAAACGGCAGGCGTTAATCACAGTTCCTATACGATAGAATATCCGTACTCCTGGTTCACCAAGCCAAACATACCAGCCCCTGCAGGAGTCCCTTGTCCACTGGCAGAATAAACAACACCAAGCCAGTAAAGCGGTTGACATGCTCTGCCATCTGCTCTGTACAGCCTGGTGTGGAATGCTCCTCCAGCCGGCAGACAGACGCTGTTAACCAGGGATGTGGTGGTTTAGACCCAATAGCACTTCATATAGCCCGAGCTAGCGCAGAGGCCTTAGCCCCAATCACACTCCATATAGCCCGATATAGTGCAGAGGCGTTAGCCCCAATCACACTCCATATAGCCCGAGCTAGCACAGAAGCCTTAGCCCCAATAGCACTCCATATAGCCTGAGATAGTGCAGAGGCCTTAGCCCCAATCACACTCTATATAGCCCGAGATAGTGCAGAGGCCTTAGCCCTAATCACACTCCATATAGTCCTCAGGTAACAGGGAGGCCTGCTACGTTACACAATAAAGCGTTATATTAATATCCTGTTATTTTGTTCCATACTACACTATACTGTAATATACTGTATTATATTTCACTCTATGATACTGATCTATGATTTATCCATATAAAAATTCACTGTACACTACTGTTCTACACTCGAATACACTATTTTGTACTGTAACAAATTATTTTATACACTATTATATTATTGTTTATGATACTCATTTGTAATATACTAAACTTTACTACACTAAACTATAATTTTCTACTTTTTTAATATGTACTGTTCTAAATTATACTACGTTGTATTACACTTTTATAAACCAGAGTGCAAACATAAGTCTGAAGATATCAAACAGTTTCATACAGTTTGGACATTTTCATCTTGTTTTGTTGGATGTATTTCACTCGACTTTAGTCCAAAGACACTCTCTCTCTCTCTCTCTGAGTGAATGCATAGTTAAGGATGCTTGAAAGTGTTTAAATGCAGTCGTTCTGCTTCCTTCTACACTCAATGTGCACATTTGAAAATGGGTGATTTATCAAACACTAATACAATAGTCCACATCACAAAGTGCAGCCGTTCTAATTCAGGGGTGTTGTTGAGTGTGTAGATCAGAGAAGACCGTGTGTCCTTGTGTATTGGATATTGAGTATTGGATATTGGGTATTCGGTATTGCCTGTGAAGCCTAATGATCAACGATTAATATATTGCTGCTTTACATTCAGTTTTTAATGTTGTATCTATTATATACCTGTTTTAATGATAATGGAGCAACATAAGACAGCCTGGTTGACTGGACTTTCTGTTTCTGTCAGTCCCAGGCTGTTTAGACAAACATGGTCATATTGGGCAGGCTGCCTCCCATTCACTCACACAATAGGCCTGTTTATCCAATTAAGGGATAATGAGTTGGCTGATTTGGGATGTTTACTCACACTATTTACTTTAATAAGGACTGCTTGGGGACACTGCTGGGAGAAGACCATCTAACCACTAGATCCTGTGTACCAGTCTACCTGACAGTAGTTGTAGTAATAGTAGAAGACACAGCATTAGTTAGAGGAGTAGTTGCTTACTAGAAGCAGTGTTTATAGTAGTCATTATGGTTGTAGTATAACTAGCAATTGTTTTAGTAGTCATAATAATAGTAACTGTGGTAATAGTAAGTAAATTATCAGTAGTAGTATAGTTGTAGTAGTAGTTATGTTAATAGTATTAGTGATAGTAGCAGTAGTAGTATAGTAGTAGAAGTAGTTATGTTAATAGTATTAGTGATAGTAGCAGTAGTACTGTGGGATCAAGTAATTGACATGGTTTGGTTGGTTGGTTGGTTGGTCGGCCGCCGGGACCAAAGAGGAAGCATTGTTTGCCTTTGGAAGGTGCTGTTGATTGCCGATGGCTTCCGTGTGTGTGTGTGTGTGTGTGTGTGTGTGTGTGTGTGTGTGTGTGTGTGTACAATCCTGTGTGCGGCCGTTCGAGTCAAGCTCCCAGGCACTATTTTTCCTCATCTTTTAGAGCTGGAAGTCGAGGCTGGTGAAAGACACATGGTTAATTGATACTGTTTATGACAGAGAGAAATAGAGGGAGAGAAAATACGAGAGAAAGAATGGAACCCCTCCCCCTTTGGCCCTATTTTGGGTGATTATCAGTTCTGGGGTGTTTACTAAATACGGATGGTTGTTATTTTGTTAAAGCATTGCTGTTTGGCTTCAGGAGAATGTGTCCCAAAGAGCAGGAAATGAAGCTTTAGGGTCCATGGTCATTGTTATCTTCCCTAATTCTCTGTGTTTTCTTCTCGGCTATCTGTTATTTTATTTGACTTACTTTATCTGTTATTCTACTATCTGTTGTTCTACTGTTGTTCTACTGTTATTCTACTATCTGTTATTTTACTGTTATTCTACTATCTGTTATTCTACTGTTGTTCTATTGTTATTCTACTATCTGTTATTTTACTGTTATTCTACTATCTGTTATTTTACTGTTATTCTACTATCTGTTATTTTACTGTTATTCTACTATCTGTTATTTTACTGTTATTCTACTATCTGTTATTCTACTGTTATTCTACTGTTATTCTACTATCTGTTATTTTACTGTTATTCTACTATCTGTTATTTTACTATCTGTTATTCTACTATCTGTTATTCTACTGTTATTCTACTATCTGTTGTTCTACTGTTATTCTACTACCTGTTATTTTACTATCTGTTATTCTACTGTTATTCTACTATCTGTTATTCTACTGTTATAATTCTATTGTGTTTTTACTATCTGTTATTCTACTGTTATTCTACTATCTGTTATTCTACTGTTATTCTACTATTATAAATATATTGTTATTCTACTATTATAAATATATTGTTATTCTACTGTTATTCTACTGTTATAATTCTATTGTTATTTTACTATCTGTTGTTCTACTGTTATTTTACTATCTGTTATTCTACTGTTATTCTACTATCTGTTATTCTACTGTTATTCTACTATCTGTTATTCTACTGTTATTCTACTATCTGTTATTCTACTGTTGTTCTACTGTTATTCTACTATCTGTTATTTTACTGTTATTCTACTATCTGTTATTTTACTATCTGTTATTCTACTATCTGTTATTTTACTATCTGTTATTCTACTATCTGTTATTCTACTGTTATTCTACTATCTGTTGTTCTACTGTTATTCTACTACCTGTTATTTTACTATATGTTATTCTACTGTTATTCTACTATCTGTTATTCTACTGTTATAATTCTATTGTGTTTTTACTATCTGTTATTCTACTGTTATTCTACTATCTGTTATTCTACTGTTATTCTACTATTATAAATATATTGTTATTCTACTGTTATTCTACTATTATAAATATATTGTTATTCTACTGTTATTCTACTGTTATAATTCTATTGTTATTTTACTATCTGTTGTTCTACTGTTATTTTACTATCTGTTATTCTACTATCTGTTATTCTACTGTTATTCTACTATTATAAATCTATTGTTATTCTACTGTTATTCTACTATTATAATTATATTGTTATTCTACTTAGCCTAACTATTACTTTGCTGCATTAGTCATCTTCCACATTTTAAGTCAGGCTGATAGCTTCTGAGGTGTTGGACAAAGCCAGAGTTATTTGTGATTTTCTCCCCTTAAATGGACTTTTACAAATGTTTCTGAATTTAAAGAAGTACATTTTACATTGTACATATGAAGATGTATGAAAAAGTATGAAGACTTATGAAGAAGTATGAAGTTGTATAAAGACATACAAAGACGTATGAAGACGAATAAAAAAGTAAAAATACATATGACGTCAGGTGCTGTAAACGATGTTGATAGAAGTTGAAATGACTAAAATGCCAATGTCAGTTTAATTTAAAAAGGTATTATTAATGCAAAAATGTAAATGTCATATACTGCAGCTGAAAGCATGGGGTATAATATTTACTCTTGTACGTGCATTTACTCAGAAATGTTGTAGTTCGGTAGTAAATTAGCTTTGGCTTTTACTCTGTCTGTCTTTGGCAGCCGTAGCAATGTGGTTGGAAGGGTGTGATAAAATGTCTACCTCAAATGTTGTTTGATGGCCTTCTGGAAATCATCTGGAAGGTTGAGGAGCATATTATTGACAGGTTTAATGTAGCTATTCATCTGGTTGTTGGAACAGCATGTTGGATTGAACAAAATGAGAGAGACAAATTACACATCAACAAACTCACACATCTGTTATAAATTACTCCTTTTAATTACAGCTATGTACGCATTCTTAAATTGGCCTGGCTTTGTGCTTCCTCAAGTTATTGCTGATGTATGTTTTATTTGGGAGTTAACAGCAGGCTTCTGTTAACTGGACACTTTTATGTTTTTTGTGGAAATTAGAAATTTGTTTCGTTACAAAAAAAATGTTTCATTACATATTCTAAAATACTTTTTTGATTTAAAAACATATATAAATGTGATTATAGTTGAACCACCTGGATATGAATTATGGAGTAGCAACATTACACAAAAGCACTATTCAGACACAAATGAAGTTCTAAAGATATACAGATAGACAGATGTATAGTGAAGAC
Source organism: Dallia pectoralis (assembly GCA_029465975.1). Taxonomy (NCBI): domain Eukaryota; kingdom Metazoa; phylum Chordata; class Actinopteri; order Esociformes; family Umbridae; genus Dallia; species Dallia pectoralis. Next base: position 24,269,957 of record CM055733.1, read on the forward strand.
AAATAGATAGAGGGAAAAGTAGATGGATAGAGAGATGAATATATATCTTTCTATTCGTCTACCGATAGATCATGAATATGAATATGTCTTTTGTGCATCTTGTCATCTTGTACATTTTGAGATACCCATGCACATAAAAAGATAAATCAATGTGTTGTTTGTTGGCTGGGCAGTGTATCTTGTTTGTAGACGTAAGTGAAGTGTAGAATTGTGTAAACTGTATATAATCTCTCCTCCACATCTGTATTTAATTGTTGTGTGCATCTACATTCTTCCCCTGTGGATTTCCTTTGGCCACCGTGGAGCCTGTGGACCCAGAACTCAGAACCACTCAAATAGATGGATTAGTTGTTTTAAACTTATTTTGATTAAAGCGTTTCTCGAAAAGTTGTAACTCGCAACACATGGCGTCTTTTATCTGGTCTGTAAAATCCAAAGGAGTGTGCCCTCTGTGCCCGATAAAATGTAAATCTATGGAGAAATTCCAGAGGATGCAGGCACATCACAGTGGGTTCCCTCAGATGTTTCACACCTTAGATAATGTCACCTCCAGATCCACCTGTATGTGATAATGAACAAGTATAAACCAAATATGTGTAACAGTCAAATTATTGTCATTGAACACTGAATCAAATCCTATTAGTTTTTTTTAAATCCTGACACTGGAATAACACAGGTGAACCCACCTCCTAGGAACCAACTGGCAAGTTAAACACTGAAATGTTTTGTAACACGTTAAAACAATACAGGCTGCTCTCTCTCTGCTGTGTTTGTCAGAGAGGTTTAGCCTTGCTGGTTATGTTGGCCTTGTGTAACGCAGGACTGGGAATAAGTAAAGCGCAACAAAAAGCCTGGACGCAAAAACCAAGGAGCTTCCTCTGGCACAAACTGAACCCCTATTCACTGCCTCTTGCCCTACTCCAGGCAGAAAGACAGACACTAACAAGTGAGTAGGGTGGCATTAGATGATGTTTTTTGATGACACCTCCACTGCTTCACCTAGCGTCGTGGTAGCTTTGTTCTTCGGGCTTCAAAGACCCGCTTGTTCAGGCTGAGTGGAGAAGTACATCAAAGATGCTCAATGTTGCCGCCCGCTCTCCTTTTTAAACAATAAATATTTAGCGGCGCAGAACAAGGGCTTGTTTTTGCTTTTAAAGCACCCGTGCCTACCCGTTCCTCCCCCGACCCTCCCCGTTTCTCCCACATTCCTCCCCCGTACTTCCACGCTCCTTTCACCTGGTCTGCATCATGTGACTCTGCCTGGCTGGTCATAGGGCTGGATTTATGTATTAGTGACAGATTGTATTAAAGCCTGGACACTTTGGATGTTTAGCGTACAGGTACATTGAGTCAGTTCTCAGACGAGCTTAAGGTAATTGAAAGAGAGGTTGAAACCAGCATGGTTACTTATTTACACTCAGACCAACCAAACTATATTCACTGCTCTTTCTGTCTCTCTCTTCCTGTCTGTCTCTCTTACTGTCTCTCTCACTGTGTTTCTTTTTGTCGGTCTGTATCTCTCTCACTCTGTCTCTCTCAGTATGTCTCTCTCACTACACTTTTTCTGCTTGGCTTTTTAATGGGTGCATCATATTTCCTCATTGTACTTTTATTTGTAATGAACACAGTATTTCAATCCCCTCATCATGTTGATAAGTAAAACACTCGACCTAAGATGTTTAGAGAGTTTGATATCTCTGTCTGTAATGTCTCTGTAGAACATCATGATAAAACAGTAGGACCAACCTGTGAGGTTTAGAGAGTTTGATATCTCTGTCTGTAATGTCTCTGTAGAACATAATGATAAAACAGTAGGACCGACCTGTGAGGTTTAGAGAGTTTGATATCTCTGTGTATCTATAGAAAATGATGATATGTAATGATTAAGACAACAATATGGCTGTGAGTGAGTGAGAAATTGACAGAGAAGGAAAGATTGTGAGAGGCGAGAGGGCGGGAGAGAGATAGAGATAGACATATAAAAGGAGAGAGAGATAGACATATAAAATGAAAGAGAGATAGAGAGAGATAGAGATAGACATATAAAAGAACTGAGATAGAGATAGACCTATAAAAGGTGAGAGAGATGGAGATAGACATATAAAAGGTGAGAGAGATGGAGATAGACATATAAAAGCAAAGAGAGATGGAGATAGACATATAAAAGGTGAGAGAGATGGAGATAGACATATAAAAGCAAAGAGAGATGGAGATAGACATATAAAAGCAAAGAGAGATGGAGATAGACATATAAAAGCAGAGAGAGATGGAGATAGACATATAAAAGCAGAGAGAGATAGACATATAAAAGCAGAGAGAGATAGACATATAAAAGCAGAGAGATAGAGATAAACATATAATAGCAGAGATAAAGATAAGCATATAAAAGCAGAGAGAGATAGAGATAGACATATAAAAGCAGAGAGAGATGGAGATAGACATATAAAAGCAGAGAGAGATGGAGATAGACATATAAAAGCAGAGAGAGATGGAGATAGACATATAAAAGCAGAGAGAGATGGAGATAGACATATAAAAGCAGAGAGAGATGGAGATAGACATATAAAAGGAGAGAGAGATAGAGATAGACATATAAAAGCAGAGAGAGATGGAGATAGACATATAAAAGCAGAGAGAGATGGAGATAGACATATAAAAGCAGAGAGAGATGGAGATAGACATATAAAAGCAGAGAGAGATGGAGATAGACATATAAAAGCAGAGAGAGATAGAGATAGACATATAAAAGCAGAGAGAGATGGAGATAGACATATAAAAGCAAAGAGAGATGGAGATAGACATATAAAAGCAGAGAGAGATGGGGATAGACATATAAAAGCAGAGAGAGATGGAGATAGACATATAAAAGCAGCGAGAGATGGAGATAGACATATAAAAGCAGAGAGAGATGGAGATAGACATGTAAAAGCAGAGAGAGATGGGGATAGACATATAAAGCCAGAGAGAGATGGAGAGTCAGATATAAACGGGGAGACTGAATAAAATCAGGAGAGGATTTGGCAAACAGTCATTCGCAACAGCGATTTGTGCCTAGTTCTGGTGTGAAGAGCAAAACCTGTCGAAAGTACAGAGAAAAAATCTTTAGAGCACGCAGCTCAGGTTACCTTCTGTGTAAACAGTCAGCCTATGACATACATGCTGGGGTTCTTTCGTTTTTCATTTTTTATATAATACTTTCTTCCACTCTTTACTGGACCATAGGAAATCTAAGAGAGCAGGCATCACCATTGAAATGTCTAGAGTTTACGTGTTAGAAGGTCCAACCTAAAAGGCTATTTCAATGTTCTGACTTATCTCCTAAATCAGAGCAATTGGCCTGAGTCAGACTGATATAGGGTTATTAATATCATAGTTTATGGTTTAGATTGTCCACAGAGAACAGTAGAGCAGAGAGAGGAGACAAGAGAACGTGACAGGAGAAAAAGGGGTGCAGAGAAAGAGAGGTGACAGTAAAATGTACCTGACAGACAGAGTAATAAAGGCATAGCATCATAGGAAACATCTGAAGAATAATTATGGCATTCACAAGTGTTAATTTAGAGTCATAGGAAACACATGAAATAATCTATTATTTGACTCCGTCATGTGAAACATATAATAATTTATAATATTTTATTGTATAATAAGAAACTTACAAAGGAGTGTAATAATGTAGAGTCATATGAAGGAGTGTAATAATGTAGAGTCATATGAAGGAGTGTAATAATGTAGAGTCATTTGAAGGAGTGTAATAATGTAGAGTCATATGAAGGAGTGTAATAATGTAGAGTCATATGAAGGAGTGTAATAATGTAGAGTCATATGAAGGAGTGTAATAATGTAGAGTCATATGAAGGAGTGTAATAATGTAAAGTCATAAGAATGAGTGTAATAATGTAGAGTCATATGAAGGAGTGTAATAATGTAGAGTCATATGAAGGAGTGTAATAATGTAGAGTCATATGAAGGTGTGTAATAATGTAGAGTCATTAGGAAGGAGTGTAATAATGTAGAGTCATATGAAGGTGTGTAATAATGTAGAGTCATTGGAAGGAGTGTAATAATGTAGAGTCATATGAAGGAGTGTAATAATGTAGAGTCATATGAAGGAGTGTAATAATGTAGAATCATATGAAGGAGTATAATAATGTAGAGTCATCTGAAGGAGTGTAATAATGTAGAGTAATATGAAGGAGTGTAATAATGTAGAGTCATATGAAGGAGTGTAATAATGTAGAGTCATCTGAAGGAGTGTAATAATGTAGAGTCATATGAAGGAGTGTAATAATGTAGAGTCATCTGAAGGAGTGTAATAATGTAGAGTCATCTGAAGGAGTATAATAATGTAGAGTCATATGAAGGAGTGTAATAATGTAGAGTCATATGAAGGAGTGTAATAATGCAGAGTCATATGAAGGAGTGTAATAATGCAGAGTCATATGAAGGAGTGTAATAATGTAGAGTCATCTGAAGGAGTGTAATAATGTAGAGTCATATGAAGGAGTGTAATAATGTAGAGTCATATGAAGGAGTGTAATAATGTAGAGTCATATGAAGGAGTGTAAAAATGTAGAGTCATCTGAAGGAGTGTAATAATGTAGAGTCATATGAAGGAGTGTAAAAATGTAGAGTCATCTGAAGGAGTGTAATAATGTAGAGTCATTTGAAGGAGTGTAATAATGTAGAGTCATTTGAAGGAGTGTAATAATGTAGAGTCATTTGAAGGAGTGTAATAATGTAGAGTAATATGAAGGAGTGTAATAATGTAGAGTCATATGAAGGAGTGTAATAATGCAGAGTCATATGAAGGAGTGTAATGTAGAGTCATTTGAAGGAGTGTAATAATGTAGTGATGTGAAACATATGTGGTTCCATATGCTCTCCCTGATCTTGTTTCCCTTATCACTCTGTCATGCTTCGCCGATCTGGGAGCCTCTGAAGTGCTCCTTTAATGTGTGTGTGTGTGTGTGTGTGTGTGATATTAGAAATGAAGGGCAGATCCTCCAGATAGTGCTGTGTATAGAGATTATAGGCCACAACCATCTACCTCATAAGTTATTTTTGTCTGTGTGCCAAATGACACCATAATATGGACCACTTCAAACCAAAGATCTGTGGCACCCAGTTCCCTTGATGGTTCACTACTTTGACTTAAGTTCTATCATTTATGTAGTGCACTAAAAAGGGCCCATGTTGCTATTTGTTCCCGTGTGTATGGCTGAGTTCTGTGGCCTCAGGCCGGGACAGGCCCAAGGCAAGTACCAGAGGGGCCCTGTGGGTCATTAGGGCCTGTCAGTATGCAGCTATTGAGAGGGAAGAGAGAGCGAAGTGCAGATAAATTTCAGATAGTGTCAATTGCAGATGAAAGATGTGCTGAAGATGCAATAGGGGCGTCACACCTCACCGAGCTCTCATCAACAGGTCCCCCTCCCTCCCTCTGTCTGTCCACCAGCTAGCAGGAGCAAACTACCTTCTCACCTCCAGGCTACTCCCACACCCCTACACTATCCCTCACCACACAGCCCCCACCCTCCCAGGCTCCCACCCTCCCAGGCCCCCGCCCCTTCCTGCTTACCTTGGCTAAGCCCTCTTTGCTTGTTGATTGGGGGAGGGCTAATCCAGTTTGCAGCTGTCGTAGACCAATGATGAATCACCTTTCCGTCATTTGGCCGCTCACCCCTCCCATGAGGAAGGGGGGAGGTAGGGAGAGGGAAGACCTGTATGAGGGAGGAGAGGAAGAAACAGCAGTGCTCTGAGAAGAGAGAGAAAGGAAGGCTGAAAGTGTGATTCTGAAGAGAGACAATGTGCTCCTCTGTTCCCTAAGCCAGTGCGGCCAGCCTGCTCTTCCCACTCTCAGAATAACAATAATGTTTTCTCTGAGCAGCTCTATTGCTTCATAGATGGGTCTGGACAGTGACAAAAAGCTACAGCTCAAATAACAAGGAGGGACAGTGTTTCTGATCGGGCAGGAGGAAAGACAAAAAAACTGAGAGAGAGAGGAAGTCTGGGCTTGGATGATTCCGAGGTGCTCCGTCTTTCCAGGTAAGAGGAGAGTTTGGCCAATGTAAGACAGGAGATGTAGAGAGAGATGTAGAGACTGAGGAGAGTTTGGCCAATGTAAGACAGTAGATGTAGAGAGAGATGTAGAGACAGAGGAGAGTTTGGCCAATGTAAGACAGGAGATGTAGAGACTGAGGAGAGTTTGGCCAATGTAAGACAGGAGATGTAGAGAGAGATGTAGAGACAGAGGAGAGTTGGGCCAATGTAAGACAGGAGATGTAGAGAGAGATGTAGACTGGGAGAGACAGTAACAGCAAAATCACTAATTCCATTTAACCTCAGTTGATGGGCTAAATATGAAGAGACTGGATATTTTGACTGGTGGAACAAGTGCAATAATTGGAAAGAGATTTGAGAGTGTTTTTGAGCAACAGATAGAGGTGTTTTGTTAAACTCATTTTGTAGTGGTTATTGTGTCAGTGCAAATGTTTCTTTGCTCTTTAGTTATATTGTTGTTGCCTAGAAATTGTACATTTGACAGACAGAGTTTTTGATTTTCCAAACAATTCAATATTTCTATAATTGTTTGGGTGTTTGTGTTGAAAACTATTATTGGGTTTAGAAAAAGTTGGTTTAAAGCATGCAAAAAAGAATACAAAAAAAATCTGTTAATGGTTTATGGTTTGCATACATTTTTAAAACCAACATTTTTTAAATAACATTTATATAACTGTCATATTCACATTGTGTTTAAGTTATATTATATTTCAAATCTCCTCCAACATACAAAGAAATAACAAACATTTATCCATAAAAGACATCCGGACTGATAAAAAGTAATTGCAAGTCAGTTTAATATGCCACATGGCTTTATTAGAGACATTATATTGCATCGGGAAGCGTAACAGATTTGAGGTAGAATTTGTGGCCGTGCTTTTAGCTTCATTACCGGCTTGTTGTCGCTCACCACACTGTGTTATGGCTAAAAGACTCCCACGGCAGCTGTAATCTGATGGAATAATGTCTTACACACAGATGCAAAACCATTGTTGACAGAGTAAACAAATGTTCCATAAACGAGGCCTACTCCACATCTCTCCCCACCTTAAAACCATTCGGAGAACTCACCCGTAGTTCAAAAAGCAGTCAGAGGATCCCGACAGCTTGCTGCTTGTTGAATGGTTCAGACATTGTCCAACAACTATATGAGGCCAATCGGAGGCTCCAATTAGACTGTGTTACTGTGTTCAGGCTGTGAAATAGGCTAGTCTATATTACTAGTTGACGACAGACCAGCATGGTGTGAGTGTGTGAACGAACACATCTATTCCAACTGTCTAAAATAGAAACACTGTCAGTTACTGCCGTCTGTCTGTTACTTTGTGAAAACAAATTAAAATAATGCATATTATTATCATCATCAATTTACCAGGATAATGTTCATTTCACAGTATTATAATCATACATTTTATTTATATTAGGTTTACTGTAAAATTGTTGTGTTTTTGCATAATGTAAATATGTTTTCTTGAGTGCTTTCCATAAGTTTGGTTAATCTATTGATAATATGTCTGCATCTTGCTACAATTAAAATACAAATATAAAAAAATTAAAATGAATAATAATTAGAAAAGCTTTGCCGTGCAGTAGGTTTACGACATAATCACGTATTGGCTATATTTTAATTTGTCTTCCCTTGATGGTCTCCTTGTGAGTAATTGTGTGTGTGTGTGCATGTGTCTGTGTGCATGTCTGTGTGTATCTGTCTCTGTGTGTGTGCGTGGATGCCTATCTGCCTCTTAATATGTGCGTGTGTGTTTCTCTATATTTGTGTGTGTGTGTGTGTGTGTGTGTGTCTCTGTATGTGTGTGCGTGGGTGCCTCTCTATGTGTGTGTGTGTGTGTGTGTGTGTGGGTCTATCTGCCTCTCTATATGTGTGTGTGTATCTCTATATATGTGTGTGTGTGTGTGTGTGTGTGTGTGTCTATTTCTCTATGTGTGTGTATCTCTCTCTATTTGTGTGTGTGTGTGTGTGTGTGTGTGTATGTGTGAGTGTGCTTTTCTGCTTCTCTCTATGTGTGTGTGTGTTTATCTCTATATTTGTGTGTGTCTATCTCTCTATATGTGTGTGTGTGTGTGTATCTCTATATGTGTATGTGTGTGTGTGTGTGTGTGTGTATCTCTCTATGTGTGTGTGTGTGGGTTTATCTATCTATATGTGTGTGTGTGTGTGTGTGTGTGTTTATCTCTCTATATGTGTGTGTGTTTATCTCTCTATATGTGTGTGTGTCTATCTCTCTATATGTGTGTGTGTATCTCTCTATATGTGTGTGTGTGTTTATCTCTCTATATGTGTGTGTGTATCTCTCTATGTGTGTGTGTGTGTTTATCTCTCTATATGTGTGTGTGTGTATGTCTCTATATGTGTGTGTGTGTGTGTGTGTGTATCTCTATATGTGTGTGTGTGTGTGTGTATCTCTCTATGTGTGTGTGTGTGTGTGTGTGTGTGTATGTATCTCTCTATGTGTGTCTGTGTATCTCTCTATATGTGTGTATCTCTCTATGTGTGTGTGTGTGTATCTCTCTATGTGTGTGTGTGTATCTCTCTATATGTGTGTGTCTCTCGTCCGTCAGGTCTATGGACATGCAGGATCTAGCCAGTCCTCACAGCTGTTTAAGTGGAAGCAGTGATTCCCCTAGTGGTCTCAACCTTGACAACTCCCATATTACTACAAATCCTATGACCCCCAATGGCACAGAAGGTATGTGCTCAGGGTTTCTCCTCCTTAATGTCTCTCTGTCACCCCTAATATCCTCTGATCTATATGGGATATGGATAGGCTAGAGTAGCCTGGTGCCGTGGTCCCAGTGGAACCATGAGCTATATTAGTCGGCCTGTGCAACCAACGTCAAATGTCAAACAATGCTTTTGAAACATCTTCAGTTAATCCTGACGCACCACTTTTGTTTCCGCGTGGGTAATTGCTATTGTGAAGCGACAGCATTTGTTGTGTCATTGCCATTGTTTCAAACCCTGTCAAGCCTTCAGCGCTTGTATCATTTTCCTAACTGCGGGTTTCAGTACACACCCTGTTCCATCTGTGTAGCGTTTATATCTTCTGTGTAGCGTTAATATCTTCTGTGTAGCGTTTATATCTTCTGTGTAGAGTTTATACCTTCTGTGTAGCGTTAATATCTTCTGTGTATCGTTTATATCTTCTGTGTAGAGTTTATACCTTCTGTGTAGCGTTAATATCTTCTGTGTATCGTTTATATCTTCTGTGTAGAGTTTATACCCTCTGTGTAGCGTTAATATCTTCTGTGTAGCGTTAATATCTTCTGTGTAGCGTTTATATCTTCTGTGTATCGTTTATATCTTCTGTGTAGAGTTTATATCTTCTGTGTAGCGTTAATATCTTCTGTGTAGCGTTAATATCTTCTGTGTAGAGTTTATATCTTCTGTGTAGCGTTAATATCTTCTGTGTAGCGTTAATATCTTCTGTGTAGCGTTTATATCTTCTGTGTATCGTTTATATCTTCTGTGTATCGTTTATACCTTCTGTGTAGCGTTAATATCTTCTGTGTAGAGTTTATATCTTCTTTGTAGCGTTTATACCTTCTGTGTAGAGTTTATATCTTCTTTGTAGTGTTTATACCTTTTGTGTAGAGTTTATACCTTATGTGTAGAGTTTATACCTTCTGTGTAGAGTTTATATCTTCTTTGTAGCATTTATACCTTTTGTGTAGAGTTTATACCTTCTGTGTAGAGTTTATACCTTCTGTGTAGAGTTTATATCTTCTTTGTAGCGTTTATACCTTCTGTAAAACATGTGCAGGTGCTACCGCGTTGAAACCCTGATCTGTTTTCCATTATAACAAGTTCAAGTCAACACAGCCGATGAACCAGCACTCCTAAATCTCCAACCAGCCTACCGCTGGAGCCAATATAGATTCTGCAGATATGAAAACGATAGGAAAACTATCTGCTTTGTAAATCCGATGCTGCTTTTGTGTCTGAGTTTACAGAGGGACTATTAGCTGTACGTTTAGGAACCCATGTAATTATTCAAAAGCTCCACAGTATGAAAATGGTTTAGCTTTGTATGTGGTTTGCATGCTCCAATTGTCCTATTGACTCAGGTCAACTGGTTTGTCTTGTCAGTTTAAACCAGTGTTTAGTTGAACCACCTTAAGCTTGGACTAAGGAAAAGCCCTAAAATAGACACGCTCTTTAAAGTGGACACTAAAACGGACATTTTGATAGGACTGGGAAGAAAATCATTCTGTGGTTCAGGCACGCACCTGCTTCCCAAAGTGCATTCTAATTGCTTTATGGTGCACTTCATTTGCCTAGGAGTTTGTCAAAGGCAGCGACCTGTGAAGGGAACAGTATGCCATTTTGGGATGCAGCTGATATTTTCTTTCCTCTGCGTAGGACAAGGAGCCTACAGCGTTTAGTCAGGTCTGATGTTAAGTCAGGTCTGGTGTTTAGTCAGGTCTGGTGTTTAGTCAGGTCTAATGTTTAGTCAGGTCTGATGTTTAGTCAGGTCTGATGTTTAGTCAGGTCTGATGTTTAGTCAGGTCTGATGTTTAGTCAGGTCTGGTTGTCATATGTCCTGTGCCGTTCTCTGTCTCTTATAGGTGATAGCATCACTATGCTAACCTCAGCTGACTGGTTGTTAAGCTCTAGTTCTCAGTCGGCTCCAGGTTTGTGCACTTCTGCTGATGACACACAATGAAAGGATAATATCTGCTGTTTCACGTTTGAAAGACGAGAGAGAAAGACAGAAAACGTTCTTCACGCTCTAGGGCCCGTTGTTAAGGAGACAGACGTGTTACCTAAGAGACAAAAGACATGAAATCCCATTTGTTTATTTCTGTTTTGATTCAAACCGTTGCTTCAGCTATTGTTCCTTTCATTGGGATATATTGTGTATTGATGCTGTGGTTGTAATGCTGTGGTTGTCATGCTGTGGTTGTAATGCTGCGGTTGTAATGCTGCGGTTGTAAGTGCTGTGCTTGTAATGCTGTGGTTTTAAGTGCTGTGGTTTTAAGTGCAGTGGTTGTAATGATGTGCTTGCAAGTGCTGTGGTTGTAATTATGTGCTTGTAAATGCTGTGGTTGTAAGTGCTGTGGTTGTTATGCTGTGGTTGTCATGCTGTGGTTGTTATGCTGTGGTTGTAATTCTGTGCTTGTAAGTGCTGTGGTTGTAAGGCTGTGGTTGTAAGTGCTGTGGTTGTAAGTGCTGTGGTTGTTATGCTGTGGTTGTCATGCTGTGGTTGTAATTATGTGCTTGTAAGTGCTGTGGTTGTAAGGCTGTGGTTGTAAGTGCTGTGGTTGTAATTCTGTGCTTGTAAGTGCTGTGGTTGTACGTGCTGTGGTTGTAAGTGCTGTGGTTGTCATGCTTTGGTTTTAATGTTATGCTTGTAATGCTGGCTGTTTGTTTTCCAGCATGGTTTGAGACTGGCTGGTAGTAGTTAACTATGGACATGCATTCTGTGCTGTGTTGTATTCCTATATTTATTTATTTATTTATTTTGTGCTGTGCGATTTAAATGCATCGGTTATTGTTTGCTACTCTGCCTCTGTGTGTGTGTGTGTGTGTGTGTGTGTGTGTATGTGCCACTGTTACACCAACATTTGTCACCACTATTTCGGCTATCCTGAAGATACATACATCATATCTCCCCACCTGATATAGTCCCTACTGTCCTTAAAGGAATATGTGTGTTGTTGTCTTGTCTGTCTTCAGCATGTGTTCCTCTGTACAGAGATCATCCTGAAAACATGTAGAACATGACAGCTGAAGGCTTCTTTAAAACCACCAGGAGAATTCCACTCTCCAACTGAACATGAATCCTTCAGCCCACATTTAGTCAATTTGTCTTACCTCTAAAAGATGTCCCTGCCCAGCTTACTACACCACCCTACTACACCATACTACACCACCCTACTACACCATACTACACCACCCTACTACACCATACTACACCACCCTACTACACCACCCTACTACACCATACTACACCACCCTTCTCCCCCACCCTCCTACTCCATCCTCCTACTCCACTCTCTTACCCCACCCTCTTACCCCACCCTCTTACCCCACCCTCCTACACCATCCTCCTACTCCACCCTCCTACACCACCCTCTTACTCCACCCTTCTACCCCACCCTTCTACCCCACCCTCCTACACCACCCTCCTACTCCACCCTTCTACCCCACCCTCCTACTCCACCCTCCTACTCCACCCTTCTACCCCACCCTCCTACTCCACCCTCCTACTCCACCCTTCTACCCCACCCTCCTACTCCACTCTCCTACACCACCCTCCTACCCCACCCTCCTACACCACCCTCCTACCCCACCCTCCTACACCACCCTCCTACACCATCCTTATACTCCAACTTCCTACTCCACCCTCCTACCCCACCCTTCTACACCACCCTCCTACTCCACCCTCCTACTCCACCCTTCTACACCACCCTCCTACCCCACCCTCTTACCCCATCCTTCTACCCCACCTCCTATCAATCAACCTCCCCCACACCACTCGCACCCTGAAAGCCCATGGATTGATTACAAAGTTTCTGAGATTCTGGAAGTGTGTGAAATCTGTGAAATGGTCTGTATTGAGCTGCTCAGCGGGGTGTGGGGTCAGCCTGGGTTTGCTTCAGTCCTAAAACACACTTTATACTCATTCAGTGTCTTGACGTTTCAATCCTATTTGCACTCCCTCCATGCAGGGACCATTTTACAACAATATCATATCATTGACTCTGACTATGTTTGCCTGTCTTTCCCCTGACACCTTCTACATTCTAACCTGGGGTAAGCCATCCAGTAATTAGTGACCATAAATGATTTACTTGATTGGTTAATTGGATATACTGTAAATGCCATTTTCATTCATTGATACATTTTTGATTAAATGATCAATTGGTCGATGGGTGAATATTTTGACAGACCTAAATCTGCCTGTTGATGTGTAGTTATAATAGTGCATGTACAAATTATGGATGGGAATATTGATAAGTGCATATATAATTAATAGCACATTACAGTTATAGTAGTGCATGTAAAAATTATGGATGGGAATATTAAGAAGTGTATATATAATTAATAGCACATTACAATTATAATAGTGCATGTACAAATTATGGATGGGAATATTAAGAAGTGTATATATAATTAATAGCACATTACAGTTATAATAGTGCATGTACAAATTATGGATGGGAATATTGATAAGTGCATATATAATTAATAGCACATTAAATTTGTCATAGTAAAAGGGAAAACGTTTGGGAAAATGATAGACATTATACAACCCATGATCTAATAATGTCATATAAATGATAACAAGCGGATATTGTTTTATTATTTTTTATTGTTGAATAACTATTACAAATAGCTTTAATCAAATCAATTGTTATTCGTCACTGTTCTGTTGAATGACTATCGCCCCAGTAAAATGTGGTAAAATGCTAAATCCCACACACACAAATAAAAACAGTGTGTGTAGTTTGTATGTAGTGTGCATAATTCTGGTGCAGTTGTGTGTGTCTGTGTGTGTGTAAATGTTTGTGTGTGTGTGTGTGCTAATGCTATTTGTGTTGTCTTCTCAGTTAAAACAGAACCAATGAGCAGCAGTGACATTGCCAACCCAGTAGCAGACGTCGCTCTCGACAGCTTCTCAGGTTCAGGTGAGCCAGCATTTCCGTGAGCAGAGAACCATGTACAATTGTTCTTTTCTTCATTGATCTTCTCTCTCTCGTCTGTTTCTGTCTGTCTTATTGTAGCTTTTTTATCTCTTAAATTGATTAAAAAACTATGTGCTAGCGCTCGTTGTGTTAGCGCTCGTTGTGTTAGCGCTCGTTGTGTTAGCGCTCGTTGTGTTAGCGCTCGATGTGTTAGCGCTCGATGTGTTAGCGCTCGATGTGTTAGCGCTTTATGTGTTAGCGCTCTATGTGTTAGCGCTCTATGTGTTAGCGCTCTATGTGTTAGCGCTCTATGTGTTAGCGCTCTATGTGTTAGCGCTCTATGTATTAGCGCTCGATGTGTTAGCGCTCGATGTGTTAGCGCTCTATGTGTTAGCGCTCGATGTGTTAGCGCTCGATGTGTTAGCGCTCGATGTGTTAGCGCTCTTTGTGTTAGCGCTCTATGTGTTAGCGCTCTATGTGTTAGCGCTCTATGTGTTAGCGCTCGATGTGTTAGCGCTCTATGTGTGTCTTGGACAATATTAATAAAATGCTGTAACGTCTCCCTCCTGGATCCTCAGTGGATAGGAAGCCTGGTCTGCCATATGAGCTGTGTCTGTGTTTTATGTGTCTGTGTTTTATTTGTGTGTGTGTGTGTGTGTTTGAGCCCTATTCTAAGGGCCAAGGTTCAGTCGGAACGGTGGCAGGTGTTGCTGATGATGTGGGAAATGTGCTAAATATTAATAAGTCGTTTTCTGTGTGGGCTTACAAGCGTTCAGTGACATATACATGACGGACACTTAGACCACGTCCCTAATGGCACGCTGTTTGTTATAAAGTGCACTTGTATTGACCAAGGTCAATGGTAGTGTACTAATCTGATAGGGTCCCATTTAGAACGCCTGTTTAGTTGAAAAACTAGACAGGTGTTGTAGATCTCTGGTCAGTCAGCCGTTAGAGGACATTTGAACGAAAACAGCAATTTAAAATGTTTTCAGTTAAGCGGAATTGACACTAATAAACAGATTGTTTTATAACCCAAAGCAAAATTTTCAGGATCCCATGGTTTTCATTATGTTGTTGCATTAAGTGAAATAATGCTCTGACTTAGAAATGGCTTTAAAACATAACAGGAAAAAAGCTTGGATCAAAAGAGATGTGCGTGTGTGTGTGTTTCTGTGTGTGCGTGTGATTAGTAAGCGGAACCACAGTGGTGTGTCGCGTGTTTCATGAGGTGATCATTATGTGGCGGCACTAATTACCTGCAGTCAGTGATGTCACTTCCAATGTGGTCCGTTGATGTGGACGAGCTACATCATGATTCCAAGCTACTCTCTTCAGAGTGCTCCACATTTCACCACAGCCCTGTAACCTACATCACCATAGCAGGCGTCACAGCAGTCCCAAATGAAACCCTAGTGCACTTTATAGGGGATAGGGTGTCATTTGGGAAGCAGAAGATAATGAACGCCGGTCAGCAGAATGAATCCTTGGCGTTTTTTACCTGATTATTTTACTTCATTATTGCATTTTGGTTTTTCAACCTTAAATAAGGTTAGGCAAATAAATAGAGTAACGCAACGCAATTACTGTTTCCTAGGAATCCAGAAGTTCTGTTGCCGAACAATAATATTTACCTTATATCTTTAATGTTTAAATATGTGCTTGCCTCCTCTTTTCTTGTCAACTCTCTCAGTTATTGGAACCAGTGGCTTCAGCCCAAGACAAACGCACCAGTTCTCCCCACAGATTTACCCGTCCAAGTAAGGCTTCTTTTATTTTGCTTCAGAAAATAAGCAGCATTGGTCTTCATTTGGTTCCTTTAATTAGATCCTGATGCTGGATGTGGAGGTTTCTCCCCAGCATGTTTGCCTGTATGTCTGCAGCCTGAGCACTCCCGAATCACTTGGAATTATTATCTAGCAAAAATGGCCTTTGCGATTTATTATTCTTTTAGCGGTGTTTACAGGCCCCGCCATGACAGAGATCTGCTGCAGCTGGGCTATTTTAGATTAACTAGCACAATCACAAAGAATTGGTTAGAGAGCAAACATTCTGATGGTTTAGTGGAATGAAATATATTTCTCTATGTCTCTGACTATCTGTCCGTCTCTCATTCTCTCCCCGTCTTCCTCACCCATTTTTTTCCTTCTCCTATTATACCTCCCTCACTCTCCTCTCTCCCTCCCTTCCCTCTCACCCTCTCCATTTCTTTTCTACTCACCCTCTCCCCCTCTCTCTCTATCACTCTCTCCCCCTCTCCCTCTCTCTGAATCTCCCTCTCTCATTCTTCTGGTTTCTTGTCTCATACAGCAGATCGTATCCACATATTCTCCCCACTCCTTCATCCCAGAATATGTCTGCGTATGGACAGGCCCAATACACCACAGGCATGCAGCAGGCAGCAGCCTACGCCAGCTACGCTCAGCCCAGTCAACCGTATGGGATCCCTGCTTATGGTGAGCCCACCACACGCACGCACACACGCACGCACACACACACGCACGCGTAAGGTGCCTTGCTAAAGCCATATATATATATATACTATAGTTGGTATGTAATGTTAATATATATATATATGTATATATATTAACATTACATACCAACTATAGTGAATACATTACATACCATCTATAGTGAATACATTACATACCATCTATAGTGAATACATTACATACCATCAATAGTAAATACATTACATACCATCTATAGTGAATACATTACATACCATCTATAGTGAATACATTACATACCATCTATAGTGAATACATTACATACCATCAATAGTAAATACATTACATACCATCTATAGTGAATACATTACATACCATTTATAGTAAATACATTACATACCGTCTATAGTGAAGACATTACATACCATTTATAGTAAAAACATTACATACTGTCTATAGTGAATGCATTACATACTGTCTATAGTGAAGACATTACATACCATTTATAGTAAATACATTACATACCGTCTATAGTGAAGACATTACATACCATTTATAGTAAATACATTACATACTGTCTATAGTGAATGCATTACATACTGTCTATAGTGAAGACATTACATACCATTTATAGTAAATACATTACATACTGTCTATAGTGAAGACATTACATACTGCATATTTCAAACCTGAACCTGCAAACATTAACTGATTAAAAGATAACAAATAACTCTTACCTCAGGACAAATAGTTGTTCCCATGATAAAACCAAACATTGTTTTGTGACTACACTACATTTCTCCAGAAATATTGCATAACAAGCTCTTCATTCAGATGGGAAAGATAAGCGATATGTATGACTAAACAAAAGATCAGTTCAGGCATCACAAGAACAAAACAGGAAAGGAAATCTTAATGTTCATTATTTGTCCAAAGGCTTTAGAGGGCTTTGACCCTGAAAACACTGTCCAGGAATGTAAATAGGGTGAAATTTGGTAAGCATGCAGCTAAATAACCTTGCATGGATTAGTATGTTTAGCCTAATTTATAAAACCAGTAAGCATTTTTGCTTAAAACAAACACTTGCACTGATTTGTTTAAGTTACATGTTTAATTCAGAATAGTGAGATACATTTTTTTTTTAACATCAACAGTAACAAAAATATTAGTACTAATATGTTTTAATTGCATTTATATAATAGTATATTGTATTTATATAATAGTAAATTGCCTTTTTATAATAGTAATTTGTATCTATGTAATATTAAATTGCATTTTTATAATAATAAATTGCATTTCTATTTTAGTTAATTGCATGTATATAATAGTAAATTATATGTATACATAAGTAAATTGCATTTATATAATAGTAAATTGCATTTATATAATAGTACTATGCATTTATATTTTAGTTAATTGCATTTATATTTTAGTTCATTGCATTTATATAATAGTAAATTATATGTGTATACCAGTAAATTGCATTTATAATTTGGTAAATTACATGTATATACCAGTAAATTGCATTTATATTTTAGTAAATTACATGTATATACCAGTAAATTGCATTTATATTTTAGTAAATTACATGTATATAATAGAAAATTACATGTATATATCAGTAAATTGCATTCAGAGTCACTGTCCAATTTTTCCAGATTATAATTTTTCCAGACCAGAAATGAACATTGAATTTCATAATGACTAAAGTAGTTTTAGTATTTATCTTTTTTAGTAATAATCAAATATAAGCATTTTTTTAAAGCAGCCTTACTGTGTTAGAGCAGATCTCTGGACAACGAGGGTTATTAATCGAGAAATATCCAAAATTGTTTTTAATTGTCCGTTTTAAAGTATGGTTGGATTTTTATGTTGTTGTTTTACTTCCCAATTTATGCTTGACTACAAAATACAAATGTCAGTTAACAATAAAAGCATTTACAGAATGTTCTCTTGTACAGTTCACTGGACTGCCTTAAACATTGACTTAAAATACAGATTGCTTTTCTTCAAAATGATCATTACCAACCACATTAGCTCTTGTGTCCGTAAAGAGGGAAAAGATTACAACTGGCCTTATTGCGTTGACCGTTAAATTGCTGAGCTATATTGCCAACAGTGTGTCATGTGGTGTGTCATCTGGTGCGTCATCTGGTGTGTCATGTGGTGCGTCATGTGGCGCTTCATGTGGCGCGTCATGTGGCGTGTCATGTGTTGCGTCATGTGGTGCGTCATGTGGCGCGTCATGTGGCGCGTCATGTGGTGCGTCATCTGGTGTGTCATGTGGCGCGTCATGTGGTGCGTCATGTGTTGTGTCATGTGGCACGTCATGTGGCGTGTCATGTGGTGTGTCATGTGGTGCGTCATGTGTTGTGTCATGTGGCGCGTCATGTGGAGTGTCATGAGTACATCAAACCCATGTAGTGTCACTAACTGATTTAGGTCCACTGGGGGCAGGCATCAAGACCGAGGGGGGACTGAGCCAATCACAGTCCCCAGGACAGGCAGGCTTCCTCAGCTACAGTTCTGGTTTTACCACACCCCAGACGGGTCAGGCTCCATACAGCTATCAGATGCAAGGTGAGCGACATACCCATCCAGAGGTCTCCCCACCAAAGCCTTTCACCTCCCTTCACTGCTCCTCATTTTGGGGTTTCTCCTCTCGTATTGCTGCAGTCTATTCTACTTCCTCCCTATTCTTCATTTCTATTCATCTCTACCTCTCTAGTCAACTTGTCCTCTATATTCATCTTCTCCTGACTACTGTTATTTCTATAGAGAACTGTAGCATATATGAACACACCTGTCCACCCCTGCCCCAAACTCCAATATCCAAAAAACAACAGTTGCCCGATTCCCAACAGCCACAGCGTGTTCTCCAGCAGTCCTCTTCAAATGCAACGGCCACTATGAGAGGCCCTTTATGTGTTTCCCTCTGCCCTCTTCAGATATATCAACCCAGATGGAAACATTATGGCCGGCCCTTAAGAGGCACCAGTCATGGCTCTCCGTTGTTTTATCTCCCTGTAATATTTGTATTTGTTTAAGAGCTGAGACAGTGGTGATTTATAGCCTAGAAGGCACCGATAAATATACATCTCTCTACAGCTCAGAGCTCTCTCTGTCACTCCCTCTCTCGCTCTGTCTCCAACTCTCTCTCTCCCTCTCTCGCTCTGTCTCCAACTCTCTCTCTCCCTCTCTCGCTCTGTCTCCAACTCTCTCTCTCCCTCTCTCTCCCTCTCTCGCTCTGTCTCCAACTCTCTCCCTCTCTCTCCAACTCTTTTTCTCTGTCTCCAACTCTCTCTCTCCCTCTCTCGCTCTGTCTCTCCAACTATCTCTCTCTATCGCTCTGTCTCTTCATCTATCTCTATTTCTCCCTCTGTTTTTCTTTCAAATAAGGCAAGCTAACAGTCGTTTTGTCGTCAGTTGTTTTCTGTCAAAGCTCAGTAAACTTACTACATTCTCTAACAGGATGTATTACACCACCAGTTGTTACCACCAGTTGTTACCACCAGTTATTACCACCAGTTATTACCACCAGTTGTTACCACCAGTTGTTACCACCAGTTGTTACCACCAGTTGTTACCACCAGTTGTTACCACCAGTTGTTACCACCAGGTGTTACCACCAGTTATTACCACCAGTTATTACCACCAGGTGTTACCACCAGTTGTTACCACCAGTTATTACCACCAGTTATTACCACCAGGTGTTACCACCAGTTGTTACCACCAGTTGTTACCACCAGTTGTTACCACCAGTTGTTACCACCAGTTGTTACCACCAGGTGTTACCACCAGTTGTTACCACCAGTTATTACCACCAGTTATTACCACCAGGTGTTACCACCAGTTGTTACCACCAGTTGTTGCCACCAGTTATTACCACCAGGTGTTACCACCAGTTGTTACCACCAGTTATTACCACCAGTTATTACCACCAGTTGTTACCACCAGTTGTTACCACCAGTTGTTACCACCAGTTGTTACCACCAGTTGTTACCACCAGTTGTTACCACCAGTTGTTACCACCAGTTATTACCACCAGTTGTTACCACCAGTTGTTACCACCAGTTATTACCACCAGTTGTTGCCACCAGTTGTTACCACCAGTTATTACCACCAGGTGTTACCACCAGTTATTACCACCAGTTGTTGCCACCAGTTGTTGCCACCAGTTGTTACCACCAGTAATTACTACCAGTTGTTACTGTATGGTGTCCAGTCAAAGATAACTATATCTAACTAGTCTGTTTGCCTGCCTGCCACTATGTCTGTCTGACTGTCTGCTTGTCTGTCTGTCTGCCTGCCTGTCTTCCTGCCTGTCTGTCTGCCTGTATGTCTGCCTGCCTGTCTGTGTGCCTGTATGTCTGTCTTCCTCCAGCTTTTCCATTATCCTCACACTTTCACCAGCTTATTCATTCGATTACACACACAGACTAGCCTTGAATATATAGACCAGCCATATAGTCGTGCCTGGCGCAGTAGACACCATTTCTCCTTCTGTTACCTCTGTGTGTGTGTGAGTATGTGTGTGTGACAGGCAGTGGTCAGCTGTCAGGATTAGATTAATGTTTTTACACTTTGCTTTCATGTCTGATGCCACAGGGCTTCAACTAGTACTAAAGTCAAAATACCGGAGGGCGTAGAAGGGGTAGGCGACATAGAAAGGGGCAAAGAGAGGGGGGCCCAGGAGAGAGGGGGCCCAGGAGAGAAGGGGCCCAGGTGAGAGGGGGCCGAGGAGACAGGGGGCCCAGGAGAGAGGGGGGCCCAGGAGAGAGGGGGGCCCAGGAGTGAGAGGGCCCAGCAGAGAGGGGGGCCCAGGAGAGAGGGGGGCCCAGGAGTGAGGGGGCCCAGGAGAGAGGGGGCCCCTGATATGAACTGATATGAGAGTAGTAAAGGCATCTTTGTGGGATCGAGATTCGGTACTACTCTAGAAGCACTTTTACACAACAACACAAAGCTTGTAGCAAGATGTGCATTGGATTTACAAATTCCAACACCGTGAACTGGAGAACATTTTGTGAATAAATTGTAATGTTTGCCCATCACCTTCTGAAGTAGCATGGGGCAGTTGTTTTACAAGTGCTACAAAGCTACCTAGCCACCTGTCCTGGAGGACACTAAAGCAAAAGAAATCACAGGATAATGCGTATGTTTTCACAGAGCTCTGGAGCTCTAAGTGTGTATTGATAATTGTTCATGTTATGCATATGTTTTCACAGAGGTCTAGAGCTCTAAGTGGGTATTGATAATTGTTCATGTTTTATTTGAAATAAATGGTTGTCACAGCAATTGTTGTGGTCTAAATATGCATCCTAAATGAAAGCACTAGTTCTTTTTAAGAAGCTTCCCATAGGGCTTTGGTCAACAGTAAGGGGCAAGGGGAATTCAGGACTCTGCCAGGGAGTCTCTATTCAGTCAATTCTGTCTGGAAAAAGATGCTAATTAGGTGAATAATTGTATTTCAGCATTCTGTTTATCTGTTCCACTGGCTGTGTGAGTGTGTGTGTGTGTGTCTGTGTGTGTGTGTGTGTGTGTGTTTTACTCAGTGAGAAGTCTACAGTTGGTCTATTTCACTTCACTCTGGGGCTTTTAAAGAAGCCCATCTGGACCTGATCGCCTTTTCCCAGTGGGGCGTACCAACTTCTGCTACAAATATTGTGCTCTGATGATAGACGTAGCCCATGGCTAGGCAACTGATCAACCACAGCAAATGGACTCCCAATTGCAGGCCAGAAGGCGGGATGGAGGGAATGAGAGAGGGATGGTGTCTGGTCTTGAGTGAGCGAGCTAACTGGAGCAGGACAGGAGGGGGAGGCAGCTTCCCCAGTGAAACCAGTAACCTCTGTTTCTCCCCCAAAAGATGTGTTTTTACCCAAATTACACCTTTTTTCTTCTTTTGTAAAAGCCTGTGTAACTCCACAAGTGTCCCCCTATGTCACTCCACTGTGCTCCTATGTCACTCCACTGTGCTCCTATGTCACTCCACTGTGCCCCTATGTCACTCCACTGTGCCCCTATGTAACTCCACAAGTGTCCCCCTATGTCACTCCACTGTGCCCCTATGTCACTCCACTGTGCTCCTATGTCACTCCACTGTGCTCCTATGTCTCTCCACTGTGCCCCTATGTCACTCCACTGTGCTCCTATGTCACTCCACTGTGCTCCTATGTCACTCCACTGTGCTCCTATGATAGAGAGCTTTTATGACTTGTGAACTGTGCATCTGGCTAATTTGTTGTCGTTGAAACCTTCCCCTCCTCTTTTTTTCTTGTTTCCAAGGGCTACTTTCACTTTGGTGTGTAACATTAAATGGTCCCCAAACCATCCTGAGAGTGAGAGAGGGGGAAAGAGGGGGAGATAGAGAAGGAGAAAGACACTGGGAGGGGGAGAGTCAGTGAGAGAAGGAGAAATGCACAGGGGGAGTGAGAGAGGGAGGGAGAGAAGGAGAAAGACACAAGGGGAGGGAGGGAGTGAGAGAAGGAGAAAGACACAAGGGGAGGGAGGGAGAGAAGGAGAAAGACACAAGGGGAGGGAGGGAGTGAGAGAAGGAGAAAGACACAAGGGGAGGGAGAGAGTGTGAGAAGGAGAAAGAGACAAGGGGAGGGAGAGAGTGAGAGAAGGAGAAAGACACAAGGGGAGGGAGAGAGTGAGAGAAGGAGAAAGACACAAGGGGAGGGAGGGAGTGAGAGAAGGAGAAAGAGACAAGGGGAGGGAGGGAGTGAGAGAAGGAGAAAGAGACGAGGGGAGGGAGGGAGTGAGAGAAGGAGAAAGACACAAGGGGAGGGAGAAAGTGAGAGAAGGAGAAAGACACAAGGGGAGGGAGGGAGACAGAGAGGGAAAATTTGACTGCAAATTAGGCTCTGAGAAATCCCAACTAAACAATATTGACAGAGAGAATAGAGAGAAGCTGGAAACAGCAGCTCTATAGGTGCTATGTCTGTCTAACTGCCAAAGGGGTCAGAGAGGTAGAAACTGGGTGACGCTGTTTAACTAAATGGTGGATCTTTATCTTCTATGAGTGTTTTATTTTGGTGGTGGTGGTGGCTTGGCTGCTGAATGTCAGATATGATCACACACACACACTATTGTGTTATCAGTAGTTAGCATCGCTAGCTGTTCCTATTGACATCCAATATTGTGCTATCAGTAGTTAGCATCTCTAGCTGTTCCTATTGACATCCAGTATTGTGTTATCAGTAGTTAGCATCTCTAGCTGTTCCTATTGACATCCAGTATTGTGTTATCAGTAGTTAGCATCGCTAGCTGTTCCTATTGACATCCAGTATTGTGTTATCAGTAGTTAGCATCGCTAGCTGTTCCTATTGACATCCAGTATTGTGTTATCAGTAGTTAGCATCGCTAG
This sequence comes from Dallia pectoralis, assembly GCA_029465975.1. Taxonomy (NCBI): domain Eukaryota; kingdom Metazoa; phylum Chordata; class Actinopteri; order Esociformes; family Umbridae; genus Dallia; species Dallia pectoralis. The sequence goes on from CM055733.1 coordinate 24,293,480, forward strand.
CTGTTCCTATTGACATCCAGTATTGTGTTATCAGTAGTTAGCATCGCTAGCTGTTCCTATTGACATCCAGTATTGTGTTATCAGTAGTTAGCATCGCTAGCTGTTCCTATTGACATCCAGTATTGTGTTATCAGTAGTTAGCATCACTAGCTGTTCCTATTGACATCCAGTATTGTGTTATCAGTAGTTAGCATCGCTAGCTGTTCCTATTGACATCCAGTATTGTGTTATCAGTAGTTAGCATCACTAGCTGTTCCTATTGACATCCAGTATTGTGTTATCAGTAGTTAGCATCACTAGCTGTTCCTATTGACATCCAGTATTGTGTTATCAGTAGTTAGCATCACTAGCTGTTCCTATTGACATCCAGTATTGTGTTATCAGTAGTTAGCATCACTAGCTGTTCCTATTGACATCCAGTATTGTGTTATCAGTAGTTAGCATCACTAGCTGTTCCCCAATGACTTAGCTCATGTGTCTACATTATTAAACCATTAGATCCTGTCACAGCTTCTGTGAATGACGTAATTAGACCTGGAGCTGCCTCTCCTAAAAGCATTGGAAAACAACGACAGATCATCATACATATTCATTAGGAGTATGACGGTATATTCTAAATATTAATTAGCAGGATGCCAAATTAGTCTGCAACCATTCTCTCTATCTTTACATCTCTGTTTTCCGCCACCCATCATCTCCTCCTCATCCCTCACTCTCTAACCCCCTCTCTTTCCTTCCTCCCCATCCCTCACTCTCTAACCTCCTCCCTTTCCTTCCTCCTCATCCCTCACTCTCTAACCCCCTCCCTTTCCTTCCTCCTCATCCCTCACTCTCTAACCCCCTCTCTTTCCTTCCTCCCCATCCCTCACTCTCTAACCTCCTCCCTTTCCTTCCTCCTCATCCCTCACTCTCTAACCCCTCCCTTTCCTTCCTCCTCATCCCTCACTCTCTAACCCCCTCTCTTTCCTTCCTCCCCATCCCTCACTCTCTAACCTCCTCCCTTTCCTTCCTCCTCATCCCTCACTCTCTAACCCCCTCTCTTTCCTTCCTCCCCATCCCTCACTCTCTAACCCCCTCCCTTTCCTTCCTCCTCATCCCTCACTCTCTAACCCCCTCTCTTTCCTTCCTCCCCATCCCTCACTCTCTAACCCCCTCCCTTTCCTTCCTCCTCATCCCTCACTCTCTAACCCCCTCTCTTTCCTTCCTCCTCATCCCTCACTCTCTAACCCCCTCTCTTTCCTTCCTCCCCATCCCTCACTCTCTAACCCCCTCCCTTTCCTTCCTCCTCATCCCTCACTCTCTAACCCCCTCTCTTTCCTTTCTCCTTGTCCCTTACTCTCTAACCCCCTCTCTTTCCTTCCTCCCCATCCCTCACTCTCTAACCCCCTCTCTTTCGTTTCTCCTTGTCCCTCACTCTCTAACCCCTCCCTTTCCTTCCTCCCATCCCTCACTCTCTAACCCCCTCTCTTTCGTTTCTCCTTGTCCCTCACTCTCTAACCCCCTCCCTTTCCTTCCTCCCCATCCCTCACTCTCTAACCCCCTCTCTTTCGTTTCTCCTTGTCCCTCACTCTCTAACCCCCTCCCTTTCCTTCCTCCCCATCCCTCACTCTCTAACCCCCTCTCTTTCGTTTCCCTCACTCTCTAACCCCCTCCCTTTCCTTCCTCCCCATCCCTCACTCTCTAACCCCCTCTCTTTCCTTTCTCCTTGTCCCTTACCCTCTAACCTCTCGTCCGTCCCTCCCTCCTGACCTCCTGTGAATTAGACACAACAGGCTCACTGTTCACAACACTGAGGCCCGGTGTTGCCTGAGAGAGCAGGGCCCGCCCCCTCCCCTGTCATTCATCAAGCCAGATCCAATCATTGATAACGGAGGAAGAGGCAGTAGATAAGGTTCCTGTTTTGAGCCCGCAACCCCAGTTTCTTTTTTTCTCATTCTGTCCATCTCCCTTTCCTCCTTCCCTACTTCTCTCTGGTCCTTTCAGTTGCCCAAAATCCTGAAAATGGTGTACTTCATTGTTGTATGTCTGTAGTTATGTGCTATGTTATTGTGTTGCCATCTGTACTAGCCACTGTTAGTTATATCATCTGTAATACTCTATGTACAATCCGTACTTTTAACCCTTAACTGATTACCATGCATATTTCCCCAGGTGGCACATTCACCACCACGTCAGGCCTGTACGCAGGAAGCAATTCCCTCACAAACTCTACTGGATTCAACAGCACACAACAGGTATTAAACTACAGGTTTCAGTAAAACACAACAGGTATTAAACTACAGGTTTCAGCAAAACACAACAGGTATTAAACTACAGGTTTCAGTAAAACACAACAGGTATTAAACTACAGGTTTCAGTAAAACACAACAGGTATTAAACTACAGGTTTCAGTAGCACACAACAGGTATTAAACTACAGGTTTCAGTAAAACACAACAGGTATTAAACTACAGGTTTCAGTAAAACACAACAGGTATTAAACTATAGGTTTCAGTAAAACACAACAGGTATTAAACTACAGGTTTCAGCAAAACACAACAGGTATTAAACTACAGGTTTCAGTAAAACACAACAGGTATTAAACTACAGGTTTCAGTAAAACACAACAGGTATTAAACTACAGGTTTCAGTAAAACACAACAGGTATTAAACTACAGGTTTCAGTAAAACACAACAGGTATTAAACTACAGGTTTCAGTAAAACACAACAGGTATTAAACTACAGGTTTCAGTAAAACACAACAGGTATTAAACTACAGGTTTCAGTAAAACACAACAGGTATTAAACTACAGGTTTCAGTAAAACACAACAGGTATTAAACTACAGGTTTCAGTAAAACACAACAGGTATTAAACTACAGGTTTCAGTAAAACACAACAGGTATTAAACTACAGGTTTCAGCAAAACACAACAGGTATTAAACTACAGGTTTCACCAAAACACAACAGGTATTAAACTACAGGTTTCAGCAAAACACAACAGGTATTAAACTACAGGTTTCAGTAAAACACAACAGGTATTAAACTACAGGTTTCAGTAAAACACAACAGGTATTAAACTACAGGTTTCAGTAAAACACCACAGGTATTAAACTACAGGTTTCAGTAAACACCACAGGTATTAAACTACAGGTTTCAGTAAAACACAACAGTTATTAAACTACAGGTTTCAGTAAAACACAACAGGTATTAAACTACAGGTTTCAGCAAAACACAACAGGTTTTAAACTACAGGTTTCAGTAAAACACAACAGGTATTAAACTACAGGTTTCAGTAAAACACAACAGGTATTAAACTACAGGTTTTAAACTACATGAATCCCTGTAGCGTTGTAGACAGGGATCATCTGTAATGCTAGCCCAAAGTAATGCTAGCCCAAAGTAATGCTAGCCCTCTCCTGTCTGTCTCTCTCCTCTCTGTCCTGTTTGTCTCTCTCCTGTCTGTCTGTCTCTCTCCTCTCTATCCTGTCTGTCTGTCTCTCTGCTCTCTCTCCTGTCTGTCTCTCTCCTCTCTCTCCTGTCTGTCTCTCTCCTCTCTGTCCTGTTTGTCTGTCTCTCTCCTCTCTCTCCTGTCTGTCTCTCTCCTCTCTATCCTGTCTGTCTGTCTCTCTCCTCTCTCTCCTGTTTGTCTCTCTCCTGTCTCTCTCCTGTTTGTCTGTCTCTCTCCTCTCTCTCCTGTCTGTCTGTCTCTCTCCTGTTTGTCTCTCTCCTCTCTCTCCTGTCTGTCTCTCTCCTCTCTATCCTGTCTGTCTGTCTCTCTCCTCTCTCTCCTGTCTGTCTCTCTCCTCTCTATCCTGTCTGTCTGTCTCTCTCCTCTCTCTCCTGTCTGTCTCTCTCCTCTCTCTCCTGTATGTCTCTCTCCTGTCTGTCTGTCTGTCCATCTCCAGGATTACCCAGGCTACCCATCATTTGGTCAGGGCCAGTATGCCCAGTACTACAACAGCTCTCCCTACACGTCTCCTTATATGACCAGCAACACCACCAGCCCCACCACCCCCTCCACCACGGCCACCTACACCCTCCAAGAGCCCCCAACGGCCCTGACCAGCCAGGCCCTCACAGACACCTCCGCAGGTAGGCCGCAGGCCCCTCCAGCCCCCCACCCGCCGTCACCCGGATCGGACGGCTCAGGAGGGGGCGGTTATGACGCCAGGGCAACACATTATGGTAACCATCACTGGTGTTTCCATCTCAGAAACGCTGCTGTTTATTACAATTAAAGTTTATCGTGTGCACTTGATTTATTCTAGTATGTATATGTATTCATCCCATCAAATAGAGCACTGATCATGTATTCATCCCATCAAATAGAGCACTGATCATGTATTCATCCCATCAAATAGAGCACTGATCATGTATTCATCCCATCAAGTCAAATAGAGCACTGATCATGTATTCATCCCATCAAATAGAGCACGGATCATGTATTCATCCCATCAAGTCGAATAGAGCACTGATCATGTATTCATCCCATCAAATAGAGCACTGATCATGTATTCATCCCATCAAGTCAAATAGAGCACTGATCATGTATTCATCCCATCAAGTCAAATAGAGCACTGATCATGTATTCATCCCATCAAATAGAGCACTGATCATGTATTCATCCCATCAAGTCAAATAGAGCACTGATCATGTATTCATCCCATCAAGTCAAATAGAGCACTGATCATGTATTCATCCCATCAAGTCAAATAGAGCACTGATCATGTATTCATCCCATCAAATAGAGCACTGATCATGTATTCATCCCATCAAATAGAGCACTGATCATGTATTCATCCCATCAAATAGAGCACTGATCATGTATTCATCCCATCAAATAGAGCACTGATCATGTATTCATCCATCAAGTCAAATAGAGCACTGATCTTGTATTCATCCCATCAAATAGAGCACTGATCATGTATTCATCCCATCAAATAGAGCACTGATCATGTATTCATCCCATCAAGTCAAATAGAGCACTGATCATGTATTCATCCCATCAAGTCAAATAGAGCACTGATCATGTATTCATCCCATCAAATAGAGCACTGATCATGTATTCATCCCATCAAATAGAGCACTGATCATGTATTCATCCCATCAAGTCAAATAGAGCACTGATCATGTATTCATCCCATCAAGTCAAATAGAGCACTGATCATGTATTCATCCCATCAAATAGAGCACTGATCATGTATTCATCCCATCAAATAGAGCACTGATCATGTATTCATCCCATCAAGTCAAATAGAGCACTGATCATGTATTCATCCCATCAAATAGAGCACTGATCATGTATTCATCCCATCAAATAGAGCACTGATCATGTATTCATCCCATCAAATAGAGCACGGATCATGTATTCATCCCATCAAGTCAAATAGAGCACTGATCTTGTATTCATCCCATCAAATAGAGCACTGATCATGTATTCATCCCATCAAATAGAGCACTGATCATGTATTCATCCCATCAAGTCAAATAGAGCACTGATCATGTATTCATCCCATCAAGTCAAATAGAGCACTGATCATGTATTCATCCCATCAAATAGAGCACTGATCATGTATGCATCCCATCAAATAGAGCACTGATCATGTATTCATCCCATCAAGTCAAATAGAGCACTGATCATGTATTCATCCCATCAAGTCAAATAGAGCACTGATCATGTATTCATCCCATCAAATAGAGCACGGATCATTTATTCATCCCATCAAATAGAGCACTGATCATGTATTCATCCCATCAAATAGAGCACTGATCATGTATTCATCCCATCAAATAGAGCACTGATCATGTATTCATCCCATCAAATAGAGCACTGATCATGTATTCATCCCATCAAATAGAGCACGGATCATTTATTCATCCCATCAAATAGAGCACGGATCATTTATTCATCCCATCAAGTCAACTTTTTGATTGTTTTGTGATGTGATTCTCAGTATCTTTCTTTTAATACTTCCCATCCTTCTCCTGTCCTTCCTATCTCCCTTTCTCTTTGTTTTCCTCTTCCAGGAGAATACAGTACAATTCACAGTCCATCAACGCCCATTAAAGATTCAGAATCGGATCGATTGCGGCGTGCCTCGGATGGAAAATCACGTGGACGAGGGAGAAGGAACAACAACCCATCTCCACCCCCTGACTCTGACCTTGAGGTAAAGGTTTTTCACCAACCTGTCTTCGCCCCCTGACTCTAACCTTGAGGTAAAGGTTTTTCACCAACCTGTCTTCGCCCCCTGACTCTAACCTTGAGGTAAAGGTTTTTCACCAACCTGTCTTCGCCCCCTGACTCTAACCTTGAGGTAAAGGTTTTTCACCAACCTGTCTCCGCCCCCTGACTCTGACCTTGAGGTAAAGGTTTTTCACCAACCTGTCTCCGCCCCCTGACTCTGACCTTGAGGTAAAGGTTTTTCACCAACCTGTCTCCGCCCCCTGACTCTGAACTCCTCAACCTATCTGATTCACAATAGCCTTATCCACTTACTCAAGGCCACAGCAGGAATTACACTTTACACACATAAATTAAACAGTACTTCATTATATTAACACATTATTCACTGGATAATCCATTATTGAAGGTAGTTTAATTGGTGCTTTAGGTTCACGAAAAGATTAAAACCCCAACCTGTGTGCACAAATGGCATGTGGATGGTACTAAAGATGGAGACGTAAGATGGCATAATTAAATATTTATCCAGTTGGGGAAGCTTCATTTCATTACGGTTTTGGTGCGTATTATAGTTTAAATTCTCTGACTTTAACAATGAATAGGTTCATGTTGCATCAAGTTGAATGTCCTGCTGTAGGTGGGAGGGTGGGGGGTGAGGGTCGTGGGGTGAGGGTCGTGAGGTGAGGGTCGTGAGGTGAGGGTCGGGGGTGAGGGTCGTGGGGTGAGGGTCGGGGGTGAGGGTCGGCGGGTGAGGGTCGGGGTGAGGGTCGTGAGGTGAGGGTCGGGGTGAGGGTCGGGGGTGAGGGTCGGGGGTGAGGGTCGGGCGTAGAGGGTCGGGGTAGAGGGTCAGGGTCGAGGGTGAGGGTCGGGGGTGAGGGTCGGGGGTGAGGGTCGTGAGGTGAGGGTCGGGGGTGAGGGTCGGGGTGAGGGTCGGGGTGAGGGTCGGGGGTGAGGGTCGTGAGGTGAGGGTCGGGGTGAGGGTCGGGGTGAGGGTCGGGGTAGAGGGTCGGGGGTGAGGGTCGGGGGTGAGGGTCGGGGGGTGAGGGCCGGGGGTGAGGGTCGTGAGGTGAGGGTCGGGGTGAGGGTCGGGGTGAGGGTCGTGAGGTGAGGGTCGGGGGTGAGGGTCGGGGTGAGGGTCGGGGTAGAGGGTCAGGGGTGAGGGTCGGGGGGTGAGGGTCGGGGGGTGAGGGTCGTGAGGTGAGGGTCGTGAGGTGAGGGTCGTGAGGTGAGGGTCGGGGGTGAGGGTCGGGGGTGAGGTTGGGGGTAGAGGGTCGGGGGGTGAGTGGACACCAATCTCCTCTCAAACCCCTCCTCCCCCCTCTCACCCCTCCTCACCCTCACCCACACCCTGTATTGACCAAGAGATCACCTTGCATATTCCCAAGTGTAACCATTGATTTAGTTTAACTCTTTTACTTTTTCTTACCTCCCCCTCTCTCTCTCCCCATCTCTCCCTCCCTCCCTCTCTCTCTCTCTCCCTCCCTCTCTCTATCTCCCTCTCTCCAGCGTGTGTTCATCTGGGACCTGGATGAGACCATTATTGTCTTCCATTCCTTGCTCACGGGGTCTTACGCAAACCGATACGGTCGGGTGAGTGGCACACACTCTTATAAAGTTAACACACACACACACATATTCAAGAGAGGAATATATCTGTGTGTGTGTGTGTGCGTGTGTGTGCATGAGTGTGTGTGTGCGTGCGTGTGCATGAGTGTGTGTTATGCGTGCGTGTGTGTTTGTGTGTGGCTTGTGCATGAGTGCGCGTGTGTTTGTGCGTGAGTGTGTGTTGTGCATGAGTGTGTGTTGTGTGTGTGGTGCGTGTGTGTGTGTATGTGTGTGTGTATGGTGGTCTAGGGGAAGATATGGAGCAGAAGTCTGATAATTGTTTTCTTAATGAGGACTGCTGGAGGATTTCACCACAGCTGTTGGACCTGGGAACCAAGGCTTAAATGGACTTCTACTCCCGACATTACACTAGTTTTAACCAGAGCCCATAGGGCACTGTAGAGGGAGAAATGGGCCATTTGGCATGTGCCTTATATTTGTTCCTCCTATATCCTATATACTATCCTATATCCTAGAGTTTATCCTGTAGTATGTCTATTTACAATATCTAGTTTATGATTAAAAGTTCTGCAGCATATCCTGATATGACTGCTTTAGGGCTGGTCTGGTCTAAAGCTGGTCTAGGGCTGGTCTGATCTAGGGCTAGTCTGATCTAGGGCTGGTCTGATCTAGGGCTGGTCTGATCTAGGGCTGGTCTGATCTAGGGCTGGGCTGCGCTGGGCTGGTCTAGGGCTGGGCTGGTCTAGGGCTGGTCTGATCTAGGGCTGGTCTGGTCTAATTTAACTCTTTAAACATCCATAGTGTCCCGTTTCCTGTAGAAAGACACATTGTTCATTGAGTTAATGATGTGCTTCTTGATCCGTCTCTTTTCTCAGATTGATTTCCCAGGAGAACCTTGGTCAAGGTTGAATCCTGTGCTCATCACTGTAATTAGCTTGAACTTTAAAGATAGTCACACTAGCCGGGGAATAAAAATCAAACAATTATTTGTCTAAGAGAAAGTCCTTAAATTTAAAGAATAATTATCTGAGATTAAATCTTAGAATAGAAAATGTTTTAAACAGTCAATAACATGTTTTGTTATATGTTATGTTTTGGGAAACACACAGTGTTTGGTTATGGTACATGCACATAATAAGAAGACATTTTGTTGTTTTGTATAAATCCTCCCTGTCTAAATTGAAATGTTCTGAACAAACAGTTAAGGGAATTATGTCAATCCCTATTTCCCATGGACACACTTACATATATGTTGGATTGACTCCATATTCCTCACATTCTGAATCCCTTCACCATGGTGATGGAGGTTACCTTTACATCTTCATTCATTTCTCCATCCATGAAAATGTCTCCTGATATATTTGTTTATGTAGAAATCAGCCCATGGACTTGATTTTTATTATGTCTAGGAATTCCATGGAATTCCCCTCTGGTCCTGGTTGTTTTGGGTTTTGTTGGAGATTTTCTTCAGTCTTCTTCAAGTCAGAAAATGACTTATCGGTTCTCATGTGTCAGGAAGCTTAGCAAACTTCGCTCGTCACAACCCAAGATGCACTGCACTTCTCCAGGGTCCACACACATGCACTGCTCTTCTCCAGGGTCCACACACATGCACTGCTCTTCTCCAGGGTCCACACACATGCACTGCTCTTCTCCAGGGTCCACACACATCCACTGCTCTTCTCCAGGGTCCACACACATCCACTGCTCTTCTCCAGGGTCCACACACATCCACTGCTCTTCTCCAGGGTCCACACACATCCACTGCTCTTCTCCAGGGTCACACACATCCACTGCTCTTCTCCAGGGTCCACACACATCCACTGCTCTTCTCCAGGGTCCAGGGTCCACACATGCACTGCTCTTCTCCAGGGTCCACGCACATGCACTGCTCTTCTCCAGGGTCCACACACATGCACTGCTCTTCTCCAGGGTCCACACACATGCACTGCTCTTCTCCAGGGTCCACACACATGCACTGCTCTTCTCCAGGGTCCACACACATCCACTGCACTTCTCCAGGGTCCACACACATGCACTGCACTTCTCCAGGGTCCACACACATCCACTGCACTTCTCCAGGGTCCACACACATCCACTGCTCTTCTCCAGGGTCCACACACATGCACTGCTCTTCTCCAGGGTCCACACACATGCACTGCTCTTCTCCAGGGTCCACACACATCCACTGCTCTTCTCCAGGGTCCACACACATCCACTGCTCTTCTCCAGGGTCCACACACATCCACTGCTCTTCTCCAGGGTCCACACACATGCACTGCTCTTCTCCAGGGTCCACACACATCCACTGCTCTTCTCCAGGGTCCACACACATCCACTGCTCTTCTCCAGGGTCCACACACATGCACTGCTCTTCTCCAGGGTCCACACACATGCACTGCTCTTCTCCAGGGTCCACACACATCCACTGCTCTTCTCCAGGGTCCACACACATCCACTGCTCTTCTCCAGGGTCCACACACATGCACTGCTCTTCTCCAGGGTCCACACACATCCACTGCTCTTCTCCAGGGTCCACACACATCCACTGCACTTCTCCAGGGTCCACACACATCCACTGCTCTTCTCCAGGGTCCACACACATCCACTGCTCTTCTCCAGGGTCCACACACATCCACTGCTCTTCTCCAGGGTCCACACACATCCACTGCTCTTCTCCAGGGTCCACACACATCCACTGCTCTTCTCCAGGGTCCACACACATCCACTGCTCTTCTCCAGGGTCCACACACATCCACTGCTCTTCTCCAGGGTCCACACACATGCACTGCTCTTCTCCAGGGTCCACACACATCCACTGCTCTTCTCCAGGGTCCACACACATCCACTGCTCTTCTCCAGGGTCCACACACATCCACTGCTCTTCTCCAGGGTCCACACACATGCACTGCTCTTCTCCAGGGTCCACACACATCCACTGCTCTTCTCCAGGGTCCACACACATCCACTGCTCTTCTCCAGGGTCCACACACATCCACTGCTCTTCTCCAGGGTCCACACACATGCACTGCTCTTCTCCAGGGTCCACACACATCCACTGCTCTTCTCCAGGGTCCACACACATGCACTGCTCTTCTCCAGGGTCCACACACATCCACTGCTCTTCTCCAGGGTCCACACACATCCACTGCTCTTCTCCAGGGTCCACACACATGCACTGCTCTTCTCCAGGGTCCACACACATCCACCACTGCTCTTCTCCAGGGTCCACACACATCCACTGCTCTTCTCCAGGGTCCACACACATCCACTGCTCTTCTCCAGGGTCCACACACATGCACTGCTCTTCCAGGGTCCACACACATCCACTGCTCTTCTCCAGGGTCCACACACATCCACTGCTCTTCTCCAGGGTCCACACACATGCACTGCTCTTCTCCAGGGTCCACACACATGCACTGCTCTTCTCCAGGGTCCACACACATGCACTGCTCTTCTCCAGGGTCCACACACATCCACTGCTCTTCTCCAGGGTCCACACACATGCACTGCTCTTCTCCAGGGTCCACACACATCCACTGCTCTTCTCCAGGGTCCACACACATCCACTGCACTTCTCCAGGGTCCACACACATCCACTGCTCTTCTCCAGGGTCCACACACATGCACTGCTCTTCTCCAGGGTCCACACACATGCACTGTAAAGAGAATTGGGTTGCATTTGGGACTGAGACTAGGTGTTTGAAGGGGACACTGTTTGGCTACCCTATGACCCTTACATGTTTATTTACTTAATCATTAGCGGTGCATGCTGGGTAAAAGGAAAGCGACTTAGGGGGCCAAGGGACGAGGAGGGCGATTCCAGTGCTTGTGGAAAACACACACACACACACACACACACACATGCTTAAACACACACATATACACACGCTTAAACCCACACACAGACACATACACACACGCTTAAACCCACACACAGACACATACACACGCTTAAACCCACACACACACATATACACACGCTTAAACCCACAAACAGACATATACACACGCTTAAACCCACAAATTGACACGTTTATACAGACACATGCACATATACACACACTTAATTACACACACATTCATATCCATGCATGCACGCACACTTGGTTGACAACTTGCCTCTAGGAAACAGGAAGCACTCCTGTCTTGGCTCTTAGAACGAATCCTTATGGTACACAACATGGCCTGTGTTCTCCCTCTCCTCTTCCTCACTCATCTTCTCTACTCTTTCTGTCTTGTCTTTCTTATTTCAACCTTTTTTCTTTTCTTCTTTACTCCTTCTCTTCATCTCACACAATCCTAGATGTTGACAGGCTCGTCTAGTGGATATAAATAGGGATGTATCAAGGCACACACAGACACACACACTCTCCTACACACACACACACACACACACACACACACACACACACAGACACACAGACACACACACTCTCCTACACACACACACACACACACAGACACACACACTCAAACATACACACACTCTCCTACACACACACACTCAAACATACACACACTCTCCTACACAGAAACACACACTCAAACATACACACACTCTCCTACACACACACACACACACACTCCTACATGCACACACACACACAGACACACACTCTCCTACACACACACACACACACACTCTCCTACACACACACACACACACTCTCTCCTACACACACACACAGCCACACACACACTCAAACATACACACACTTTCCTACACACACACACACACACTCTCCTACACACACACACACACACACACTCCTACACACACACTCGTTGCTGCGCTTATCAAGCCTGCTAATTGGCATCCAGGCAGCTCTGTAAAACTGATGTCTGTGGCCAGCTGTGGGACTGTTGTCTTGGATGGGTCGGAGCTGTGGGGGAAGGGGGTGGGGGTGGCGGGGGACTTGGCGCCCCTGTAGATGGCACTGAGGACCAGGGACAGGTGGTGGGGGGTTGGGCTTAATGGAGCTGGGCCTCTTAGTGGGTGTGTGTGTGTGTGTGTGTGTGTGTGTGTGTGTGTGTGTGTGTGTGTGTGTGTGTGTAGGAGAGTGTGTGTATGTTTGAGTGTGTGTGTGTGTGTGTGCGTGTAGGAGAGAGTGTGTGTGTGTGCGTGTAGGAGTGTGTGTGTGTGTGTGTGTGTGTAGGGGAGTGTGTGTGTGTGTAGGGGTGTGTGTGTGTGTGGGGAGTGTGTGTGTGTGTGTGTGTGTGTGTGTGTGTATGTTTGAGTGTGTGCGTTTGTACTCCCTCTTCTGATTGTCTCGATATAATTGGAGAGGCACATTTCCCACCAAATTTTTCTCACCAAAGTAACGAAGCTCTGACTGAACGGCTCCAGAGGTGTAGAGGAAGGAAGTGGGTGGGAGGTGTAGAGGAAGGTAGTGGTTGGGAGGTGTAGAGGAAGGAAGTGGGTGGGAGGTGTAGAGGAAGGAAGTGGGTGGGAGGTGTAGTGGAAGTAAGTGGGTGGGAGGTGTAGAGGAAGGAAGTGGGTGGGAGGTGTAGAGGAAGGAAGTGGGTGGGAGGTGTAGAGGAAGGAAGTGGGTGGGAGGTGTAGAGGAAGGAAGTGGGTGGGAGGTGTAGAGGAAGGAAGTGGGTGGGAGGTGTAGAGGAAGGAAGTGGGTGGGAGGTGTAGAGGAAGGAAGTGGGTGGGAGGTGTAGTGGAAGGAAGTGGGTGGGAGGTGTAGATGAAGGAAGTGGGTGGGAGGTGTAGAGGAAGGAAGTGGGTGGGAGGTGTAGAGGAAGGAAGTGGGTGGGAGGTGTAGATGAAGGAAGTGGGTGGGAGGTGTAGAGGAAGGAAGTGGGTGGGAGGTGTAGAGGAAGGAAGAGGTGGGAGGTGTAGAGGAAGTAAGTGGGTGGGAGGTGTAGAGAAAGGAAGAGGTGGGAGGTGTAGAGGAAGTAAACGGGTGGAAGCGAGTGGGAGGTGTTGAGGGCAGGTAGGTTGAGACAGGAGCGGGACACACACCCTAATTAAGTTCTTCTTGTGTGGTAAACAGGTTAGTATTGAGGGACATTATGGCGAGCTGTGGTGCATTGTGGGGCGTGACAGGTAATCAGTGGAGAGCTCAGATGTGTCTTCAGCTGGTTTAACTCTGTAACACACACACACACACACACACACTGCCTGGTGTCATGGCCAGTAACCCTGCAACCCAGAGACCTCACTCCCACAGTTGGCCTTTGTATCTATACTTTGTCAGGAAACTTAAGACCTTAAGAAATTGCATTTGGGCGGGGGGAGGGGGTTGGAATAATTGATTTCTGTGTTAAATCTGGTTTCCAATTTAACTAAGATTAGAAGAAAAAAATGAAAGAAAGACAGAAAATGAAAGGAGAGAAACAGAGAGAGAGAGAGTTTGTTAACTAAAGAGAAGGATAACGTTTTGTGTGGATTTTTGCCAAGACAGCGGTGAAATGTAAAATATGCTTTTGCGTGTTTGATCACTAACTGAGTGCAGAGTGAAACAGTAGTATGTGCTTAATATAATATTTAACACAGTAGTATATGCTTAATATAATATTTAACACAGTAGTATGTGCTTAATATAATATTTAACACAGTAGTATGTGCTTAATATAATATTTAACACAGTAGTATATGCTTAATATAATATTTAACACAGTAGTATGTGCTTAATATAATATTTAACACAGTAGTATGTGCTTAATATAATATTTAACACAGTAGTATGTGCTTAATATAATATTTAACACAGTAGTATGTGCTTAATATAATATTTAACACAGTAGTATGTGCTTAATATAATATTTAACACAGTAGTATGTGCTTAATATAATATTTTAACACAGTAGTATGTGCTTAATATAATATTTAACACAGTAGTATGTGCTTAATATAATATTTAACACAGTAGTATGTGCTTATATAATATTTAACACAGTAGTCTGTGCTTATTATAATATTTAACACAGTAGTATGTGATAATATAATATTTAACACAGTAGTATGTGCTTATTATAATGTTTAACACAGTAGTATGTGCTTATATTATAATATTTAACACAGTAGTATATGATAATATAATATTTAACACAGTAGTATGTGCTTATTATAATGTTTAACACAGTAGTATGTGCTTATATTATGATGTTTAACCCAGTAGTATGTGATAATATAATATTTAACACAGTAGTATGTGCTTATATTATAATGTTTAACACAGTAGTATGTGATAATATAATATTTAACACAGTAGTATGTGCTTATATTATAATGTTTAACACAGTAGTATGTGCTTATATTATA
The DNA here is from genome assembly GCA_029465975.1 of Dallia pectoralis. NCBI lineage: Eukaryota > Metazoa > Chordata > Actinopteri > Esociformes > Umbridae > Dallia > Dallia pectoralis. The sequence continues at coordinate 24,308,487 of CM055733.1, forward strand.
ATGTTTAACACAGTAGTATGTGCTGGTATGTACGATTCTGAGACATTATGACGTCATCCAATCACATAACATCTGCCAAGAGAGCAAAATTAACGACGGAAATGGTATCATGCTTTTCCTTCATCGGACAGAAGATGGTCGTGTCCATCTTGCTGATTTGTGACTGAGTCCTGTCAGTGGGACATTACGTATTTAGAGGCCGGGTGTCTCTGCTATCTCCCAGGCAGATGGACCAGGGATATCACATCCCACACTCACCTACATTAGGCAGTGGGGAAACAAAGTGTTGACAGAATGTCCCTGCTAATATGGGACTTATTCATTTGGCTTGAGAATTATAACGGGGGACTTTTTTGCAGGAATAGTTTGACAAAATGCAACAATTTAAATCTTGGTTTTTAGGAAATAAAATAGTACTTTATTGAGCACACAACATGAACACAAGAACTGGACGATCCTGTTGTTTTTTTAAACAGCTATACATGAATAATAATAATATGATTTCTTTAACCATAATGTTGACATATTTTTCAGAACGGCACTAATTATTTATTATATACCTGTTGTGTTGTGTATTCATGTTTTATTAATATACCTGTTGTGTTGTGTATTTATGTTTTATTAATAAACCTGTTGTGTTGTGTATTTATGTTTTATTAATATATCTGTTGTGTTGTGTATTTATGTTTTATTAATATACCTGTTGTGTTGTGTATGTATGTTTTGTTAATATACCTGTTGTGTTGTGTATTTATGTTTTATTAATATACCTGTTGTGTTGTGTATTTATGTTTTATTAATATACCTGTTGTGTTGTGTATGTATGTTTTATTAATATACCTGTTGTGTTGTGTATTTATGTTTTATTAATATACCTGTTGTGTTGTGTATTTATGTTTTATTAATATAGCTGTTGTGTTGTGTATTCATGTTTTATTAATATACCTGTTGTGTTGTGTATTCATGTTTTATTAATATACCTGTTGTGTTGTGTATTTATGTTTTATTAATAAACCTGTTGTGTTGTGTATTTATGTTTTATTAATATATCTGTTGTGTTGTGTATTTATGTTTTATTAATATACCTGTTGTGTTGTGTATTCATGTTTTATTAATATACCTGTTGTGTTGTGTATTTATGTTTTATTAATATACCTGTTGTGTTGTGTATTTATGTTTTATTAATATACCTGTTGTGTTGTGTATGTATGTTTTGTTAATATACCTGTTGTGTTGTGTATTTATGTTTTATTAATATACCTGTTGTGTTGTGTATTTATGTTTTATTAATATACCTGTTGTGTTGTGTATGTATGTTTTATTAATATACCTGTTGTGTTGTGTATTTATGTTTTATTAATATACCTGTTGTGTTGTGTATTTATGTTTTATTAATATAGCTGTTGTGTTGTGTATTCATGTTGTTTTAATATACCTGTTGTGTTGTGTATTCATGTTTTTTTTTGTCATAGTATATTTTTGTTTAATTCATGATGTTTGCATTTTATTTTTCTCAGGACCCACCCACGTCAGTGTCACTAGGACTGAGAATGGAGGAGATGATCTTCAACCTCGCAGATACACATTTATTCTTTAATGACTTGGAGGTAAGACTGTGCTACTTTTATATTATATTACCAGTGTTGGTCATCTTACTTAAAAAAAGTGATTAGTTACAGTTACAAATTACTTCTCCCAAAAAGTAATTGAGTTAGTAACTCAGTTGCCACATTGTAAAAGTAATTAGTTACTCAGCAAAGTAACTGACATTATTTTGTTTATGTTCTAAACGCTATTACGTTCTATAACATTTAACGTCAAAGATGTTTATATTAACTGATTGAAGAATAAAACACTATATACAGTATTTTGGTATTTATTTGAACTCAATAGATTGCAGCTGCCATTGGTTTTTGCATATGATAAAAACATAAATAAATATTGAAAATAAAATTCAAGTGCAAATTTAAGACACAAAAACCTGGGTAAAAGGAAACAAAGGAAAATCTTTGCTTGAGGCAGACGTCTATAACGTCTTTTTTCCTGGGCAATGTGGGCATAGCGTGCATGTAACATAAACATTCTTGCCTTTGACTTCAATGAGCGAGAAGTAGTGCCGGTCCTTACAGTTTGATACCGCTATTTTTGAACTTCCCCGGCTCGTCGCCATTATCGCTGACGCTGTGTTGTTTAGTGGTAGTCAGAGTGCGTGCAGCGAGACAGCGTGAGCAAGGCACCGCCCACCCAGCCAATCATCATCGCATTTGCAACGACGTCATCATCCCCACCCCAGCTGCAGTTGTTGTGTAGCCAAAGCATGACAGCTCGCGCTTCATTCAACCAAATTGTAGTAACGCGACACTTTCAATCTCAGTAAAGATAACGGCGTTGTAACGATGGAAACAGTAATTAATTAGATTACTCCGTTACTGAAAAAGTAACTCCGTTAGTAACGCCGTTATACTTAAACGCCGTTACTCTAAACACTGTATATTACTATTACTACAGTACCTCATATTACAGTGCCTCATATTACAGTACTCACACTACAGTAACTCATATTACAGTACTCAGACTACAGTACCTCATATTACAGTACTCACACTACAGTACCTCATATTACAGTACCTCATATTACAGTACTCACACTACAGTACCTCATATTACAGTACTCACACTACAGTACCTCATATTACAGTACTCGCACTACAGTACAGGGTATCCGCAGGGTCTTGAAAAGTATTAAATGGTGATAAATCAATTTTGGGAAAATTAAGACCCTTAAAAAGTATTAAAAAGTCTTATCACGGCTTTATAAAGTCTTAAATATTGAATGTATTTTTTCTGAATTAGCTGTCCAACAGTCCCAAAAACATGGTAAAAGTGTGTGAATTTAGTCATTTTTATTTAAAAAAAAACGTTCGTAAATTGCCTCTGAGATCACTAGGTAGGCGGGCGGAAGTTCAAAAGCACAATGTACGCTCTGGCGTTCCCAGTGCGTATTACAACGCACCGAAATGTTCAACACCATCAACAAGGCTTGCCAGTTTGTGTTAATGTTTGACGAGTCGCTTAACCAGTCAACAAAAAAGAAACAGATGTCCACATTCGATTTTGGGAAGATGACCGTGTCCAATCTAGGTACCTGCTTAGTACTATATATTATATATACTCTATATACTATATTTTTATTTATTTCATTTTCATCCTGTTATGTGTGTGTTTTGAGAAGTGTCATATTAAAAAAGATATGTTCTGGCTAGGTAAGTTAACTTTAGGGCTGCAACAACGAATCGATAAAATCGATAAAAATCGATAATTAAAAAAAGCTGGGAACAAATTTCATTATCGACACGTTGTGACGCGCGACCGAGTGGAGATAAAAGCAATTGAGTTGAGTGCGGTGCGGAGCTGTAACGTTGTTTTGATGGCGGAGTCGGCAAATTCAGTTCGACCGAAGTCATCCAAAGTGTGGGAACATTTCACACTAAGTAAATACATAAATAAAAAGTGGGTTAATTGCAAGATATGCAAAAGCGACATGACATGGCAGGGAGCACCACGTTGAAAATACAGCACCTTAAACCGAAACACGTTGGAGTTCATGATGCGGAGAGTTTGTGTGTGCGTTTGTGAGTGAGAGTTTTGTGACCATGTACGTCTGTGAGTGTAGTGTAGAGAATAAGTTCTGAGGTTCAAACAAATCATTTTAAGTTTTCTGACTTGTATTTTTCTTTATTTTCATAAATTATTTATTGTTTTGACAGGTTAGGTCCTTAATAAAAATAAAAATTTCTGTGCACTTTTTATTATTAATTAGCTCAGGGATGTGCAAGGAGCAAAGCTGTTTGTGCAGTCTCTGAAAATTTTTTGCACTGTGAATTGCACTGTCAGTTCTGTTTTTCAGTAAAGGGTTGGATATTAATGCTTTTGTCACGAACCGTGTATGGTGTAGTGCAGTAAGCCATGTGCAGGAGCCAAGTATCCGTTTCAGTCAAGGTTTAATTGTGACAACAACACAAAACAAACCGTAAACGGCGAAAAAGCTAAACTGGTGCCAAACTGCAAATGAAAGTGCGCGTACAGCGTCTTATAACAAACATGCAATAAACAACCCGTCTAACAATAAACACTCACCTCTAACGCAATCGTGACATGTAACAATGAACAGCAACGAGTGACAACTAGCCATCCCCTTTATAGCCCAGTGATTACAAATCCCCAACAGCTGTAACCAACACAAACCAGGAAAGGGTGCACCCGAAACCAGACAGTGCAGTACACTTACTCACCACTCGTGACAGCTTTTTAGTTTTTATCACTGATGTAAATGGTTACAGCTTGACGTGGCGGTGAGGTATTAAAACCTATTGAAAAAGTCTTGAAAAGCTATTAAAATTAACTTCAAGATTCCTGCATATACCCTGCAGTACCTCATATTACAGTACTCACACTACAGTACCTCATATTACAGTACTCACACTGCAGTACCTCATATTACAGTACTCACACTACAGTACCTCATATTACAGTTCCTCATATTACAGTACTCACACTACAGTACCTCATATTACAGTACTCACACTACAGTACCTCATATTACAGTATTCACACTACAGTACCTCATATTACAGTACCTCATATTACAGTATTCACACTACAGTACCTCATATTACATTACCTCATATTACAGTACTCGCACTACAGTACCTCATATTACAGTACTCACACTACAGTACCTCATATTACAGTACTCACACTACAGTACCTCATATTACAGTATTCACACTACAATACCTCATATTACAGTACTCACACTACAGTACCTCATATTACAGTACTCACACTACAGTACCTCATATTACAGTACTAACACTACAGTACCTCATATTACAGTACTCATATTACAGTACTCACACTACAGTACCTCATATTACAGTATTCACACTACAGTACCTCATATTACAGTATTCACACTACAGTACCTCATATTACAGTACTCACACTACAGTACCTCATATTACAGTATTCACACTACAATACCTCATATTACAGTACTCACACTACAGTACCTCATATTACAGTACTCACACTACAGTACCTCATATTACAGTACTAACACTACAGTACCTCATATTACAGTACTCATATTACAGTACTCACACTACAGTACCTCATATTACAGTATTCACACTACAGTACCTCATATTACAGTATTCACACTACAGTACCTCATAGAAATATTTCAAGATTTAAATGTTTGTTCTCCCTCGACTGCCACAGAAGTGACTGAAAGATCCCAAAGCAGTCATTGTGATCAAAGTTAATCGGCTGCAATTGCCTGGTTAAATATGTCCTTATGCTTTTGGCCCGATCGTTACAACCTAGAGAAACGGCACGTTCTGTAATAGATGTGCCCCAATCATTTGAAATGTGTCCGTTTGTGAGAAAAGCTTTGATTGTGTTTTTTCTGTTCGACATCTGTCCTGTGTTCTGTTCCATGTGGGACAGAAGCGCTCACAGATGAACTGGTTGTGAAGCTGTTTGCTGCTCATACAATTATTCATCTTTAACATCTGCTGTATCTCAACAAAGAGAATAATTGCATTTGAATCCTACATTAACACTTTGAAGCCCAGAGTTTTACATTTGCTTTGTACACTTTTGACAGCCTAGGGTTTTTCATTTACAGAATAGCATGCTGAATAAAATAGCAAAGATAAGTCCACGTAATCTAAGACAGACAAAAACTGAAATGTATGTATGTTTTTTTGCCGATGATGTCACATGGAGACTCTAGTGGGTTGAATATTTCTATGGATGTAGCTCCAGGATGCCCAGCCCCTGGATCCCCTGAGCAGTATACTCCTCTGATGTGCCATCCTGTATTATGCATTTATAATAGTGTAAACAAGTACACTACATAGGGATTAAGGTGCCATTTGGAACTCTACTGGTGAGTTTCCTCTGTCTCTGGTTTACATTCAGTGGCTCATCTAAAACAGAGTTATGTAGAGTCCCACTAAAAATACATAGGAGCCCTGCAGGCAGGGTTAGGGCTGGGAACAGAACGTATTTCAACATCAGAAAGTATGTATTTAAACAGGAGAACTCATGTATTTAGACAGGAGAACTTATGTATTTAGACAGGAGAACTTATGTATTTAATAGGGCTGGGAATTTATTTAAAAAAATTAACTAATTAATCGCACAATCCTGTGATTAATCGCGATTAATCGCATTTTCCCCAAGTTGTTTGAAACACTGAAATAAATCAATTAACACAATGAAGTATATTTTAAATACATTATTTTATGATAGTCTCTCCTGTGAACCATACAGAATAGTCATTCTTATCAAATATAGCAACTTTATAAACAAAGTGTTGGAAGTGCAAGTTATATATTTAAACCCTGAAGGTTATCAAAAATACTGGATCATCTTGGCAATAGTCCAAATGAAATAAAACATTTTCAAAAACAAAATGACAAAGTATGAGGTGAAACCATCAATGTCAAAGATTATTTTAGAACTTAAGCCTATAGCCCAAAATAATTGCAATATGTAAAGTTGCCAGATTAATTTTAAAGAACTCTATAACAGCCTTTGTAATATGAATAACAAACAGAATGAAGTGAAATTAAGTTTGGTGATGTCGGGTTGGTTAGGGTCTCCATGAGAGTGACGTTCTCTGCTTTCTCCAGCAGGTTATGTCTCAAAACAATCGTTTTAGAGGGTAGATTGTATGATGGGGATCCCAATGCAATTGGAATGATTTATTTCAGTCCCTCGTCTTCTACTGTGTTTATTGGGCGGCAGTTTCTATCTATTTATCTAAAACAAAACGGTTACTTGTTTGGTCAAAAGCCCGATTAGGCGCACATTACTGCAGTAACGCGGATTGGCAGAGTGCAACATCAATAATGACCGGGTGTTTCGGTCGAGCTGCTTCTATGGTATTTGAATTCGGCTTTGCAAACCGAAACCGAAGCTTAATAAAGTGGTGCGTTAAATTATTTTAACGCGTTAAACATTTGAAATTAACGCATCAGATTAACGCGTTAAATATCCCAGCCCTAGTATTTAAACATCAGAAAGTATGTATTTAAACAGGAGAACTTATGTATTTAAACAGGAGAACTTATGTATTTAGACAGAAGAACTTATGTATTTAAACACCAGAATTTATGTATTTATTTAAACAGCAGAACTTACATATTTACTTTAACAGCAGAATTTACTTACGGTACTTAAGTATGCCCAGTTATGTACCTCTGGGTAGAAATACCTCTGGGTGTCTAATTCAGTCATAAAGACACCCTACGGAGGGCTGCTGGGTTAGTGGCCCAGTGTGGCTCAGTGTGTGTGACTGCGTGCATGTGTTTGGCTGAGTGTGTGTGTGTGTGACTGCGTGAATGTGTTTGGCTGAGTTTGTGTGTGTGTGACTGCGTGAATGTGTTTGGCTGAGTGTGTGTGTGACTGCGTGGATGTGTTTGGCTGAGTGTGTGTGACTGCGTGCATGTGTTTGGCTGAGTGTGTGTGTGACTGCATGCATGTGTTTGGCTGAGTGTGTGTGACTGCGTGCATGTGTTTGGCTGAGTGTGTGTGACTGCGTGCATGTGTTTGGCTGAGTGTGTGTGACTGCGTGCATGTGTTTGGCTGGGTGTGTGTGTGACTTCGTGCATGTGTTTGGCTGAGTGTGTGTGACTGCGTGCATGTGTTTGGCTGAGTGTGTGTGACTGCGTGCATGTGTTTGGCTGTGTGTGTGTGTGTGATTGGTGTGTGTTGATGTGCACCAAAACTGGACAAAAACACTAATGACCTGCTAGATACACTCTCCACGAATTTCCACTTGATCCTGTACTGCCATGTAGAGTCCCACTGCTATTTGTACTCTTGTGTTCTGTCTATTTATTGTGTAACGGTATGTTGTCTCGCACATTTTTGCTTTCTTTTGGCCACGTAGCCATTGAAAATTATCATTTGTTCTCAATCGGCCGATCTGGTTAAATAAAGGTATTTATTTTATAAAAAACACAAACTTCTGAATTCTAACCCTATGAAATCTGCCAATATAGTTATACAAACACACACACACAGACACAAACACATATATATAAAACATAATGACCACTCTCAGAAGAAGCGAATTTCGTTGATTGTCTCCTAACATGGACACATATACAGGTCTGGATATTGCTCTTCGTTTGTACAACTGCTTCTTTGCAATTTTCAGATACATATGACATATTCTTTATTTACCCAGTACTGATTCTAGGTTAGAGGGTATCTGAACAGTGAGTATTATACAGTGAGTATATACTGATCATAGTTGCTATCGGTCTCTATCACCTGTGGAGATGTGACCTCTCTCCTTTCCTGCACTCTCAGCAGGGCCACATTGTGCCGCCCTCCTGGTTGGTGATGACTGTCTAGATGGTACAGCCCATAAAGGCAAACTACTCAGAGAGAGAGAGAGACTGAGAGACAGAAAGTGTGGAGAGAGAGAGACGGAGAGACAGAAAGTGTGGAGAGAGAGAGACGGAGACAGAAAGTGTGGAGAGAGAGACGGAGAGACAGAAACTGTGTGGAGAGAGACAGAGACAGAAAGTGTGTGTAGAGAGACGGAGAGACAGAAAGTGTGTGGAGAGAGACGGAGAGACAGAAAGTGTGTGGAGAGAGACAGAAAGTGTGTGGAGAGAGAGACAAGTGTGTAGAGAGAGCGACAGAAAGTGTGTGGAGAGAGAGACGGAGAGACAGAAAGTGTGTGGAGAGAGACAGAAAGTGTGTGGAGAGAGAGAGACAGAAAGTGTGTGGAGAGAGAGAGACGGAGAGACAGAAAGTGTGTGGAGAGAGACAGAAAGTGTGTGGAGAGAGAGAGACAGAAAGTGTGTGGAGAGAGAGAGACGGAGAGACAGAAAGTGTGTGGAGAGAGACAGAGAGACAGAAAGTGTTTGGAGAGAGAGACGGAGAGACAGAAAGTGTGTGGAGAGAGAGACCTCAGAGACAGAAAGTGTGTGGAGAGAGAGACGGAGAGACAGAAAGTGTTTGGAGAGAGAGGCGGAGAGACAGAAAGTGTGTGGAGAGAGACGGAGAGACAGAAAGTGTGTGGAGAGAGACAGAGAGACAGAAAGTGTGTGGAGAGAGACAGAAAGTGTGCAGAGAGAGCGACAGAAAGTGTGTGGAGAGAGAGACGGAGAGACAGAAAGTGTGTGGAGAGAGAGACGGAGAGACAGAAAGTGTGTGGAGAGAGACAGAAAGTGTGTGGAGAGAGAGAGACAGAAAGTGTGTGGAGAGAGAGAGACGGAGAGACAGAAAGTGTGTGGAGAGAGGCGGAGAGACAGAAAGTGTTTGGAGAGAGAGACGGAGAGACAGAAAGTGTGTGGAGTGAGACAGAGAGACAGAAAGTGTGTGGAGAGAGACGGAAAAACAGAAAGTGTGTGGAGAGAGACGGAGAGACAGAAAGTGTGTGGAGAGAGAGACGGAGAGACAGAAAGTGTTTGGAGAGAGAGGCGGAGAGACAGAAAGTGTGTGGAGAGAGACGGAGAGACAGAAAGTGTTTGGAGAGAGACGGAGAGACAGAAAGTGTGTGGAGAGAGACGGAGAGACAGAAAGTGTTTGGAGAGAGGCGGAGAGACAGAAAGTGTTTGGAGAGAGACGGAGAGACAGAAAGTGTGTGGAGAGAGATGGAGAGACAGAAAGTGTTTGGAGAGAGACGGAGAGACAGAAAGTGTGTGGAGAGAGACGGAGAGTCAGAAAGTGTTTGGAGAGAGACGGAGAGACAGAAAGTGTGTGGAGAGAGACAGAAAGTGTGTGGAGAGAGACAGCTGGAATGAGATAGGGCTAGAGAGAGTTTGGGAGAGAAGTGAAGAAAGGGAGAGAGGTGGGAACGTTTTAAATTAGCCTAGCAATACCTCCACGTCCTGCATGACACACACACACACACCACATACCCACACAAACACATACCCCCACATAGTCACATACCCACACACACACATACCCACACACACACATAAACATACCTGAGGGGCAGCTCTGTGACAAGATGCGGGTACATTAATAGTTCCCAGGATGCACTGTGAGTGTTGACAATGTCATCTGTCACTATCACAGTAGGATAGAGGCCTACACGTGTACACACACACATATACACACACAAACACAATACACATACACACAGACACTAAAAGGAATATGCAGAAAAGTTTGGGATTTGATTCAGTCTCAATATGCCCAATTGGCTTTAAACATTTATAATATCCCAGAAATGTGTAGACATTACTCCTTTGCACTATTCAGATACGTATGACATTCTGTATTTACCCAGTACATATGCCAACCAGGCATGGTATCTTGTCAGACTGTTCGTGTTGTGTGTTTTGCTCTGTTTGCACTGTTTGTGTACGTTTTAAATAACAGAATATATATATATATATATATATATTTTAGTGTAGAAGAAAAGCAGAAGAACTTTGCGTCATCTATCATTGTAATTAATTGTAATTTAAGGTTCTATATACAGTGTTCAGTTACCCCCAGGGATCTATACACTTCTCTAGAGCCTGGCAGTATGGGAATATTCTCTCTTGGATTCTTCTGTCTCTTCCTCTCTCCCCTGCTTCTCTGTGTGTGAATTGAAGCCAGAGTGGGCTGGTACCTGTGCTTTGTTTGGGTGGCTATTTGTGAAGCCAGAGTGGGCTGGTACCTGTGCTTTGTTTGGGTGGCTATTTGTGAAGCCAGAGTGGGCTGGTACCTGTGCTTTGTTTGGCTGTTTGAATTCCATGACTGTTGAAGCACAGATTGTGGATTGGAATGAAGTGGGTTTGATGAACTGCTCTTTGTTTTCACATCCTGTTACTGACCCTGGAGGTAATCATTCACCCACCTCCACGCCTCTCCATCCCAACTCCCCCTCCCCTCGCCCCAGCCAGGGGCACCTGTTGGTGGGAACAGAGAAATAGAGTTCTGGGGGTCACAGCGGAGGACCTGCCTTCACACACACACACACACTCGGACAGATAGAGGGGTTGACAGAAGCTGCTGTGCAGAGGTAGCGAACCTGCGTATTTCAGGTGGGCTTTCTTCACATGGAATTAGCTTCCAGGGCCAGGAGGAATGTTCCCTCTCTTTTTCTGTCTCTGTTAGCTCACGCTAATCACACCCATGGCTTTGTCATTTAGTCAACTCCCACTGAACCCATCTCACCTGAAGAGAACGGAGAAAACGCAAAGAGAGAGATATAATAGAAGAATTGTTGTTTATGAAGGAGCTTGGCATAGAATATTTACATACAAGGTCTATAGTAGAAACAAATGTTTAGGTACTGTGAACATTGTGCAGATACTCTTTCTCCTTTCCACGTTCTATTTTCAACTCCTCGTTCTTATCAATCTGTGTGACTGTCCTCTCTGGAATACAGGTAGACTCAGTCACTCTCTGATTGGTTCTGTGTGACTGTCCTCTCTGGAATACAGGTAGACTCAGTCACTCTCTGATTGGTTCTGTGTGACTGTCCTCTCTGGAATACAGGTAGACTCAGTCACTCTCTGATTGTTTCATGACAGACAGTTGCCACAGAAACAATGAGCCCTCTGATACCTGTACAATGTTACAATGAAACGGTTTCAGTCGGCCAGGAGAGAGAGGAAGAGAGTGGAGAATAGAGAGGAGAGAGAAGAGAGTGGAGAATAGAGAGGAGAGAGAAGAGAGTGGAGAATAGAGAGGAGAGAGAAGAGAGTGGAGAATAGAGGAGAGAGAAGAGAGTGGAGAATAGAGAGGAGAGAGAAGAGAGTGGAGAATAGAGAGGAGAGAGAAGAGAGTGGAGAATATAGAGGAGAGAGAAGAGAGTGGAGAATAGTGAGGAGAGAGAAGAGAATGGAGAATAGAGAGGAGAGAGAGAAGAGAGTGGAGAATAGAGAGGAGAGGGTTTTGGATCTTACAAAGGTGGAAAGTTGCTTCCTTCTTCCCCTTTTGTCTCTTCCTTTCCACCTCATTTCTTGAAATCTTCTCCTCTCAGCCTCTCATTTGTTCCTCTCATCTCAACCACTACTCTTTTCTTCTCCTCCACTCAGCTGCTCTTCTTTTCCTCTCCTCTTCTCCTCTCAGTCTCTCCTATTTTCCTCCTCCTCTCAGTCTCTCCTATTTTCCTCCTCCCCTCAGCCTCTCCTCTTTTCCTTTCATACCCTCATACTCTCTTTCCATACTCTTTATCTCCTCTCTTTGGGTTTTCGTTTGTCCTCTCCTGTCAGATAGAAACAAGTAGGGCTGATGACTTAAACAGAGTGACAAAGTGTTTGCATAAGAAGTAATTACCAGTGGATATGAGTGGGTGGAGGGCCCCTCATGCTTCCCAGATCCACCCTATCCCCTCCATAGCACCCTACTTCTGATCATTAGGCTTTGGTAAAATGGAGCGCGTTATGTAAGCGATAGGATGCCATTTTTTACACAGGCCTTGTCTGGTCGTACAGTAGGACCATCTGGAGACAGTTAGAGGTGATTGTAGAGTTAGCAACGATATCTGCTTAGTTAGGGTAGAACTGTAAGGTACAGAGGATGGAGAGATGGAATAGAAGAGAGATGGATTAGAAGAGAGATGGAATAAAAGTGAAGAGAGATGGAATAACACACCCACTAACACACATGTTCAAACACACACACACACACACACACACACACACACACAGGTATGTTGTGTGGACATGTTGTCAGATATCACTACTGCTGCTCCACAACCACAATGACAAGACTTGTTGTACAACATGGTGTGTGGAGAGAGAAAGACAGAGTAGGGGGTTGGGGTGGGAGAGAGAGGGGGGAGAGGAAGAAGGGAGACGGTGGGAGAGAGAGAAATAGAGAGGGGGGAGAGAGAAATAGAGAGGGGGAGAGCATGACCTGATGTGCTGTTGTCCTAAACGTACTGACACACTGTGGTTCAGCATTTGATAAAGGGTAAAGGTCACCATTGTGTTTCCTGAGATATATAAGCGTAGTGTATTTGGGATGATTTATCTCCCCTTCTCCTCTCCACCCTCTCCTCTCCACCCTCTCCTCTCCACCCTCTCCTCTCCACCCTCCCCTCTCCACCCTCTCCTCTCCACCCTCTCCTCTCCACCCTCTCCTCTCCACCTTCTCCTCTCCATCCTCTCACCTTCCCCTCTCCACCTTCCCCTCTCCCCTTCCCGTCTCCACCCTCTCCTCTCCACCCTCTCCTCTCCACCCTCTCCTCTCCACCTTCCCCTCTCCACCCTCTCCACCTTCCCCTCTCCACCTTCCCCTCTCCACCTTCCCCCCTCCACCCTCTCCTCTCCACCCTCTCCTCTCCACCTTCCCCTCTCCCCCCTCTCCACCTTCCCCTCTCCACCTTCCCCCTCCACCCTCTCCTCTCCACCCACCCCTCTCCCCCTTCTCCTCTCCACCCTCCCCTCTCCACCCTCTCCTCTCCACCTTCCCCTCTCCACCCTCTCCACCTTCCCCTCTCCACCCTCTCCTCTCCACCCTCTCCTCTCCACCTTCCCCCTCCACCCTCTCCTCTCCACCCTCTCCTCTCCACCTTCCCCCCTCCACCCTCTCCTCTCCACCCTCTCCTCTCCACCTTCCCCTCTCCACCCTCTCCACCTTCCCCTCTCCACCCTCTCCTCTCCACCTTCCCCCTCCACCCTCTCCTCTCCACCCTCTCCTCTCCACCTTCCCCTCTCCACCCTCTCCACCTTCCCCTCTCCACCTTCCCTCTCCACCTTCCCCTCTCCACCCTCTCCTCTCCACCTTCCCCTCTCCACCCTCTCCACCTTCCCCTCTCCACCTTCCCCCTCCACCTTCCCCTCTCCACCTTCTCCTCTCCATCCTCTCCTCTCCACCTTCTCCTCTCCATCCTCTCCCCTCCCCCTCTCCACCTTCTCCACCTTCCCCTCTCCACCCTCTCCTCTCCACCCTCTCCTCTCCACCTTCCCCCTCCACCCTCTCCTCTCCACCCTCTCCTCTCCACCTTCCCCCTCCACCCTCTCCTCTCCACCCTCTCCTCTCCACCTTCCCCTCTCCACCCTCTCCACCTTCCCCTCTCCACCCTCTCCTCTCCACCTTCCCCCTCCACCCTCTCCTCTCCACCCTCTCCTCTCCACCTTCCCCTCTCCACCCTCTCCACCTTCCCCTCTCCACCTTCCCCTCTCCACCTTCCCCTCTCCACCCTCTCCTCTCCACCTTCCCCTCTCCACCCTCTCCACCTTCCCCTCTCCACCTTCCCCCTCCACCTTCCCCTCTCCACCTTCTCCTCTCCATCCTCTCCTCTCCACCTTCTCCTCTCCATCCTCTCCCCTCCCCCTCTCCACCTTCTCCTCTCCACCCGTTCCCCTTCCCCTCTCCACCCTCTCCCCTGTCTCCCCTTATCGGGGGTGCTGAGCCCCAGAGAAGAGAAGAACAGGTCAAGAAGTCAAAGTCTTTTCCTTTTTGGATGTGTGACTCTCAGGGAGAAGCTTGGCTGAGAATGGCAGCATTAGCCCAGAGGTCAGGGGTCAACATTTTAATTCTCTTACAGAGCAGCTGTTTTGAGTTTCTCCTCACGTCTCCATCTCTTCCTCCTCCTTTTCTCCTCTCCTCCCTTTCCAGGGAGATGAAAAATTAGTTCAGATGGGAACCAGTAAAATAAAAGTGGTTTACGGTCCCAAGCCTTTACTCCAGCATTAGGCAGGAATGCATTAAGATCAGCAGTTCTTCAGACAGATTTAAAACAAGGAAGTCCTTTCTCCTTTTGGATGTCCTAACACATGCCGGAAAGTTAATTAAAAAGCTTTAAAATAGCAGGAAAGGGTTTTTTGTTCTATAAACCCTAAGGAATTTAAACTCTTGCCTTTCCTAGATTTTAACTTCCAGGAGAAATGGTTTAATAAAAACTTCGAATAGGTGAGAACTTTTTCATTGTGTCGTTACTAAAGCACTGTTAGACTTCTTTAAACCCCATGCAGGAATCCAATATTTAAGTGACTGCAGATAAAATGTGTGTTGTGTTTCCTTACATTAACGGCTAAAACTCAATTAGAGAATAAGAATTAACAAGCTAATCACACTCTCACACCTGAAGAGGGCATCAGACAAATGGTTCCATGATTAGTTTTGTCATTGTGCTACCTTGAAGAATTCTCTCTTTAAACCGAAAGTCAATCAGGTTTTGATTATTTATTATTATTATGGTTGCCTATAATGTTTAATAGGTCAGAGGACAATCAGCAACCCCCTCTGACCACTTTATTACCATGTGTTTAAAGTGTTGATCAGGACAGGAGCTCAGGAAGACGGGAGAGTGGAGCTATCAATGGAAAACCAGTTACAGATTTACAGTCTGATTTCTCCATCGAGAGGCAGAGACACAGAAAGAGGGAGGGAAGGAGAGAGAGGGAGGGAAGGAGAGAGAGGGAGGGAAGGAGAGAGAGGGAGGGATTGAGGGATCGAGATGGGGGAGAGAGAGAGAGAGCACAGGTCCCATACCCCCAGGGCTGTGTTGGTGTGTGGTGCAGGCAGCAATCAGAGGTCATCATTTCATCGGCGGTAGAGTAGAATAAGCATCAGGTTCAATTTTAGTAGTAGGTTCCATTTAGCAGAACGTCTGGATTGTGTTACTGCAGGGTGGCTGAATCAGAGAGAAATGCACAATCCCACTACAAGATGACCAGGCCCCGAAGGGGAGCTCACAGAAACACACACACACACAGAAACACACACACACACATGAACACACACACACAGACCACACACAGAAACACACACACAGAAACACACACACACACACACACATGAACACACACACATGAACACACACACAGGAACACACACACACACTGACAGAGAGTCTGACACAGACGCACAATGAGAATTGAATCTTGCTGATGAAATAATGAATGAACTGAAACATGTTGCTGACAAAATAATAAATGAAGTGGTTCAAAGTGTTAAATAATATATTAAATATGGACACGCCGTACATATTTTATATATGAAAAGTATATAAGACAAGTGGTTCAAAGTGTTAAATAATATATTAAATATGGACACGCCATACATATTTTATATATGAAAGGTATATAAGACAAGTGGTTCAAAGTGTTAAATAATATATTAAATATGGACACGCCGTACATATTTTATATATGAAAGGTATATAAGACAAGTGGTTCAAAGTGTTAAATAATATATTAAATATGGACACGCCGTACATATTTTATATATGAAAGGTATATAAGACAAGTGGTTCAGATTGTTCAATATAAAATCTCCAATCAGTATACTCAGTCTCAGACACGACTAATCAACTCATAATCTCTCACACAAACACACATACAATATTACTCACACACCAATTGGAGAGCCCCCTAGTGGTCACATGCTGTAGGGCCCTGCAGCCATAAACAATACGAGGGCTCCCTATTCCCTAAGGGTACTAGATAGAGACTAGGGTACTAGATAGGGAATAGGGTACTAGATATGGACTAGGGTACTAGATATGGACTAATGTACTGTATAGGGACTAGGGTACTGTCTAGGGACCAGGGCACCAGATAGAGACTAGAGTACTAGATAGAGACTAGAATACAGTATATAGACCAGGGCACCAGATAGAGACTAGGGTACTAGATAGAGACTAGAATACAGTATATAGACCAGGGCACCAGATAGAGACTAGGGTACTAGATAGAGACTAGGGCACCAGATAGAGACTAGAGTACTAGATAGAGACTAGAATACAGTATATGGGCCAGTGCACCAGATAGAGACTAGGGTACTAGATAGAGACTAGAATACAGTATATAGACCAGGGCACCAGATAGAGACTAGGGTACTAGATAGAGACTAGAATGCAGTATATAGACCAGGGCACCAGATAGAGACTAGGGTACTAGATAGAGACTAGAATACAGTATATAGACCAGGGCACCAGATAGAGACTAGAGTACTAGATAGAGACTAGAATACAGTATATAGACCAGGGCACCAGATAGAGACTAGGGTACTAGATAGAGACTAGAATACAGTATATAGACCAGGGCACCAGATAGAGACTAGGGTACTAGATAGAGACTAGAATACAGTATATAGACCTGGGCACCAGATAGAGACTAGGGTACTAGATAGAGACTAGAATACAGTATATAGACCAGGGCACCAGATAGAGACTAGAGTACTAGATAGAGACTAGAATACAGTATATAGACCAGGGCACCAGATAGAGACTAGGGTACTAGATAGAGACTAGAATACAGTATATAGACCAGGGCACCAGATAGAGACTAGGGTACTAGATAGAGACTAGAATACAGTATATAGACCAGGGCACCAGATAGAGACTAGAGTACTAGATAGAGACTAGAATACAGTATATAGACCAGTGCACCAGATAGAGACTAGGGTACTAGATAGAGACTAGAATACAGTATATAGACCAGGGCACCAGATAGAGACTAGAGTACTAGATAGAGACTAGAATACAGTATATAGACCAGGGCACCAGATAGAGACTAGAGTACTAGATAGAGACTAGAGTACTAGATAGAGACTAGAATACAGTATATGGGCCAGTGCACCAGATAGAGACTAGGGTACTAGATAGAGACTAGAATACAGTATATAGACCAGGGCACCAGATAGAGACTAGGGTACTAGATAGAGACTAGAATACAGTATATAGACCAGTGCACCAGATAGAGACTAGGGTACTAGATAGAGACTAGGGTACTAGATAGAGACTAAGGTACTAGATAGAGACTAGAGTACTAGATAGAGACTAGAGTACCAGATAGAGACTAGAGTACTAGATAGAGACTAGGGTACTAGATAGAGACTAGAGTACCAGATAGAGACTAGAGTACTAGATAGAGACTAGGGTACTAGATAGAGACTAGAGTACTAGGTAGAGACTGGTATATACTGGTAATATCAGGATGAATTCTTCAGTGAATAAAATTACAAACATGTCAGCAGCATTATGTTACCCCATAATGCCCAGGGTTTCAACTGGAGTTCCCAGAATACATTATGTTCCCCTCTCTGAGCAGGTAGACATATACATGATGAGGTACTAGTCTGTCTGACATCTGTCTGACATCTGTCTGACATCTCAGCATTTTGTTCTGATTCCAGGAGTGTGACCAGGTCCACATCGATGACGTCTCGTCAGACGACAACGGACAGGATCTCAGGTACCTACAGTTTCAGCACATTATTTCTGCCACGTCTGCCTGGCACCACGTCTGTCTGGCACCACGTCTGCCTGGCACCACGTCTGCCTGGCACCACGTCTGCCTGGTACCACGTCTGCCTGGTACCACGTCTGTCTGGCACCACGTCTGCCTGGCACCACGTCTGTCTGGCACCACGTCTGCCTGGCACCACGTCTGCCTGGCACCACGTCTGCCTGGCACCACGTCTGTCTGGCACCACGTCTGCCTGGCACCACGTCTGCCTGGCACCACGTCTGCCTGGCACCACGTCTGCCTGGCACCACGTCTGTCTGGCACCACGTCTGCCTGGCACCACGTCTGCCTGGCACCACGTCTGCCTGGCACCACGTCTGCCTGGCACCACGTCTGTCTGGCACCACGTCTGCCTGGCACCACGTCTGCCTGGCACCACGTCTGCCTGGCACCACGTCTGCCTGGCACCACGTCTGCCTGGCACCACGTCTGCCTGGCACTATGAAAAGGATCCCCTATAGAATTCCCTTCCCTATTTCTTCTTGTGTCAGCAGTGGTGCAGTTCCATCTAACCTCCATCTAACCTTTTTTCTTCATGCCCATAGCACATATAACTTTGGCTCAGATGGGTTCCATGCTGCAGCCACTAGTGCCAACCTGTGCCTGGCAACAGGGGTCAGAGGAGGGGTGGACTGGATGAGGAAACTGGCCTTCCGCTACAGACGAGTAAAAGAAATTTACACCACCTACAAAAACAATGTTGGAGGTAAACCTATATCACACACACACACACACACTGTGTCTGTACCTTGATGTGTCTGTACCTTGGTGTGTCTGTACCCTGGTGTGTCTGTATCCTGGTGTGTCTGTATCCTGGTGTGTATTTAGTATGTCTGTTTGTAAGCCCACATACCGCAGCTCTTTGTCAGGCAGGTACATGTTGAAGGTATTTGAAGGTCTCTCCAACCTAAACATCTCTCCTTGTAGGTCTGCTGGGTCCGGCGAAAAGAGAAGCCTGGTTGCAATTGCGAGCGGAAATTGAAGCCTTGACTGATTCCTGGTTAACACTGGCACTGAAGGCACTCACATTAATCCACTCAAGGTAGGACACACACACATTAGTCCACTCATGGTAGGACACACACACACATTAGTCCACTCATGGTAGGACACACACACACACAAACACACATTAGTCTTCTCATGGTAGGACACACACAAACACACATTAGTCCACTTATGGTAGGACACACACACACATTAGTCCACTCATGGTAGGACACACACACATTAGTCCACTCATGGTAGGACACACACACACACACACCCACACACATTAGTCCACTCATGGTAGGACACACACACACACACACCCACACACATTAGTCCACTCATGGTAGGACACACACACACACATTGATCCACTCATGGTAGGACACACACACACACACACATTAGTCCACTCATGGTAGGACACACACACACACACACATTAGTCCACTCATGGTAGGACACACACACACACATTAGTCCACTCATGGTAGGACATGCACACACACACACACACTAGTCCACTCATGGTAGGACACACACACACATTAGTCCACTCATGCTAGGACACACACACACACACACACATTAGTCCACTCATGCTAGGAGACCCAACCCAGAGCCCCCCACATATGCAGAGAACAGTAGAAACTCCTCATATAGGCTGTATTCATCTGTATTCATCAGTATTCATCAGAGAACAGTAGAAACTCCTCATATAGGCTGTATTCATCTGTATTCATCAGTATTCATCAGAGAACAGTAGAAACTCCTCATATAGGCTGTATTCATCTGTATTCATCAGTATTCATCAGAGAACAGTAGAAACTCCTCATATAGGCTGTATTCATCTGTATTCATCTGTATTCATCAGAGAACAGTAGAAACTCCTCATATAGGCTGTATTCATCTGTATTCATCAGTATTCATCAGAGAACAGTAGAAACTCCTCATATAGGCTGTATTCATCTGTATTCATCAGTATTCATCAGAGAACAGTAGAAACTCCTCATATAGGCTGTATTCATCAGTATTCATCAGTATTCATCAGAGAACAGTAGAAACTCCTCATATAGGCTGTATTCATCTGTATTCATCTGTATTCATCAGAGAACAGTAGAAACTCCTCATATAGGCTGTATTCATCTGTATTCATCAGTATTCATCAGAGAACAGTAGAAACTCCTCATATAGGCTGTATTCATCTGTATTCATCAGTATTCATCAGTATTCATCAGAGAACAGTAGAAACTCCTCATATAGGCTGTATTCATCTGTATTCATCTGTATTCATCAGAGAACAGTAGAAACTCCTCATATAGGCTGTATTCATCTGTATTCATCAGTATTCATCAGAGAACAGTAGAAACTCCTCATATAGGCTGTATTCATCTGTATTCATCAGTATTCATCAGTATTCATCAGAGAACAGTAGAAACTCCTCATATAGGCTGTATTCATCAGTATTCATCAGTATTCATCAGAGAACAGTAGAAACTCCTCATATAGGCTGTATTCATCTGTATTCATCTGTATTCATCAGAGAACAGTAGAAACTCCTCATATAGGCTGTATTCATCTGTATTCATCAGTATTCATCAGAGAACAGTAGAAACTCCTCATATAGGCTGTATTCATCTGTATTCATCAGTATTCATCAGTATTCATCAGAGAACAGTAGAAACTCCTCATATAGGCTGTATTCATCTGTATTCATCAGTATTCATCAGAGAACAGTAGAAACTCCTCATATAGGCTGTATTCATCAGTATTCATCAGTATTCATCAGAGAACAGTAGAAACTCCTCATATAGGCTGTATTCATCTGTATTCATCTGTATTCATCAGAGAACAGTAGAAACTCCTCATATAGGCTGTATTCATCTGTATTCATCAGTATTCATCAGAGAACAGTAGAAACTCCTCATATAGGCTGTATTCATCTGTATTCATCAGTATTCATCAGTATTCATCAGAGAACAGTAGAAACTCCTCATATAGGCTGTATTCATCAGTATTCATCTTGTCCCACCTCTTTACTGGAGCTTCATGTCATCATCCCTTCTGTCATCCCATCTCTCATCCTCAACAGGTCGAACTGTGTGAATATCCTGGTGACCACCACACAGCTCATACCAGCCCTGGCTAAAGTCCTGCTCTACGGCCTGGGAATAGTCTTTCCTATTGAGAATATTTATAGTGCCACCAAAATAGGTAAATATGCTCTACTATGTGTCTGTATGTGTATGGTTCTCTACTTGTATACTTTGGATTGACTACAGTTATGTCGTTTTCTTTGTCTAACTGTCTCGCTCTTTCTGTCGGTCTGTCTGTTCCTCAGTTTGTCTGTCACTTTTCAATTTCAATTTAACAGTCTTTATTGGCATGGGAAACAAAGCATTGGAAAATTAAATGAAATAAATGAAATAAAATCTGTCTCTGTCTGTATCTTTCTGTCTGTCAGTTTGTCTTTCTGTCTCTCTATTTTTGATTCTTTGCTTGTATTGTTTAGATTGTCTGCAGTTATGTAAGTTTCTCTGGCTGTCTCTCTTTCTCTCTGTCTGTCTTTCTGTCTCTCTGTCTGTCTCTCTTTCTTTCTTGTTTTTTCTGTGTTTGGACATGTGATTGGTCAGCTGTGGTGGGGGGACAGTTGATTGGTCAGTTGTGTTGAGCCAGGTGATCTGTTGCGATGAGTCTGCCAGTCTGTTTATATCTATGACCTGTCTGTCTATGACCTGTCTGTCTATGACCTGTCTGTTTCTGATCTGTCTATCTGCATGTCTCAGACTTCTCTCAGTTTATCTCTGACCTGTCTGTCTCTCTCTGTCCTGTCTCTGTCCTGTCTGTCTCTATCCTGTCTGTCTCTCTCTGTCTCTTTCCTGTCTGTCTCTCTCTGTCCTGTCTGTCTGTGTCCTGTCTGTCTGTGTCCTGTCTGTCTCTGACCTGTATGTCTCTGACCTGTCTGTCTCTGACCTGTCTGTCTCTGACTTGTCTGGTTTCAGGGAAGGAGAGCTGTTTTGAGAGGGTAATTCAGAGGTTTGGGAGAAAGGTTGTCTACGTCGTCGTTGGAGACGGAGTGGAGGAGGAACAAGGCTCCAAAAAAGTATGTGGAAAATATCCTAGATATACAATGAATAGATAGGATGCAGTAAACTCCTAATGTTCAAGATAGAACCCAAATGTTTATTTTTTTTCTAAGAAGGTTTCCATAACAAATTGCATTCCATTTGCATTTTAACTTTTATTTTGTGGCCCAAATCAAACTTTGATTTAATCCCACGACACTAAAGGAAAAACAGCAGTGTTTTCATCAGAAACAGTCCAAAAGTGGAGCAAAACCAACAATATACATTTTTTTGCGAATGTTACAACATGGTACAAATCTAGTAATATAATGTGTGAGTGATGTTTACTTGATTACTTTCTTCCACTTATGTTAGTCATTATTTATTTTATCTTTCTTATTTTCCACTTGCTTTGGCGCAGCACTACTTCATATAGCAGAAAAGCCTTTAATATTGAGAGAGACAGGAAGAGAGAGAGAAGTAGAGGGGGATGAAGAGAGATGTAATAATGACATAATTGTACCCCTCCTTTCAGCAGACTGAATGTATGTTCTGTCAGACAGATCCTTACAATAACATTTACAGGAGAACCCAAATTGAACACACATTCAAACGCTTTAATTCTTCTGGATGAAATGACTATATTTATTGCAATGTCAAACCTGTTAAAATAGAAAACACTAATTTTCCTTCCTGCACTCTCCCCCTCTCTTTTTACCTTTTCTCTCTCCCCCTCTCTTTTTACCTTTTCTCTCTCCCCCTCTCTTTTTACCTTTTCTCTCTCTCCCTCTCTTTTTACCTTTTCTCTCCCCCTCCCCCAGTAAGTTATGAGTGTGTTTCTGCCCAAGGGTTGTGTGTCTTCTCTGTTAGGATATTGACCACACTAACACCAAATAATGAACTACCTGATGAACCACGCACACACGCACGCACACACACACACACGCACGCACACACACACACACACACACACCTCATCAATGGACCTGGCTCTCCCTTGAGCTGTCTGACCAAAAAATCTATATAATGGAAGTGTGAGAGAGTAAGTGAGAGAGTAAGGGAGAGAGAATGAGAGAATGAAAGAGGGACAGTTTGACCTGTGAACTTTTGGTTCAAACGGTATGCTTTTCTACGTTGAGATTGACACACACAGCCTGACACTAAACTGAAAACGAATCTGGTGGAAAAAACTGCCTATTTTGCTGTGAGTGTCTGAGTGATGAGAGAGAGTACGTCACCCCAATCCAAACAGAACAAGTTTCTCGGCAAAATGCCCACTAAAAGGTTTCTATGCACACATCAGAGAGGATGATGAAATAACGTAGAAATAACGTAGAAATAACACAACAGTTTCACCAGTCAGACGCCACTGATCAGACGCCACTGTCTGTCAAGCTGCACAAGTCCAACTTGTCCTCCCCCTAGCCAAAAATCCTGAAACGCCAAAACTGTTGGGCCTCTAGACAGTAATTACCAATGCCAGAGTCACAGAAACGCTGAGAAGAGAGAAAGGAGGAGAGAAGGGAGAAAGAGATACCATCTCCGGGCTTTTAAACTTAAAAGCAAAGACGATTGACAAAACAAAAAGCAAAGAGCTTTTTAAGGGTCACTGGAAGCCATCCTAAGCGTAACATGCCTGGGAGAGAAAGGACTCCTCTTTGATAAGACAGAGGTAATGGATTACAGAATGTAGGAGAGGAGGAGGAAGCAAGGGACGATGTCAGCGATATGGAAGAAAGGTAAGGGAGAGGGAAGTGTCAAGGTGAGAGAGGGGGTGGGTCCAGCATAGGGGGTGGGGGGGTGTCTGAAGCAGACAAGACCCCTTTATTCTTTCTGACTCATGTTTCTCCCGTTTTCCTGCTCTCTGCATGCAAACAATATGTCATTAGTTGAATCTCTAGAGAAGAGTTATCTACTACAGGTGGAGGTTTAGTCAACCTCACAAACTCAGAACCAATACCCCATGTGGAACCAAACAGGTGGAGGCTGTGTTGGTGGGTGGGTGGGTGTTCTGGTTGTCAACCTCATGCTGGTACGACCATAAATGTGACAGAAATAGTTGTGTTCCCTGACTGACCCCAATAGTTTAGATGTTGAGCCTGGGACTCTGTGTGTGATCCCATCACCTGACCTGCCTAAGCCAATGCCTCACCTCGTCTTGGCTAAACTAGCTTGTTAGGAATCGATTTTCTTTCTTAATTAGTTGTTGAGGTGATTCTAACGGTGGTGTTTTAACTACACAGCACAACATGCCCTTCTGGAGGATCTCTAGCCACTCTGACCTGATGGCCCTACACCACGCTCTGGATCTGGAGTACCTGTAGCTGCTACACCACGCTCTAGATCTGGAGTACCTGTAGCTGCTACACCACGCTCTGGACCTGGAGTACCTGTAGCTGCTACACCACGCCCCTGACCTGGAGTACCTGTAGCTGCTACACCACGCCCCTGACCTGGAGTACCTGTAGCGGCTACACCACGCCCCTGACCTGGAGTACCTGTAGCGGCTACACCACACCCCTGACCTGGAGTACCTGTAGCTGCCCGGGCTCTAAAACCTACAAACTCCCACAGGCCTCACCATCCTGGACCTGAAGTAGCCCTGCAGACCCCTGTGTGGGTCAAAACCTGCTGGTCTCCACCTGCTAGTCACCACCTCTGGTGACTACCTATTGAGCTAACGCTCAGCTCCGCCCACAACTCGACCTCACAACCTTTCAACTTTCACCTCCGTCTCTCTGGCTCCATGGCCCGGTTCGCTCTCTCTCCAGCCAGACCAGGGTCCTCCTGGCATCTCCTTTCATAACCTCTCTGCCCCTTGCCCTTCACTAGAGAGAAATGAAAGGACAAAAGACAGTGGAGACATTACAGCTACATGGCTGGTTCCAGGCTTCTGGTTCAAATTTTCTGGTTCCAGGCTTCTGGTTCCAGGCTGACACATTGCCACATCTCGTCTTAACCCAACACCTTTTTTTCTGTTTGTTCCTTGGTTCTGAAGCAAGCGGAGAAGGGGAGGGACAGTTTGAAACATTTACAGCATTGCAGCTGCTCACCCTGGTTACTGTGAAGCCATCAGTGTTTAATGGCCTATCGTCAGTCCATCTGTGCCCTCCTCCTGGACCGGACACCAGAGCTGAAGACCAACACTGACCTGGGTACAGAGTTTAGAGAGAAGACCTTCAACCAGCTCAAACTGTCCAGACTACTGCTCACATCCAACTCTCTCTCCGTCTCTCTCTCTGTCTCTCCCTCTCGGTCTCTCATCTCTGTGTAAAAACAGAGGGGACATGTTGTTTCCTGATGTGGGTCCTCAGACTGGGAGTCCCGTGGGTCTTCTTATTTATGAACACTGGCACTCTCACTAAAATAAGGAACCTCCATTTAAAAGTGCTTTTATTCCCACTACTACCACACAGTGTACCAGAGCCAGACAAAATGACATACAATTGAAACTCTAGAGGAAGACGAAACCAAACAAAAAGTTGTTCTCAAATAATTTTAAATTAAGAAACTTTATTTACAATGATGCTCAGACAATCGTGTACAGAGGATGTCTTTTTGTGTGTGTACATTTGTAATCACTGGACGATTCCTTCATATAATACATTAATAGGTACATGTTCTTGAAAAGGCGAAAGGTTCTGCTTTTTTGTTGAAGTCGGAAGGATTTGGTGGTTGCCGTGCCGACGCGATGTGCCTCTCCTCTGAGCTGAGGGGTGAGGTGTTGATTCAAACATACGTGTTGTTCATTAAAACAAACATGTAAATAATAACAGCTGTTTTTCATGATTTGTTTTGTCAAGACCAAAGGCATGGATGTCAAGTGTCAATAATAATTTTGTTGTCTCCATCACATGTTTCTTTGTGAACTTCGTAATCCCAAATGGCATCTGAAGTGTACTACAATACACCATAAGTAGTGGACTATCTTGGGAGTGCAGTTTGGGACACATCCCCTCTGTCCCTTCAGCTGAAATAAGCTGTGTGATTTCAGTCACATCTCAACTAGACATGCAGACTTTTCATCATGTAGTTTCCAGGTAACATTTAATATGGGGATGTTTATTCCCAATCAATGTGTTAAACGTTTAAAAAAGTATCATTAGACTGGCTTCTAATCTGGTCTTAAACCAAATTGTTTTAACTGTTCAAATACAGCCCCTTAGTTCTGAGCCGGGGGGACGACAATTTGAATACAGCCCCTTAGTTCTTAGAACAATTTGAATTAATTTGGGAATTTTTAATTTGTTCAGCATTCGAGAAGACAACAAAAATATACCGTGAAAAAAACTGGTTTCGTTATCTTTTTCTACAATGAGACAAAAATTGTTGTACATTGTCATTTTGTATGAAGTAGTGTTTTATTTTGAATTATTAATTATTGTGTTGTTGTGTCCCACTTAAATTTTAAGTTAAATATCTGTAGTCAATTGAACTACAGTTGATGACCTGTTGATCAGTGCTCGTTGTGTAGGAGTAATTGACTGATCCCAGCTATTATAAGAGAAGATAAACCACTAACTCACATAATAAAGGGTTTATTTATCACACAGACATACACATGTGATACACACAAACACTTGCTATTGACTGTGAATATCTTAAAACAGGAACTGCTTCCAGGTCAGTTTCTACATCAAGCCTCCCTGACTTCCTCCCTGCTGGCTGTTCTTAGATCAGTTTCATCTCTATTGCAAAGACATCCAACGTACATAATGCTGTCTTCAGGGTTGCATTTTCTCTCTCTTTTCCCTCTTAGCTTTTTCAGGGGACTACATATTGCTGCTAGAACAAGGTAACCGATAAGACGAGGGGAAAATGTTTTATAGAATTCATACGTACCGCAAAGGCTTTTTTTATTATGTTGCAATCATAACTGCAAACTGGAAAAACTTTACACTTATAACGTGGTCCTCTTGGTGAAATGGAAAAAAACGCAAACGTTTGTTGTGTCAGCAAAAGATGTGTACAGATGTTTTTGACATTATTATTTGATTGTGTTTAAATTAATAAAAATTGATTTGTGAAATGTTATGCGTCTCTGTGTCGTCTGGTCTCATGATTTGAACTGTGTCATTGAAATCTGCACAACATTCTAATAATTTACCAGTCGGTCCATTTATTTGGATATAGTCAGAAAATAATTATATTTCCATGTGTGTAGTTTGGCAGAGAAGGTATTCACATTCCTTTAAGGTAGGAGGTCAGTTACAGGAAGACATAATATGTCACTGGCACAGAATTTGAGATTGATAGATAATTATGTGCTTGTTTAAAATGCATGTAACATAATAGCTAAAACAGCAGTCGTACAGTTTTGATTTAGTGTTTACTGAAATATATTTTCTAAAACTTTTCACAGATTTAAAAAATGCTGATGACATTATTGAATAAATGTCTTGTTTAGAATCTGTCACAATGGAGGCAATCCCAGTGGCTGTACAAATACAAAACGTCATTATTATGTCAGTGTTATCAGCATTATTTATTATAACTTATTTTATTATTTATTTTTATTTATTTTATCACTACTGTCAGATATCAGTCTATAAAGACCATCACTACTGTCAGATATCAGTCTATAAAGACCATCACTACTGTCAGATATCAGTCTATAAAGACCATCACTACTGTCAGATATCAGTCTATAAAGACCATCACTTCTGTCAGATATCAGTCTATAAAGACCATCACTACTGTCAGATATCAGTCTATAAAGACCATCACTACTGTCAGATATCAGTCTATAAAGACCATCACTACTGTCAGATATCAGTCTATAAAGACCATCACTACTGTCAGATATCAGTCTATAAAGACCATCACTACTGTCAGATATCAGTCTATAAAGACCATCACTACTGTCAGATATCAGTCTATAAAGACCATCACTTCTGTCAGATATCAGTCTATAAAGACCATCACTTCGGTCAGATATCAGTCTATAAAGACCATCACTTCTGTCAGATATCAGTCTATAAAGACCATCACTTCTGTCAGATATCAGGTTCAACAAGCTGCAGGATGTATGTGACCCCGAAAATGGCCAGAATGTACATCAGTCGACAGACTGGGCAGTTACTCACAGGTTCAGGAAATTAATTTGAGACAGGAATATTACCAATAACATCCTAATTATTATGTGGATTATAACGATTGGGCTTGTTTTTTTTTGTCTTTTGTAACTTGGATTGTTGTGCCGTGTTTTTAAAATAAAAAACATTCAGTAGGGAAGGGATTATGTAGAGGAAAAATTAGATGTAACTTTAAATAATGAAAAGGGGGAGGTGACAATACGAACTCATTCAGTAGCCGGCGTTTGAGGATCTGTGAAACTCGACTCAGACAGCGACACATCAGGTTTAAATCCTTTTCGTGTTAGTCTGAGGAGCGAACACACACTGAACTCCAGTCACGTCTGGTCCAGTAGGCTTGGGAAATCATCTGTATTCCCTCAGCCTGTCTGGGAAATCATCCGTATTCCCTCAGCCTGTCTGGGAAATCATCCGTATTCCCTCAGCCTGTCTGGGAAATCATCCGTATTCCCTCAGCCTGCCTGTGACATCATCCGTATTCCCTCAGCCTGTCTGGGACTTCATCCGTATTCCCTCAGCCTGTCTGTGACATCATCCGTATTCCCTCAGCCTGTCTGGGACATCATCCGTATTCCCTCAGCCTGTCTGTGACATCATCCGTATTCCCTCAGCCTGTCTGTGACATCATCCGTATTCCCTCAGCCTGTCTGTGACATCATCCGTATTCCCTCAGCCTGCTGGGACATCATCCGTATTCCCTCAGCCTGTCTGGGACTTCATCCTTATTCCCTCAGCCTGTCTGTGACATCATCCGTATTCCCTCAGCCTGTCTGTGACATCATCCGTATTCCCTCAGCCTGCTGGGACATCATCCGTATTCCCTCAGCCTGTCTGGGACTTCATCCGTATTCCCTCAGCCTGTCTGGGATGTCTGTGACATCATCCGTATTCCCTCAGCCTGTCTGGGACATCATCCGTATTCCCTCAGCCTGTCTGTGACATCATCCGTATTCCCTCAGCCTGTCTGGGACATCATCCGTATTCCCTCAGCCTGTCTGTGACATCATCCGTATTCCCTCAGCCTGTCTGTGACATCATCCGTATTCCCTCAGCCTGTCTGGGACATCATCCGTATTCCCTCAGCCTGCTGGGACATCATCCGTATTCCCTCAGCCTGTCTGGGACTTCATCCGTATTCCCTCAGCCTGTCTGGGACATCATCCGTATTCCCTCAGCCTGTCTGTGACATCATCCGTATTCCATCAGCCTGTCTGTGACATCTTCCGTATTCCCTCAGCCTGCTGGGACATCATCCGTATTCCCTCAGTCTGTCTGGGACTTCATCCGTATTCCCTCAGCCTGTCTGGGAAATCATCCGTATTCCCTCAGCCTGTCTGGGACATCATCCGTATTCCCTCAGCCTGCTGGGACATCATCCGTATTCCCTCAGCCTGTCTGGGAATTCATCCGTATTCCCTCAGCCTGTCTGTGACATCATCCGTATTCCCTCAGCCTGTCTGTGACATCATCCGTATTCCCTCAGCCTGTCTGTGACATCATCCGTATTCCCTCAGCCTGCTGGGACATCATCCGTATTCCCTCAGCCTGTCTGGGAAATCATCCGTATTCCCTCAGCCTGTCTGGGACTTCATCCGTATTCCCTCAGCCTGTCTGTGACATCATCCGTATTCCCTCAGCCTGTCTGTGACATCATCCGTATTCCCTCAGCCTGTCTGTGACATCATCCGTATTCCCTCAACCTGCTGGGACATCATCCGTATTCCCTCAGCCTGTCTGGGACTTCATCCGTATTCCCTCAGCCTGCTGGGACATCATCCGTATTCCCTCAGCTTGTCTGGGACTTCATCCGTATTCCCTCAGCCTGTCTGGGACTTCATCCGTATTCCCTCAGCCTGCTGGGACATCATCCGTATTCCCTCAGCCTGTCTGGGACTTCATCCGTATTCCCTCAGCCTGTCTGGGACTTCATCCGTATTCCCTCAGCCTGTCTGGGACATCATCCGTATTCCCTCAGCCTGTCTGTGACATCATCCGTATTCCCTCAGCCTGTCTGTGACATCATCCGTATTCCCTCAGCCTATCTGTGACATCATCCGCATTCCATCTGCGTGTCTGGGACATCATCCGTATTCCATCTGTGTGTCTGAGCAGAGGGAAAACGTATCAAAAAGAACAATCCCTGTCGTGTTTAGCGGTCTGAAGGGAAAACAGACACAGTTCTGTCTCCCCCGAAGAAGCAGGCTCACTCTTAAATGGAACCCTATTCACTTCTGTAGAACACAACTGTGGGATACACAGAAAGCACCTAGGGCCCTTTGGAGTGAACAGGGGTGCATTTGGGACACCTGTCAGTCAGATACCCAGACTCTCACAGCTCTTTCAGCTGTCGGTAAATGTGTAGACGAGCAGTAAAAGCTGGTTGTATTGCTGCAATACATTTGCTCCCGTATGACCGGTTAAACTGGCCTCCATAACAAACTTACAGATGGATTGAGGCACGAGGAAGCATCATTAAGTATCATCCAAATTATACTTTAATTGGAATAGGCTGCCATTTTGTATATTTTTAGCCATTTGCTAATCAGTGTAGTTCTATGAGATCAGATGAGTGAATGATTAGTCCCAGAACATTTGCATGAAGTTAGCTGAACACAAACAAGCCAATGTTGTTCTGTAAATTGCAATATGACTGAGCACGTGTCGACTCGGTGTTCTCAGATGGAAAACATGAATCCTTCACCTCTATTTCAATTAACTAATGATGGATGTTCAATTAGTCGACCTACTATCAATCTGGAGACCTGTCCTAACTCTGTCCTACAGAGACCTGTCCAAACTCAGACAGATCTCAAACTCAGACAGATCTCAAACTCAGACACATCTCAAACTCAGACACATCTCAAACTCAGACACATCTCAAACTCAGACACATCTCAAACTCAGACACATCTCAAACTCAGACACATCTCAAGCTCTCAACTCTCCCACGTCTGGCTTGTTGATGCGATGAGGCAAGTACAAAAGCGTAAAACTTCATGAAATTGGGAGGGGTGAATTAACAGGGAAGATGGGAAAACCACATTTAAATGGCATGGGAATTGATCCAATATGAAATAGAATTGAGTTTGCAATGCATGTTGGATTCATAGCATCCAGAATTGTCATTGTGGTTTCGAAGAGTCATTTTTTTGGGGGGTTGGTTACAGAGAGGGTTGGAGTTCTCCTCTACCCCCATCCTGGCTTTTGTTACATTCTGACATTCTGGACTGTCTTAGTTTGAACCACCTCATAAAATCCAGCTCATAAATATTGTTAATGTGTTATTTAAACTCAACTTCCTATGACGAGAGGTGGTTTGATGTTTCAGATGTATGGTCTACCATGCCCTGTTTGTGCTGACCAGACATACCTTCCCCAGGGAATGATATGATGTTATTATAAACGCTCAACCGGGACTCTAAAGACTCTTTCTGAATAAATGGTCTCTCTTGAAGACCTGCTAGAACTGTATGATGCGTCAAATTTACTATTATGGAGAATTGCAGTGTCTCTGAGGAACCAGTGAGAAGTCTACTGCCACTGGATAAATGTTCAGGCAGAGTAGAACTGAGCGCCAGGATGGGATAAGGACTACATCTGGATCGTGACCACATCTGGATGGGATAGTGACCACATCTGGATGGGATAGTGACCACATCTGGATGGGATAGTGACCACATCTGGATAGTGACCACATCTGGATGGGATAGTGACCACATCAGGATAGTGACCACATCTGGATGGGATAGTGACCACATCTGGATGGGATAGTGACCACATCTGGATGGGATAGTGACCACATCTGGATGGGATAGTGACCGCATCTGGATGGGATAGTGACCACATCTGGATGGGATAGTGACCACATCTGGATGGGATGGTGACCACATCTGGATGGGATAGTGACCACATATGGATGGGATAGTGACCACATCTGGATGGGATAGTGACCACATCTGGATGGGATAGTGACCACATCTGGATGGGATAGTGACCAGATGTGGCCTTGATGCCACCCCCCTCACCCGCTTAACACACCCACCCCTCCCGCAACCCTCTGCCCAAACCCACCCCTCCCTCCCCCATCTGCCCAAACCCCAACCACCATAACAGAGACCCCAGAAAAAACGATGTGAAATAATAAACATTCTTTTGGCTGATTTACAGTCCTGCCTAGACAGTGATTTCATGCAGATTGTTCTCCCCCAGCTCTCTGACTGTGCATGACAAGTACATCACAACTCAACTACTATTGTATTACATAGAAACAGGCTCCAGTCCACAACCAAAAACCCTGATCTGGCCATAGTTTCTTTACAAGCCGATGAACCTATTAATAGAATCTGCAGAGTGCTTGTGTCACAAATGACACTTGTTCCAAGTGGACAGGATGCAGTTTGGGATGTCCCCTGACTCTGAGACTAGTGTCTCCAACTGAGTCTGAGTCTGTCTCATGCCTTTAGCAAGTGGGAACTATGAAGATTTATATGGAGAGAAAAAGGGAGCAGAGGGAAAACAAAAGAAAGACGATAACTGAGAGGGAATGGAGTGGGAGAAAAAGAAAGAGGGCGAGGAAGAAAGAAAGGCGTGAGATAGGATTAAAAACAACGAATGGCTTCGCTCCATAAATCTGACAACAAAGACTTATTGCTTAACGCCAAAAACATAATAATGAAAGAACACGAGTCTGTGGGTGTGTGGCTGAAGTGTGGCTGGCTGTGTGTGTGTGGCTGGTGTGTGTGTGTGTGTGGCTGGTGTTTGGCTGGTGTGTGGCTGGTGTGTGTGTGGCTGGTGTGTGTGTGGCTGGTGTGTGGCTGGTGTGTGTGTGTGGCTGGTGTTTGGCTGGTGTGTGGCTGGTGTGTGTGTGTGTGGCTGGTGTGTGTGGCTGGTGTGTGGCTGGCTGTTGTGTGTGGCTGGTGTGTGGCGCTGGTGTGTGTGGCTGGTGTGTTGCTGGTGTGTGTGGCTGGTGTGTGTGTGTGTGTGTGGCTGGTGTGTGTGGCTGGTGTGTGGGGCTGGTGTGTGGCTGTGTGTGTGGCTGGTGTGTGTGTGGCTGGTGTGTGTGTGGCTGGT
Source organism: Dallia pectoralis (assembly GCA_029465975.1). NCBI lineage: Eukaryota > Metazoa > Chordata > Actinopteri > Esociformes > Umbridae > Dallia > Dallia pectoralis. Next base: position 24,341,946 of record CM055733.1, read on the forward strand.
GTGTGTGTGGCTGGTGTGTGTGTGGCTGGTGTGTGTGTGTGTGTGTGGCTGTGTGTGTGTATGTGTGTGTGTGTGTGTGTGGCTGGTGTGTGGGGCTGGTGTGTGGGGCTGGTGTGTGTGTGTGTGTGTGTGTGTGTGGCTGGTGTGTGGGGCTGGTGTGTGGCTGTGTGTGGGGCTGGTGTGTCTGTGTGGCTGGTGTGTGTGTGGCTGGTGTGTGTGTGGCTGGTGTGTGTGTGTGGCTGGTGTGTGGGGCTGGTGTGTGGGGCTGGTGTGTGTGTGTGTGTGTGGCTGGTGTGTGTGGCTGGTGTGTGGGGCTGGTGTGTGGCTGTGTGTGGGGCTGGTGTGTGTGTGTGGCTGGTGTGTGTGTGGCTGGTGTGTGTGTGGCTGGTGTGTGTGTGTGTGGCTGGTGTGTGTGTGTGGCTGGTGTGTGTGGCTGGTGTGTGTGGCTGGTGTGTGTGGCTGGTGTGTGTGGCTGGCTGTGGTTACACCAGTCCTAAATGATATTGTTGTTGTGCTGGAGGCTACAGACAGCAGCACCGCTCGGCATTCTGGGATTATTGCATTTTTTCGGATGAGGAACTCTACTCGTTTAACATCTCTCATCTGCAGATTTCCCTGTCGGGTTTCTTGCCCTTTTGCAGAGGTACACACACACACATACACACACACTGTGTGTCCAAATCTCTTTCCTACATACCACAACATCTAAACATGGCTCTGTGGATGTGATTTCAGTTACTTGAGACAGATGTGTTGTTGTGCAGGAGAATGGAGACCATCTCCTTAATAACTACCTGTTAACTACCAGCCATAATCATCAAAAAGGCCTTGTTGAAACTATTTCCCAGGCAGTGTGTAATAGTGTGGAGATCTGGTGTATCTTATCTGTATAAACTACTACCCAGTGTGTAATAGTGTAGAGATCTGGTGTATCTTATCTGTATAAACTACTACCCAGTGTGTAATAGTGTGGAGATCTGGTGTATCTAATCTGTTTAAACTACTACCCAGTGTGTAATAGTGTGGAGATCTGGTGTATCTAATCTGTATAAACTACTACCCAGTGTGTAATAGTGTGGAGATCTGGTGTATCTTATCTGTATAAACTACTACCCAGTGTGTAATAGTGTAGAGATCTGGTGTATCTTATCTGTTTAAACTACTACCCAGTGTGTAATAGTGTAGAGATCTGGTGTATCTTATCTGTTTAAACTACTACCCAGCAGTGTGTAATAGTGTAGAGATCTGGTGTATCTTATCTGTTTAAACTACTACCCAGCAGTGTGTAATAGTGTAGAGATCTGGTGTATCTTATCTGTTTAAACTACTACCCAGTGTGTAATAGTGTGGAGATCTGGTGTATCTTATCTGTTTAAACTACTACCCAGTGTGTAATAGTGTAGAGATCTGGTGTATCTTATCTGTTTAAACTACTACCCAGTGTGTAATAGTGTAGAGATCTGGTGTATCTTATCTGTATAAACTACTACCCAGTGTGTAATAGTGTAGAGATCTGGTGTATCTAATATGTATAAACTACTACCCAGTGTGTAATAGTGTATAGATCTGGTGTATCTTATCTGTTTAAACTACTACCCAGTGTGTAATAGTGTAGAGATCTGGTGTATCTTATCTGTTTAAACTACTACCCAGTGTGTAATAGTGTAGAGATCTGGTGTATCTTATCTGTATAAACTACTACCCAGTGTGTAATAGTGTGGAGATCTGGTGTATCTAATCTGTTTAAACTACTACCCAGTGTGTAATAGTGTAGAGATCTGGTGTATCTAATCTGTTTAAACTACTACCCAGTGTGTAATAGTGTAGAGATCTGGTGTATCTTATCTGTTTAAACTACTACCCAGTGTGTAATAGTGTAGAGATCTGGTGTATCTAATCTGTTTAAACTACTACCCAGTGTGTAATAGTGTAGAGATCTGGTGTATCTTATCTGTTTAAACTACTACCCAGTGTGTAATAGTGTGGAGATCTGGTGTATCTTATCTGTTTAAACTACTACCCAGTGTGTAATAGTGTAGAGATCTGGTGTATCTAATCTGTTTAAACTACTACCCAGTGTGTAATAGTGTAGAGATCTGGTGTATCTTATCTGTATAAACTACTACCCAGTGTGTAATAGTGTGGAGATCTGGTGTATCTTATCTGTATAAACTACTACCCAGTGTGTAATAGTGTAGAGATCTGGTGTATCTTATCTGTTTAAACTACTACCCAGTGGGTAATAGTGTAGAGATCTGGTGTATCTTATCTGTATAAACTACTACCCAGTGTGTAATAGTGTGGAGATCTGGTGTATCTAATATGTATAAACTACTACCCAGTGTGTAATAGTGTAGAGATCTGGTGTATCTTATCTGTTTAAACTACTACCCAGTGTGTAATAGTGTAGAGATCTGGTGTATCTTATCTGTTTAAACTACTACCCAGTGTGTAATAGTGTAGAGATCTGGTGTATCTTATCTGTATAAACTACTACCCAGTGTGTAATAGTGTAGAGATCTGGTGTATCTTATCTGTATAAACTACTACCCAGTGTGTAATAGTGTGGAGATCTGGTGTATCTTATCTGTATAAACTACTACCCAGTGTGTAATAGTGTGGAGATCTGGTGTATCTTATCTGTTTAAACTACTACCCAGTGTGTAATAGTGTAGAGATCTGGTGTATCTTATCTGTATAAACTACTACCCAGTGTGTAATAGTGTAGAGATCTGGTGTATCTTATCTGTTTAAACTACTACCCAGTGTGTAAAAGTGTAGAGATCAGGTGTATCTAATCTGTTTAAACTACTACCCAGTGTGTAATAGTGTAGAGATCTGGTGTATCTTATCTGTTTAAACTACTACCCAGTGTGTAATAGTGTGGAGATCTGGTGTATCTTATCTGTATAAACTACTACCCAGTGTGTAATAGTGTAGAGATCTGGTGTATCTAATCTGTTTAAACTACTACCCAGTGTGTAATAGTGTAGAGATCTGGTGTATCTTATCTGTTTAAACTACTACCCAGTGTGTAATAGTGTGGAGATCTGGTGTATCTTATCTGTATAAACTACTACCCAGTGTGTAATAGTGTAGAGATCTGGTGTATCTTATCTGTTTAAACTACTACCCAGTGTGTAATAGTGTAGAGATCTGGTGTATCTTATCTGTATAAACTACTACCCAGTGTGTAATAGTGTAGAGATCTGGTGTATCTTATCTGTATAAACTACTACCCAGTGTGTAATAGTGTAGAGATCTGGTGTATCTTATCTGTTTAAACTACTACCCAGTGTGTAATAGTGTGGAGATCTGGTGTATCTTATCTGTTTAAACTACTACCCAGTGTGTAATAGTGTAGAGATCTGGTGTATCTTATCTGTATAAACTACTACCCAGTGTGTAATAGTGTAGAGATCTGGTGTATCTTATCTGTTTAAACTACTACCCAGTGTGTAATAGTGTAGAGATCTGGTGTATCTTATCTGTTTAAACTACTACCCAGTGTGTAATAGTGTAGAGATCTGGTGTATCTTATCTGTATAAACTACTACCCAGTGTGTAATAGTGTAGAGATCTGGTGTATCTTATCTGTATAAACTACTACCCAGTGTGTAATAGTGTAGAGATCTGGTGTATCTTATCTGTTTAAACTACTACCCAGTGTGTAATAGTGTGGAGATCTGGTGTATCTAATCTGTTTAAACTACTACCCAGTGTGTAATAGTGTAGAGATCTGGTGTATCTTATCTGTATAAACTACTACCCAGTGTGTAATAGTGTAGAGATCTGGTGTATCTTATCTGTTTAAACTACTACCCAGTGTGTAATAGTGTGGAGATCTGGTGTATCTAATCTGTTTAAACTACTACCCAGTGTGTAATAGTGTAGAGATCTGGTGTATCTTATCTGTATAAACTACTACCCAGTGTGTAATAGTGTGGAGATCTGGTGTATCTTATCTGTTTAAACTACTACCCAGTGTGTAATAGTGTGGAGATCTGGTGTATCTTATCTGTTTAAACTACTACCCAGTGTGTAATAGTGTAGAGATCTGGTGTATCTTATCTGTATAAACTACTACCCAGTGTGTAATAGTGTAGAGATCTGGTGTATCTTATCTGTATAAACTACTACCCAGTGTGTAATAGTGTAGAGATCTGGTGTATCTTATCTGTATAAACTACTACCCAGTGTGTAATAGTGTAGAGATCTGGTGTATCTTATCTGTATAAACTACTACCCAGTGTGTAATAGTGTAGAGATCTGGTGTATCTAATCTGTTTAAACTACTACCCAGTGTGTAATAGTGTAGAGATCTGGTGTATCTTATCTGTATAAACTACTACCCAGTGTGTAATAGTGTAGAGATCTGGTGTATCTTATCTGTATAAACTACTACCCAGTGTGTAATAGTGTAGAGATCTGGTGTATCTTATCTGTATAAACTACTACCCAGTGTGTAATAGTGTAGAGATCTGGTGTATCTTATCTGTATAAACTACTACCCAGTGTGTAATAGTGTAGAGATCTGGTGTATCTTATCTGTTTAAACTACTACCCAGTGTGTAATAGTGTAGAGATCTGGTGTATCTAATCTGTTTAAACTACTACCCAGTGTGTAATAGTGTAGAGATCTGGTGTATCTAATCTGTTTAAACTACTACCCAGTGTGTAATAGTGTAGAGATCTGGTGTATCTTATCTGTTTAAACTACTACCCAGTGTGTAATAGTGTGGAGATCTGGTGTATCTTATCTGTTTAAACTACTACCCAGTGTGTAATAGTGTAGAGATCTGGTGTATCTAATATGTATAAACTACTACCCAGTGTGTAATAGTGTAGAGATCTGGTGTATCTTATCTGTATAAACTACTACCCAGTGTGTAATAGTGTAGAGATCTGGTGTATCTTATCTGTATAAACTACTACCCAGTGTGTAATAGTGTGGAGATCTGGTGTATCTTATCTGTTTAAACTACTACCCAGTGTGTAATAGTGTAGAGATCTGGTGTATCTAATCTGTTTAAACTACTACCCAGTGTGTAATAGTGTAGAGATCTGGTGTATCTTATCTGTATAAACTACTACCCAGTGTGTAATAGTGTAGAGATCTGGTGTATCTTATCTGTATAAACTACTACCCAGTGTGTAATAGTGTAGAGATCTGGTGTATCTTATCTGTTTAAACTACTACCCAGTGTGTAATAGTGTAGAGATCTGGTGTATCTAATATGTATAAACTACTACCCAGTGTGTAATAGTGTAGAGATCTGGTGTATCTTATCTGTATAAACTACTACCCAGTGTGTAATAGTGTAGAGATCTGGTGTATCTAATATGTATAAACTACTACCCAGTGTGTAATAGTGTAGAGATCTGGTGTATCTTATCTGTTTAAACTACTACCCAGTGTGTAATAGTGTAGAGATCTGGTGTATCTTATCTGTTTAAACTACTACCCAGTGTGTAATAGTGTAGAGATCTGGTGTATCTTATCTGTATAAACTACTACCCAGTGTGTAATAGTGTAGAGATCTGGTGTATCTTATCTGTATAAACTACTACCCAGTGTGTAATAGTGTAGAGATCTGGTGTATCTAATCTGTTTAAACTACTACCCAGTGTGTAATAGTGTAGAGATCTGGTGTATCTTATCTGTATAAACTACTACCCAGTGTGTAATAGTGTAGAGATCTGGTGTATCTAATATGTATAAACTACTACCCAGTGTGTAATAGTGTGGAGATCTGGTGTATCTTATCTGTATAAACTACTACCCAGTGTGTAATAGTGTATAGATCTGGTGTATCTTATCTGTTTAAACTACTACCCAGTGTGTAATAGTGTAGAGATCTGGTGTATCTTATCTGTATAAACTACTACCCAGTGTGTAATAGTGTAGAGATCTGGTGTATCTTATCTGTATAAACTACTACCCAGTGTGTAATAGTGTAGAGATCTGGTGTATCTAATCTGTTTAAACTACTACCCAGTGTGTAATAGTGTAGAGATCTGGTGTATCTTATCTGTATAAACTACTACCCAGTGTGTAATAGTGTAGAGATCTGGTGTATCTAATATGTATAAACTACTACCCAGTGTGTAATAGTGTGGAGATCTGGTGTATCTTATCTGTTTAAACTACTACCCAGTGTGTAATAGTGTAGAGATCTGGTGTATCTAATCTGTTTAAACTACTACCCAGTGTGTAATAGTGTGGAGATCTGGTGTATCTTATCTGTATAAACTACTACCCAGTGTGTAATAGTGTATAGATCTGGTGTATCTTATCTGTTTAAACTACTACCCAGTGTGTAATAGTGTAGAGATCTGGTGTATCTTATCTGTATAAACTACTACCCAGTGTGTAATAGTGTATAGATCTGGTGTATCTTATCTGTATAAACTACTACCCAGTGTGTAATAGTGTAGAGATCTGGTGTATCTTATCTGTATAAACTACTACCCAGTGTGTAATAGTGTAGAGATCTGGTGTATCTTATCTGTGTAAACTACTACCCAGTGTGTAATAGTGTGGAGATCTGGTGTATCTTATCTGTATAAACTACTACCCAGTGTGTAATAGTGTAGAGATCTGGTGTATCTTATCTGTATAAACTACTACCCAGTGTGTAATAGTGTGGAGATCTGGTGTATCTTATCTGTATAAACTACTACCCAGTGTGTAATAGTGTGGAGATCTGGTGTATCTTATCTGTATCTTAGATATGGTCCTTGGTGGCATCTGGATGCAGTGCATCTTGGAATCGTTGGGTTGCTGGCTCACTGAAGGATGTCTGCTTCTGTTCTCTTTCTCTCCTTCTCAGTGTGGTAGAATGTTCACATAACAAAAAACTATTAAGCAATTGAACTTTTTAAAATCATATAGTCACAAATTGGAAAGCATAAGAATTTGAACTTGTTAGCTGAATACTTGAATCTATTCTACAAGACGTCATTCCACCATTAAATGGATGCAACGAAATGGGGTTTCAATTTGCAATAGTAGATTTATCAAAGACAAACGCTTTTTTTATTGCCAATGGGCATAACATAAAACAGCCATATAACATAATGCACATAGCGTAGATTATTAGAATAGTTTATCTTTTTGTTTCCTTTATAGCGTAATCACCTCAGATAGCAAGCTAGTTAAGCTTTCCTTCTGTTTTACTCACCAGGGTTTATAAAACTTTATCTGTAGAAAATAGTGTGCATTTAATTTGATTACTCGACTTACTCTGAACTTTTACTGTCTAGTTAACACATTTAAATACTTTTTATAACGTGTATAATGTGGTCAGTTTTACTACATCTATTTCACTCAGTTTTCAACTAACGACGTCCTTGACAACAAGAGGACAAGGACCGCGATCTTCTTTGGTTCCACAATATGTGGTGACTCCGCCAACACGAAACAGCGCCATCTAGAGGGGTGGATGGGACATTACAATATTTTAGCCCTGTGCATTTTAGGTGGGGTACATCTGTTAACTACCAGCCTTAAAAACAGAGACCTGTTAACTACCAGCCTGAATAACAGAGACCTGTTAACTACCAGCCTTAATAACAGAGACCTGTTAACTACCAGCCTTAATAACAGAGACCTGTTAACTACCAGCCTTTATAACAGAGACCTGTTAACTACCAGCCTTAATAACAGAGACCTGTTAACTACCAGCCTTTATAACAGAGACCTGTTAACTACCAGCCTTTATTTTTTAATACTGCTGGTATTTAAAGGCCTGCCATGACAAGGAAGTGGATGAGGCCACCTTAGGTAGTCCTCCTCAGACCTCCTTGTGTGGTGGTAATTGGTTTGTCTCCCCCCGTTAGGTCTTAGACCTGAGCCGACTCCCCCTCTCTTCTCACTCTGTCCACTCTGTCAGGCCTACACACACACACACACACAGACACACACACTGTCTGGCACAGCTACATGCCTCACAGCCAGTTTAATAAAGCTGATGTCGTCTGTTTAATAGAACTGCTTGATCTTTCTCCATGGTCTGTTTTCCCTGCATAAGTCATGTTTTTCTTTTCTAATTCTCTCACTCCCACTCTCATTCCACCATTAACTAATTTTCTCTCTCTCCATTCTCTCTTTTTCTCTCTCTTACTCTTTCGATTCTCCCTATTTTCTCTCTCTTTTCTCTCTTATTTTCTCTCTACTCTCTCTCTGCATACTGTGCCCTTGTTTATGCTCCGTTAGTTTTGTTTAAATACTGGAAGCAGTCTGTAAAGAGTACCAACGGACTGGAGTAGGTCTGTAGAGAGTACCAATGGAATGGAGGAGGTCTGTAGAGAGTACCAATGGAATGGAGGAGGTCTGTAGAGAGTACCAACGGACTGGAGTAGGTCTGTAGAGAGTACCAATGGAATGGAGGAGGTCTGTAGAGAGTACCGATGGACTGGAGGAGGTCTGTAGGTCTGTAGAGAGTACCGATGGACTGGAGGAGGTCAGTACCAATGGACTGGAGTAGGTCTGTAGAGAGACTAGGTCTGTAGAGAGTACCGATGGACTGGAGGAGGTCTGTACAGAGTACCGATGGACTGGAGTAGGTCTGTAGAGGGTACCAATGGACTGGAGTAGGTCTGTAGAGAGTACCAATGGACTGGAGTAGGTCTGTAGAGAGTACCGACGGACTGGAGGAGGTCTGTAGAGAGTACCGACGGACTGGAGGAGGTCTGTAGAGGGTACCAATGGACTGGAGTAGGTCTGTAGAGAGAATCGACGGACTGGAGGAGGTCTGTAGAGGGTACCAATGGACTGGAGTAGGTCTGTAGAGAGTTCCGACGAACTGGAGGTCTGTAGAGAGTACCGACGAACTGGACTGTAGAGAGTGCCAACGGACTGGAGTCTGTAGAGAGTACCATGGACTGGAGGAGGTCTGGAGACTGGAGGAGGTCTGTAGAGAGTACCGATGGACTGGAGGAGGTCTGTAGAGAGTACCGATGGACTGGAGGAGGTCTGTAGAGAGTACCGATGGACTGGAGGAGGTCTGTAGAGAGTACCAATGGACTGGAGTAGGTCTGTAGAGAGTACCAATGGACTGGAGTAGGTCTGTAGAGAGTACCAATGGACTGGAGGAGGTCTGTAGAGAGTACCGATGGACTGGAGGAGGTCTGTAGAGAGTACCAATGGACTGGAGTAGGTCTGTAGAGAGTACCAATGGACTGGAGTAGGTCTGTAGAGAGTACCGACGGACTGGAGGTCTGAGGTCAATGGACTGGAGAGGTCTGAGTACCAATGGACGGACTGGAGTAGGTCTGTAGAGAGTACCAATGGACTGGAGGAGGTCTGTAGAGAGTACCAATGGACTGGAGTAGGTCTGTAGAGAGTACCGACGGACTGGAGGAGGTCTGTAGAGAGTACCAATGGACTGGAGGAGGTCTGTAGAGAGTACCAATGGACTGGAGTAGGTCTGTAGAGAGTACCGACGGACTGGAGGAGGTTTGTAGAGAGTATCGACGGACTGGAGTAGGTCTGTAGAGAGTACCAATGGACTGGAGTAGGTCTGTAGAGAGTATCGACGGACTGGAGGAGGTCTGTAGAGGGTACCAATGGACTGGAGTAGGTCTGTAGAGAGTACCGACGGACTGGAGGTCTGTAGAGAGTACCAACGGACTGGAGGACGTCTGTAGAGAGTACCAACGGACTGGAGTAGGTCTGCAGAGAGTACCAATGGACTGGAGTAGGTCTGTAGAGAGTACCGACGGAGTGGAGGAGGTCTGTAGAGAGTACCAATGGACTGGAGTAGGTCTGTAAAGAGTACCAATGGACTGGAGGAGGTCTGTAGAGAGTACCGACGGACTGGAGGAGGTCTGTAGAGGGTACCAATGGACTGGAGTAGGTCTGTAGAGAGTATCGACGGACTGGAGGAGGTCTGTAGAGGGTACCAATGGACTGGAGTAGGTCTGTAGAGAGTACCGACGAACTGGAGGTCTGTAGAGAGTACCAACAGACTGGAGGACGTTTGTAGAGAGTACCGACGGACTGGAGGTCTGTAGAGAGTACCAACGGACTGGAGGACGTCTGTAGAGAGTACCAACGGACTGGAGTAGGTCTGTAGAGAGTACCAATGGACTGGAGTAGGTCTGTAGAGAGTACCGACGGACTGGAGGAGGTCTGTAGAGGGTACCAATGGACTGGAGTAGGTCTGTAGAGAGTATCGACGGACTGGAAGAGGTCTGTAGAGGGTACCAATGGACTGGAGTAGGTCTGTAGAGAGTTCCGACGAACTGGAGGTCTGTAGAGAGTACCGACGAACTGGAGGACGTCTGTAGAGAGTGCCAACGGACTGGAGTAGGTCTGTAGAGAGTACCGATGGACTGGAGGAGGTCTGTAGAGAGTACCGATGGACTGGAGGAGGTCTGTAGAGAGTACCGATGGACTGGAGGAGGTCTGTAGAGAGTACCAATGGACTGGAGTAGGTCTGTAGAGAGTACCGATGGACTGGAGGAGGTCTGTAGAGAGTACCGATGGACTGGAGGAGGTCTGTAGAGGGTACCAATGGACTGGAGTAGGTCTGTAGAGAGTACCAACGGACTGGAGTAGGTCTGTAGAGAGTACCAATGGAATGAAGGAGGTCTGTAGAGAGTACCGATGGACTGGAGGAGGTCTGTAGAGAGTACCAACGGACTGGAGTAGGTCTGTAGAGAGTACCAACGGACTGGAGTAGGTCTGTAGAGAGTACCGACGGACTGGAGGTCTGTAGAGAGTACCAACGGACTGGAGGAGGTCTGTAGAGAGTACCAATGAACTGGAGTAGGTCTGTAAAGAGTACCAATGGACTGGAGTAGGTCTGTAGAGAGTACCGATGGACTGGAGGAGGTCTGTAGAGAGTACCGATGGACTGGAGGAGGTCTGTAGAGAGTATCAACGGACTGGAGGAGGTCTGTGGAGTTGTTTTGGTTGACTTAAAGAAGAAGAGCAAAGATGCTCTCGTGCCCTAGTCCACATCAACCAACCCTTTTAAGTTCCTGGAAACAGAGGAAGTTTCATTAACCCTCAATGCCACTATTGATTTCACAAAGGGTACTTTTTTTCATCTAGCATCTAGTTTGACATATCTAAAGGAAGTGCCTATCCTGCTAAGAAGGAAAACGTGCGTGTTTAGAGAGGAAGCCATCGTGTGTCCATGATGACTGTGACTTGGCCTGTTGTATTCTGGGGGATTACAAAGGCTTTAACAGGCGGATGAAGCAGAGCAATGTGGTAAGTGACATTTCTGGTCTGGGAATATGCCATTCAACATGTCCAATCGTTGCCAAGAACCAGTTCCTGGATCAGAGATAGCATGGCGGGGGGGCTGAATAGGCGTGGGAATGGAGGGCTGGGGAGAGGGTGGAGCAGGGGGAGAGGGTGGAGCAGGGGGAGAGGGTGGAGCAGGGGGAGCAGGGGGAGCAGGGGGAGAGGGTGGAGCAGGGGAGAGGGTGGAGCAGGGGGAGCAGGGGGAGCAGGGGGAGAGGGTGGAGCAGGGGGAGAGGGTGGAGCAGGGGAGAGTGGATGGAGCAGGGGGAGAGTGGATGGAGCAGGGGGAGAGGGTGGAGCAGGGGAGAGTGGATGGAGCAGGGGGAGAGTGGATGGAGCAGGGGAGAGGGTGGAGCAGGGGGAGAGTGGATGGAGCAGGGGGAGAGGGTGGAGCAGGGGGAGAGTGGATGGAGCAGGGGAGAGTGGATGGAGCAGGGGGAGAGGGTGGAGCAGGGGGAGAGGGTGGAGCAGGGGGAGAGTGGATGGAGCAGGGGAGAGGGTGGAGCAGGGGAGAGTGGATGGAGCAGGGGGAGAGGATGGAGCAGGGGGAGAGGGTGGAGCAGGGGGAGAGGGTGGAGCAGGGGGAGAGGGTGGAGCAGGGGGAGAGGGTGGAGCAGGGGGAGAGTGGATGGAGCAGGGGGAGAGGGTGGAGCAGGGGGAGAGTGGATGGAGCAGGGGGAGAGGGTGGAGCAGGGGGAGAGTGGATGGAGCAGGGGGAGAGGATGGAGCAGGGGAGAGGTTGGAGCAGGGGGAGAGGGTGGAGCAGGGGAGAGGGTGGAGCAGGGGGAGAGGGTGGAGCAGGGGGAGAGGGTGGAGCAGGGGGAGAGGCAACCTTGTTTCATCCTGTGGTCTCTCTGTTTCTCTCTCCCACTCTCACTTTTATCCAGACTATTAAAGGAAGCCTTTGTGTACCTGCTCCATCCACGTAGTTGACAGGAGCTCGGACTTTGGTGAACAGGAAACTGCGGCTTTTCCCAGAATCCCCTGGGCCATCAGCAACTCCTGAACCCCCCTTCTCCCTTTAACCAGTTTGGAACCGCTGATGTCAAATATATTTATTAAATAATATGGATTGATTCAATTATAGGCCAACTTGGTGTGCCGGTTTTTGTTCCACACTAATACCAAGGCACGCTAACCATCAGAACTAACCACCAGAACTAACCATCAGAACTAACCATCAGAACTAACCACCAGAACTAACCATCAGAAGTAACCACCAGAACTAACCACCAGAATTAACCATCAAAACTAACCATTAGAACTAACCACCATAACTAACCATTAGAACTAACCATCAGAACTAACCACCAGAATTAACCATCAGAACTAACCATAAGAACTAACCACCAGAACTAACCATCAGAACTAACCACCAGAACTAACCACCAGAATTAACCATCAGAACTAACCATTAGAACTAACCACCATAACTAACCATTAGAACTAACCATCAGAACTAACCACCAGAATTAACCATCAGAACTAACCATAAGAACTAACCATCAGAACTAACCATCAGAACTAACCACCAGAACTAACCATCAGAACTAACCACCAGAACTAACCACCAGAACTAACCATCAGAACTAACCACCAGAACTAACCACCAGAACTAACCACCAGAACTAACCACCAGAACTAACCATCAGAACTAACCATTAGAACTAACCATCAGAACTAACCATCAGAACTAACCATCAGAACTAACCACCAGAACTAACAACCAGAACTAACCATCAGAACTAACCACCAGAATTAACCATCAGAATTAACCATCAGAACTAACCATCAGAACTAACCATCAGAACTAACCACCAGAATTAACTATCAGAACTAACCATCAGAACTAACCACCAGAACTAACCACCAGAACTAACCACCAGAACTAACCATCAGAACTAACCACCAGAACTAACCACCAGAACTAACCACTAGAACTAACCACCAGAACTAACCACCAGAACTAACCATCAGAACTAACCATCAGAACCAACCATTAGAACTAACCATCAGAACTAACCATTAGAACTAACCATCAGAACTAACCACCAGAATTAACCATCAGAATTAACCATCAGAACTAACCATCAGAACTAACCATCAGAACTAACCACCAGAATTAACTATCAGAACTAACCATCAGAACTAACCACCAGAACTAACCACCAGAACTAACCACCAGAACTAACCATCAGAACTAACCACCAGAACTAACCACCAGAACTAACCACTAGAACTAACCACCAGAACTAACCACCAGAACTAACCATCAGAACTAACCATCAGAACCAACCATTAGAACTAACCATCAGAACTAACCATTAGAACTAACCATCAGAACTAACCACCAGAACTAACCACCAGAATTAACCATCAGAACTAACCATTAGAACTAACCACCAGAACTAACCATTAGAACTAACCATCAGAAATAACCACCAGAATTAACCATCAGAACTAACCATCAGAACTAACCATCAGAACTAACCATCAGAACTAACCACCAGAACTAACCATCAGAACTAACCATCAGAACTAACCACCAGAACTAACCACCAGAACTAACCACCAGAACTAACCATCAGAACTAACCATTAGAACTTACCATCAGAACTAACCACCAGAACTAACCACCAGAACTAACCACCAGAACTAACCACCAGAACTAACCATCAGAACTAACCACCAGAACTAACCACCAGAACTAACCATCAGAACTAACCACCAGAACTAACCATCAGAACTAACCACCAGAACTAACCATCAGAACTAACCATCAGAACTAACCACCAGAACTAACCACCAGAACTAACCATCAGAACTAACCACCAGACATTGTTTCTCACCTGGTTTAAAATGCAGTGGTATTAATTTTCAGTCTCCTTTGTCAAAATAAAAGCTTCTGAATTAACTGATTACCTGTCTATGTATTCCTGCCTGGTAGACAGGGGGCGGAGCTTATGTGGTAAAACGAATAATTATAGGGCATGTAAATGTGAAGTACAACTCTCAAGTTAGTCAGAGGAAAGACCGGTTTAATTTAATGTCTGGGAACCGGCAGGTTTGGTTCTGCTTTTCCGTTTAATTACACACTGGGCTCTATTCATCACAATGTGGGAATTTATTTTGGAATGATGAATCATGAAGTCTCTGCTTCAAGACGAAACTTGTACCTGTACGAGTAGAACAGTGTAGCTCACAGACAAAAACACTTTGCTTATTGAACTCTTCCCCCAATGCAAATGAAAACCATTTTACCAGCATCATTGTTGTAATGTCTGTAACTTCAGAGTCAGGAAGCAATGGCTTGCGTTTGTAGATAGCCATGGCAACCATGCAATAGCCATGGCAACCATGCAAAACATGTTAGCGGCAACGAATCGGATCTGCAGCGGTCAATTCAATCTCCATAGTTTCAGCCGTGCGCCATCGTGTTAGCAAACTGCCTGCATCATATCAGAACACTGCTCATCACTTCTCCTAGTGGACATCCCAGGACTCACCCCCCATTTGACACATCCTCTGGTCGGGTGGGGTGGTGTTGGGTGGGGTGGTGTGGTGACAGTGTCATGAAAGGCTCATTGTGAGTTGTGAGCAGTCTGTCTATCTGCCCCTCCGCTGTGCGTTGTAACTAAATACATAGGATGGTGGAATAGATAAGATCAGTTGGATGGTGTCTGTACCTAAAGGCTCTATGTCTCACACACAAGAGAGGAACCCTGGCTGCACCCCAGAAAAGCCCCTAAGGGATCTGGTCTCCAACTGGGCACATTTAGGAGATAGGGTGCCATTTGGAACACAGGCACTCACTGGCTGCCGTGGAGACAAGAGAAATGCACACATACACACACACACATACACACACACACGCACACACACACACACACACACACATACACACACACACACACACACACACACACACACACACACACACACACACATACACACACACAGACGCACACACACACACACACACACACACACACACACCTACACATACATGCACACATTCACACACACATCATTCCACTATCCCTAGATCAACAGATATTATTTTCTTAAATTACATTATTAGGTTATTGAGGTTAGGTTGAGGTTAGGTTGAGGTTAGGTTGAGGTTAGGTTGAGGTTAGGTTGAAATTAGGTTGAGGTTAGGTTGAGGTTAGGTTGAAATTAGGTTGAGGTTAGGCTAAGGTTAGGCTGAGGTTAGGTTGAGGTTAGGTTGAGGTGAGGTTGAGGTTAGGGTTCAGGACAGCAACTGTGTTCAATATAAACTACAGGACAGTGATAGTGTTTAATATAAACTACAGGACAGTGATAGTGTTCAGTATAAACTACAGGACAGTGATAGTGTTTAATTTAAACTACAGGACAGTGATAGTGTTTAATATAAACTACAGGACAGTGATAGTGTTCAGTATAAACTACAGGACAGTGATAGTGTTCAGTATAAACTACAGGACAGTGATAGTGTTCAATATGAACTACAGGACAGTGATAGTGTTTAATATAAACTACAGGACAGTGATAGTGTTCAGTATAAACTACAGGACAGTGATAGTGTTCAGTATAAACTACAGGACAGTGATAGTGTTCAGTATAAACTACAGGACAGTGATAGTGTTCAGTATAAACTACAGGACAGTGATAGTGTTCAGTATAAACTACAGGACAGTGATAGTGTTCAGTATAAACTACAGGACAGTGATAGTGTTCAGTATAAACTACAGGACAGTGATAGTGTTCAGTATAAACTACAGGACAGTGATAGTGTTCAGTATAAACTACAGGACAGTGATAGTGTTCAGTAAAAACTACAGGACAGTGATAGTGTTCAGTAAAAACTACAGGACAGTGATAGTGTTCAGTATAAACTACAGGACAGTGATAGTGTTCAGTATAAACTACAGGACAGTGATAGTGTTCAGTATAAACTACAGGACAGTGATAGTGTTCAATATGAACTAATCAATGTAGTAACTAGCTAGTAAACTTGATAACTTCTAGTTGATGTCACATTTCTACTAGGAAATAAAACATCTTAACTTATAATAAGTTAAATTACAGCCAGGGTAAAAAACTCAGTGGTTTATGTGTTCTTTGAAAAGGGAGAACACTTTGAAGAAGGTTAGTTGTTCTCAACTAAAACATGGTGAAAGACAAACAAATAGGATCTGTAAAGGTGTTGGAATGTTAAATCTTCAAGCAGCTTTTATCTCGGTCACTAAACCACGTGGTCCTGAGTCTGTGAGTCACTGGCTTGTAATTATAGGACGCAAGTAGAAAGGGGGAATGTTGTGGGATGATCTGGTTGAGTTCAGCTGATCACTATAATAAAACACTATAATCCTGTTCTAGAAGCTGGATACAAAGACTACCTGAACCACAAATACAACACATGAATAGTATGACCAGTCAGAAGTGCTTTATTTGATGTTGTTGTCTGCATACATACACACACACACACATACACACACACACATACACACACACACACACACATACACACACACACCCACACATACACACACACACACACACACAAGCAGGCACCTCCGTGGTTTTGGGGAACGGGAGACTGATGTGGAAGTGATTGCCGTGTGAAAGCACCTCCTCTGGTCTCACATTACGGGGTCACAGACAATTAGACTGAAATGGGGGCGGACCATCCCATCGTTGCTATGGTGCCTCGGAATTGGTATGAACATGCTCGCATGGACATGCTATGTACGCACACACACACACACACACACATCATCAGGGTAATGTAGTGTCCAGGTAATGTATCATCAGAGTAATGTAGTGACTAGGTAATGTATCATCAGGGTAATGTAGTGTCCAGGTAATGTATCATTAGAGTAATGTAGTGACTAGGTAATGTATCATCAGGGTAATATAGTGACCAGGTAATGTATGATCAGGGTAATGTAGTGACTAGGTAATGTATCATCAGGGTAATGTAGTGTCCAGGTAATGTATCATCAGAGTAATGATCAGAGTAATGTAGTGTCCATGTAACGTATCATCAGGGTAATATAGTGACCAGGTAATGTATGATCAGGGTAATGTAGTGACTAGGTAATGTATCATCAGGGTAATGTAGTGTCCAGGTAATGTATCATCAGGGTAATGTAGTGTCCAGGTAATGTATCATCAGAGTAATGATCAGAGTAATGTAGTGACTAGGTAATGTATCATCAGGGTAATGTAGTGTCCAGGTAATGTATCATCAGGGTAATGTAGTGTCCAGGTAATGTATCATCAGAGTAATGATCAGAGTAATGTAGTGTCCATGTAATGTATCATCAGGGTAATATAGTGACCAGGTAATGTATGATCAGGGTAATGTAGTGACTAGGTAATGTATCATCAGGGTAATGTAGTGTCCAGGTAATGTATCATCAGGGTAATGTAGTGTCCAGGTAATGTATCATCAGGGTAATATAGTGACCAGGTAATGTATGATCAGGGTAATGTAGTGACTAGGTAATGTATCATCAGGGTAATGTAGTGTCCAGGTAATGTATCATCAGAGTAATGATCAGAGTAATGTAGTGTCCATGTAATGTATCATCAGGGTAATATAGTGACCAGGTAATGTATGATCAGGGTAATGTAGTGACTAGGTAATGTATCATCAGGGTAATGTAGTGTCCAGGTAATGTATCATCAGGGTAATGTAGTGTCCAGGTAATGTATCATCAGGGTAATATAGTGACCAGGTAATGTATGATCAGGGTAATGTAGTGACTAGGTAATGTATCATCAGGGTAATGTAGTGTCCAGGTAATGTATCATCAGAGTAATGATCAGAGTAATGTAGTGTCCATGTAATGTATCATCAGGGTAATATAGTGACCAGGTAATGTATGATCAGGGTAATGTAGTGACTAGGTAATGTATCAGCAGGGTAATGTAGTGTCCAGGTAATGTATCATCAGAGTAATGATCAGAGTAATGTAGTGTCCATGTAATGTATCATCAGGGTAATATAGTGACCAGGTAATGTATGATCAGGGTAATGTAGTGACTAGGTAATGTATCAGCAGGGTAATGTAGTGTCCAGGTAATGTATCATCAGGGTAATGTAGTGACTAGGTAATGTATCATCAGGGTAATGTAGTGACTAGGTAATGTATTATCAGGGTAATGTAGTGACTAGGTAATGTATCATTTGCGTAATGATCAGAGTAATGTAGTGTCCAGGTAATGTATCATCAGGGTAATGTAGTGACTAGGTAATGTATCATCAGGGTAATATAGTGACTAGGTAATGTATCATCAGGGTAATATAGTGTCCAGGTAATGTATCATCAGGGTAATGTAGTGTCCAGGTAATGTATCATCAGAATAATATAGTGACTAGGTAATGTATCGTCAGGGTAATGCAGTGACTAGGTAATGTATCGTTTGAGTAATGATCAGAGTAATGTAGTGTCCAGGTAATGTATCATCAGGGTAATGTAGTGACTAGGTAATGTATTATCAGGGTAGTGTAATGACTAGGTAATGTATCATCAGAGTAATGTAGTGACTAGGTAATGTATCATCAGGGTAATGTAGTGACTAGGTAATGTATCATCAGGGTAATGTAGTGACTAGGTAATGTATCATCAGAGTAATGTAGTGACCAGGTAATGTATCATCAGGGTAATATAGTGACTAGGTAATGTTTTATCAGGGTAATGTAGTGTCCAGGTAATGTATCATCAGAATAATATAGTGACTAGGTAATGTATCGTCAGGGTAATGTAGTGACTAGGTAATGTATCATCAGGGTAATGTAGTGACTAGGTAATGTTTTATCAGGGTAATGTAGTGTCTAGGTAATGTATCATCAGAATAATATAATGACTAGGTAATGTATCGTCAGGGTAATGTAGTGACTAGGTAATGTATCGTCAGGGTAATGTAGTGACTAGGTAATACAGCATCAGGGTAATATAGTGACTAGGTAATGTATCATCAGAATAATATAATGACTAGGTAATGTATCGTCAGGGTAATGTAGTGACTAGGTAATGTATCATCAGGGTAATGTAGTGACTAGGTAATACAGCATCAGGGTAATATAGTGACTAGGTAATGTATCGTCAGGGTAATGTAGTGACTAGGTAGTGTATCGTCAGGGTAATGTAGTGACTAGGTAGTGTATCGTCAGGGTAATGTAGTGACTAGGTAATACAGCATCAGGGTAATGTATTAGAACTCCTCCAAATGACACCTAACCTTCTAGCTATCCCTGTGGGCTTTGGTCATATGTATGGAATGATCAGGGGATTTGATGGGACGCCAGCTCTGTCTCTATCTCCCCGTCTCACCAGCTTGACCAAGAGGAAATAATTTGATTTGGTATTTTATTCCGGAGTCAAACCATTTACACTTGGCTTCTCTCCTCTCCTCCTCTCAGTTTTCCCTCTCTCTCGTTCTCTCTCTTCTCTCTGAAATACTCCACATGACATTAACACATTTCAGAGAGCATTACAGGTTGGAAAGACATTTGTCTAGACAAACACATGGTTTATTTGTAGTTACAGCTTCATTTCCTGCCTGGTTCCTTCTCCTCCGGAACCCCCCTCTCCCCCTGCTCCTGCAGCCATCTTCCCATCTCCACCTTCTGTCTCTCCATCTCCTTCTGGCTCTCCATCTCAACCTTCTCATCGCCTCCTCATCCCATGCCAGTCCACACACACATTAACATACACACACAGTGCATACACACACACCGACACACACACACATTAACACACACAACAACACACACACGTATTAGTATTAGTAGGACTGTAAAGCTGTACAGCTTTATTCAAATATTTAGTTTTATAGAGTTTTACGTGATAGTACGACTGTAGAGTTTTACACAAATATGTACTTAAAAGTACGACTGTAGAGTTTTACACAAATATGTACGTGATAGTACGACTGTAGAGTTTTACACAAACATTTACGTGATAGTACGACTGTAGTGTTTTACACAAATATTTACGTGATAGTACCACTGTAGAGTTTTACACAAATATGTACTTAATAGTACGACTGTAGAGTTTTACACAAATATGTACTTAATAGTACGACTGTAGAGTTTTACACAAATATTTACGTGATAGTACGACTGTAGTGTTTTACACAAATATTTACGTGATAGTACAACTGTAGAGTTTTACACAAATATGTACTTAATAGTACGACTCTAGAGTTTTACACAAATATGTACTTAATAGTACGACTGTAGAGTTTTACACAAATATTTACGTGATAGTACGACTGTAGTGTTTTACACAAATATTTACGTGATAGTACGACTGTAGAGTTTTACACAAATATGTACTTAATAGTACGACTGTAGAGTTTTACACAAATATTTACGTGATAGTACGACTGTAGTGTTTTACACAAATATTTACGTGATAGTACAACTGTAGAGTTTTACACAAATATGTACTTAATAGTACGACTGTAGAGTTTTACACAAATATGTACTTAATAGTACGACTGTAGAGTTTTACACAAATATTTACGTGATAGTACGACTGTAGTGTTTTACACAAATATTTACGTGATAGTACAACTGTAGAGTTTTACACAAATATGTACTTACTAGTACGACTCTAGAGTTTTACACAAATATGTACTTAATAGTACGACTGTAGAGTTTTACACAAATATTTACGTGATAGTACGACTGTAGTGTTTTACACAAATATTTACGTGATAGTACGACTGTAGTGTTTTACACAAATATTTACGTGATAGTACAACTGTAGAGTTTTACACAAATATGTACTTACTAGTACGACTGTAGTGTTTTACACAAATATTTACGTGATAGTACAACTGTAGAGTTTTACACAAATATGTACTTACTAGTACGACTCTAGAGTTTTACACAAATATGTACTTAATAGTACGACTGTAGAGTTTTACACAAATATTTACGTGATAGTACGACTGTAGTGTTTTACACAAATATTTACGTGATAGTACGACTGTAGAATTTTACACAAATATGTACTTAAAAGTACGACTGTAGAGTTTTACACAAATATGTACGTGATAGTACGACTGTAGTGTTTTACACAAATATTTACGTGATAGTACGACTGTAGTGTTTTACACAAATATTTACGTGATAGTACAACTGTAGAGTTTTACACAAATATGTACTTAAAAGTACGACTGTAGAGTTTTACACAAATATGTACTTAATAGTACGACTGTAGAGTTTTACACAAATATGTACTTAATAGTACGACTGTAGAGTTTTACGACAGACGTCTCTCAACATGACACACATGGTTTTAAATCCTGAGGCCTGAGTTCATCATGTAAGGTCTTTGACTGAACCAATGGGCACCTGAGAATAAAGGTTAAAGAGAGATGGATCTGCAGACTCTCTGGTAAATGTTTAATATAGTAAAGGCTTGTCATGGCTCTTTGAAAAAGGTGTGCTACAGATCACAGGGAATTGAATATTTCTCTGTGATCCTATTTCTTAATTTCCGGGATTGGCTAGGAACTGAAGAGCTTGTAGAGACTGGAGAGAACAGCTAGACATCACCTCTCTCTTTTTCCATCTTGCTCCCTGTTTGAATGTGTGTCTGTCCACCCACTCTCTCTCTGTCCCTCCACCTCCCTCCCTTGTCTTTCTCTCTCTCCACCTCTTTCTTTTCACCTCACTCCCTCTCTCTCTCTACCTCTCTCTCTTTCCCTCTTTCTCTTCACCTCACTCCCTCTCTCTCTCCACCCTTCCACCTCTTCCTCTCTGCATTTCTGCCTGTCATATTGAGTATAGCAGGTTGACAGGCTCATTCTAGGTAGAAGTTAAATGATTAGTAGTCCTTGGCATTTATTCTGGACTCGCCCATTCACTCTGCTCCACTCATTGACCCATGGCCCCGCCCACTCACCCCACTCCACCCCTATACCTCTTGCCCCGCCCATTGACCTATCTCCACTCTAACCCTGGCCCCGCCTTTTAACCTTTGTTTTGACCTCTATTTTAATTCTTGGGGATTCCACCTGACCCGACCCAACTGTGTGTGTGTGTGTGTGTGTGTGTATGTGTTTTGTGTGTGTGTGTGTGTGTGTGTGTGTGTGTGTGTGTGTGTGTGTGTGTGTGTGTGTGTGTGTGTGTACGTGTGCCAGGATCTCTAAGTAGATACTAGGTCTTCTTCCTGAGGTAGACGCTGTAAATGGATACTGACTTGTCAAGCTGTCATGTTCCAGTGAACTGTTTTACCTTAGGCCAAGCCTCCACCCCCCACAACTCCACCCCCACATCCCCACCCCCATATATCCACCCCCACAACTCCACCCCCACATCTCCACCCCCACAACTCCACCCCCACAGCTCCACCCCCACAACTCCACCCCTATATATCCACACCTCACACAACTCCACCCCCAGATCTCCACCCCCACATCTCCACCCCCAGATCTCCACCCCCACATCTCCACCCCCACATCTCCACCCCCACATCTCCACCCCCACATCTCCACCCCCCACACATCTACACCCCCACATCTCCACCTCCACATCTCCACCCCGCACAACTCCACCCCCACATCTCCACCCCCCATCTCCACCCCCACATCTCCACCCCCACATCTCCACCCCCACATCTCCACCCCCACATCTCCACCCCACATCTCCACCCCCACAACTCCACCCCCACATCTCCACCCCCACATCTCCACCTCCACATCTCCACCCCCACATCTCCACCCCCACATCTCCACCTCCACATCCCCACCCATCTCCACCCCCACATCTCCACCTCCACATCTCCACCCCCCACACATCTCCACCCCCACATCTCCACCTCCCTCCACATCTCCACCCCCACATCTCTCCACACCCCCACATCTCCACCCCCACATCTCCACCTCCACATCTCCACCCCCACAACTCCACCCCCACATCTCCACCCCCCACATCTCCACCCCACATCTCCACCCCCCATCTCCACCCCCACATCTCCACCTCCACATCTCCACCCCCACAACTCCACCCCCACATCTCCACCCCCACATCTCCCCCACATCTCCACCCCCACATCTCCACCCCCACATCTCCACCCCCAGATCTCCAC
Organism: Dallia pectoralis; assembly: GCA_029465975.1. Taxonomy (NCBI): domain Eukaryota; kingdom Metazoa; phylum Chordata; class Actinopteri; order Esociformes; family Umbridae; genus Dallia; species Dallia pectoralis. The sequence continues at coordinate 24,365,304 of CM055733.1, forward strand.
CCCCACATCTCCACCCCGCAGATCTCCACCTACTGTCTCCCATGTCCCCTGTATGGCCCCTCTCTCCACCCTCCAGCCTCTCTATGGCCGTGCCCCCCTGACCCTCCCTAAACCGTTCCCCCATCAAGACTAGGCCATTCCCATAACCCTCGCCTCACAAGGACTGAAACTGGAGCAACGTTTGGGAGCTTTGTGACCCCCCCCCCCATCTCCCTTGTTGTCTGAGGTTGTGTTGTCAGGGGCCCAACATGTGAGTGTTCAAAGCTCTGTCAGAACAGTAACACTTTGATATTTTGGCCGGACATCAAAAGGACTGAAGCAACAATAGGATTGGCAACAGACTGCCGGCAGGACCCAGGCCAGACGGCCATATTAGCTATCACGTCTATTTAATGTGTCGACCTGGCACAGCTCACCGGAGACTTTACCCGGGAGGAGAGGGTCTGGCTGGTGTTTGGGAAGGAAGTTTTATGTTATGTTTGTATTTCCTGGGGCAGCTGAATGGTTTGATGCTCTGGGCCATATATTTTCAGGTTATTACAGGTTTCTGACTGATTAGTAGTACAAGTATGAGCTTGGAGACGCTGTTGTGTGTAATCTGAAACACTGCTGTGTTTGTGGATGTGGAAAGAATGACAAATATCCTGAACACCAAGGCATAAAAAGCTATTTGAATAACGTCAAATGTTAACTTTAAACTGGAGGCACAGCGCAAATGAAAGCTACTAAAATATCTGAGTTTAGTGGAGAACGTACCTGAGATGAGGTTCCAGCACATCTCAGGGATGCTCAATCCGATTGAGATCTGGGAAATTTGGAGGCCGGGGCGACACCTTGAACTCTTCATCATGTTCCTCAAACCATTCCTGAACAATGTGTGCAGTGTGACAGGACACATTATCTCACCACTGCTGACCGGGAGAGACCACTGTCAGTATGTACTCACCACTGCTGACCGGGAGAGACCACTGTCAGTATGTACTCACCACTGCTGACCGGGAGAGACCACTGTCATTATGTACTCACCACTGCTGACCGGGAGAGACCACTGTCAGTAGGTACTCACCACTGCTGACCGGGAGAGACCACTGTCAGTATGTAATCACCTGCAGCATTTAGGACACACGTTTTTTAACAAACATGAACATTGCAAATAGAGCAAAAAACACACAACACGAACAGTCCAGCAGGAGACCCTGGCTAGCTTACGAGTACTCCCATGGTGGAGAGCTTATCCTGGAGGAGGGCTGGGAGTGTTGAAAGCAGAGCTGAAGTCCACAAACAGGAAATAAGTGATTCTGAAGGTGACATGGTTGTTGGTGCCAGAAGGGCTGGTTTGAGTATTTCATAAAGTGCTGATCTACTGGGGGGTTTCTGTAAACCATGATATAGAGAATGTCTAACAGCAGAAACACAAAAAGCACAGATTCATAATATCAAGGGACTGAACATACAACACGGACCCTAGATTACAGAAAGCCCTAGCGTTCTGTCCTGGAGCAAGGCACTTAACCCAGATTCCACCTCAGGTCGTTGTTGTAAACAATAACGTGTTTCTCAGTTACTGGCCTCTATCTTTGGTCTCCAAATCATTTTTCCTTCGTCTGCCTGTAAAGGTTCGGGGTTAGGGTCGGGGTTAGGGTCGGGGTTAGGGTCGGGGTTAGGGTTGGGTTAGGGTCGGGGTTACAATTAATCTCTGGGGGACGGTAGCACCCAATAGCACCCTGCAATACAGCCTGACTTTAACTGCCTGTCGTCACCCAGCTCACAGCTGAAGCACAACTGCACCACATCAATTATGAAGGGTTAGGAAACAAGTACTTCTCCATGTTTGTTTCCCCCTAGTTCTCTATATGTTTCTTATTCTCTCACATTTGTATGTCTCAGCCACGCTTCAAACCTCGATCAGGCACAGATCAATTAGGAGGACGAGATCTATAAAAAGACGTCCTTCTGCACAACAAACATCCTGCATGAATCGAAAGCCTAAGTCTTTAGTGGAACCTTATAGTTCCTCTATGTGGCACTATCTTAGACTCTGGTTCAATTTGTGCCCTACAGAGGGAATAGGGTGACATTTTGGATGCAGAATACGACTTGAGGAAGAAAAAGAGAGAGAGAAAGACAGGGAGCGATAGAGAGAAAGAGAGAAAGTGGGGATAGATTGTAGGAGAGAGAAGCATTGAGAGTGTGAATAATTTATTCCTGTAACTCTATCACTGTGTTTGTATCAGTTTCATAAAGGCTGAGACAGGGAACGTTGGAGGGAGTTTAAAGGCTGAGACAGGGAACGTTGGAGGGAGTTTAAAGGCTGAGACAGGGAAAATTAGAGGGAGTTTAAAGGCTGAGACAGGGAACGTTGGAGGGAGTTTAAAGGCTGAAACAGGGAACGTTGGAGGGAGTTTAAAGGCTGAAACAGGGAACGTTGGAGGGAGTTTAAAGGCTGAAACAGGGAACGTTGGAGGGAGTTTAAAGGCTGAAACAGGGAACGTTGGAGGGAGTTTAAAGGCTGCGACAAGGAACGTTGAAGGGAGTTTAAAGGCTGCGACAAGGAACGTTGGAGGGAGTTTAAAGGCTGAAACAGGGAACGTTGGAGGGAGTTTAAAGGCTGAGACAGGGAACGTTGGAGGGAGTTTAAAGGCTGAGACAGGGAACGTTGGATGGAGTTTATCATTGAGTTTAGAATGATGGCAAAACAATTGGTCAATGTATTCAATTATGAGTTGGGTCTATAACACAACAAAATGTGGATAAAATGAGGAATATGATGCCTTACAGATAGATGTTTCTTATACGTGTTATTCTTTCTTTTATCTAATGGTTGCCATTGGATTTGGGAGTGGGGTGAAACGGTTCCACTATTGTCTACACATTGACATGAATAAACAGAGTACGGCCAAAGGATCATCCCTGTCTAACCCTACAGAGTGGAAAAGGGTGTGTGTGTTTTGAGTACATTGTGTACATTTATAAATGCTTGTGAATCTGCCAGAACTGAGATCGATGTTGAATCGCATGAATGCACTACAGTCCCACACATCAATTGTTTTTTGACTAGAACTGTTGGTAAGCCACTAAACATAGTTTTCACAGGGGTTAGACTGAGTTTACTGTTAGATTCTCCTCTGTTAATAAAGCAATTACAAACTAAATGAAATAATATCACACTGTTAAAATGTCTCGTTAAAACCTGCAATGTAACGACCCACGTTAGGGCGAGGGGCAATGGCAGGGGCAGCGGGAGATGATTGGTTGGTAGATTAAGCATGTTAAACCATTGGCAATGTGTTGATTTACAAAATAAGTCCAACGCAGTACTCCACTGGACCGTTCCAATATTTGGGCAGTGTCTGGGAATAAGGGAATCAAAAACAAATATTTAAAATTAAAATATAAGGTTTGTGCGTGCTAAATTGGCAAGAAACCCTTTCCAATTTACCTGTCAGGGCTTGAAAGTGAAGTCTGAAAGGGCTATTTTGTCAACACGTAGTTGATTTAAACAAGTAGTGAAACGTCCCAATTACGTGTGAGAGGTAAAGTGGACGTAGCCGAGACTTAACAAGCAACACTTAAGGCTCTTCAGCCTGGAGACGCTTAGACAAACACACCGGCCAGAAACTCAGAGAACCGCTTCTGGCCACCTCCCAAATCACACTCTGTCTACTCATCAGTGCACTTCATCCGACTAGGGTCTCTGAGTTCTATTTGGGACGTAGTCATTGTACTCTGAGCCCGGGAGAGCCTGACCTTCTCACGTCTGCCTGTCACACCGGGATTTCTGCGTGTCCTAAACATTTCACAGTAATCACATACATTCAGGTGGCTCCGCAGACACCCACGGACATGAGGCCGCGAACCCAAGCTGAACCCAGGTTAAACCCGGGTCGAAGCTGAATCTGGGCTGACCCTGCTGTTGTCCCCATCCAATCTAGTGCACTACATTGGACCAGAATGCATAGCTAGCAGGCTGCAGTTTGAGACTGACCTCTGAGTGCTCCATAATCTGGGATGGACAGATAACTGGAGGAGAGATCATTCTGACATCAGCATTCAATAACATTAAAGGTTAGTGAGACAACGGAACAGGGTGGAATGGAGTGGTAAAAAAGAGGTTGAGAGAAAGAGAGGTAGATCGATGGACCAGGGTGGAATGGAGTGGTAAAAAAGAGGTTGAGAGAAAGAGATGTAGATCGATGGAACTGGGTGGAATGGAGTGGTAAAAAAGAGGTTGAGAGAAAGAGAGGTAGATCGATGGAACTGGGTGGAATGGAGTGGTAGAAAAGAGGTTGAGAGAAAGAGAGGTAGATCGATGGAACTGGGTGGAATGGAGTGGTAGAAAAGAGGTTGAGAGAAAGAGAGGTAGATCGATGGAACTGGGTGGAATGGAGTGGTAGAAAAGAGGTTGAGAGAAAGAGAGGTAGATCGATGGAACAGGGTGGAATGGAGTGGTAAAAAAGAGGTTGAGAGAAAGAGAGGTAGATCGATGGAACTGGGTGGAATGGAGTGGTAGAAAAGAGGTTGAGAGAAAGAGAGGTAGATCGAGGGAACAGGGTGGAATGGAGTGGTAAAAAAGAGGTTGAGAGAAAGAGAGGTAGATCGATGGACCTGGGTGGAATGGAGTGGTAGAAAAGAGGTTGAGAGAAAGAGAGGTAGATCGATGGAACTGGGTGGAATGGAGTGGTAGAAAAGAGGTTGAGAGAAAGAGAGGTAGATCGATGGAACAGGGTGGAATGGAGTGGTAAAAAAGAGGTTGAGAGAAAGAGAGGTAGATCGATGGAACTGGGTGGAATGGAGTGGTAGAAAAGAGGTTGAGAGAAAGAGAGGTAGATCGATGGAACTGGGTGGAATGGAGTGGTAGAAAAGAGGTTGAGAGAAAGAGAGGTAGATCGAGGGAACAGGGTGGAATGGAGTGGTAAAAAAGAGGTTGAGAGAAAGAGAGGTAGATCGATGGACCTGGGTGGAATGGGTCGAGGAGGAAAAGAGGAAAATAAAATGGTAAAAAGAGGTTGAGAGAAAGAGAGGTAGATCGATGTTGTCACACAACAACGACTTCAAATTTAGATGTTTGTCGAGCGGGACCAAACAGCAGAGACACTTCTTAGACTGTTTGAACTCATGTATAACCATAACCATAACCAAACCACCCTAACCATGACCTTAACCGTAACCACCCCAAACTCCCCACACCAACATCAGATACTGCCATGAATCTAACCGTCCGAGCCGAAGTGATTGCGGGACACCATGTTGAGACTTGAGCCGTGCCGCGGGAGGCGGGACCAGCTGAGCCCGGGTTGTGCCCGCCTCGTGGCCAGCTGGCAGAATCCAAAGCTGGCATGACAGAATGTGACAGTGGATACCTCCAGCAGGGACTTAGGGAATCTCTTCCCAATAATGCCGATGGAGGGGCCTTAGGTCCAGATTAAATCACAGCAGGGGTCCAAAATGGTGCCCTAGACCCTGTTAATGCTCCCCCTCCCTGTGTTGAGAAGCAGTGCACTACATGAGGGGTAGGAGGCTGTTTGGGATGCGCCCACAGTCATCACCCACCTGCCAATAGAAAATTACACATTGGGTATCAGTGGCAATATCCCCGTGGTGACGCCCCCCAGGGCAGGGGAGGGATAGAGAACAGCTGACATTGTGAGTGTGTGAGTGTGTGTGTGTGTGTGTGTGTGTGTGTGTGTGTGTGTGTGTGTGTGTGTGTGTGTGTGTGTGTGTGTGTGTGTGTGTGTGTGTGTGTGTGTGTGTGTGTGTGTGTGTGTGTGTGTGTGTGTGTGTGTGTGTGTGTGTGTGTGTGTGTGTGTGTGAGTGTGTGTGTGTGTGTGTGAGTGTGTGTGTTTGTGTGTGTGTGTGTGTGTGTGTGTGTGTGTGAGTGTGTGTGTGTGTGTGTGTTTGTGTGTGTGTGTGTGAGTGTGTGTGTGTGTGTGTGTGTGTGTGTGTACGTGTGTGTGTGTGTGTGAGTGTGTGTGTGTGTGTGTGTGAGTGTGTGTGTGTGTGTACGTGTGTGTGTGTGTGTGTGTGAAGTTCTTCACATCCCTCTCTCTCTCTCCCTCTCTCCCTCTCCTCCCTCTCTCCCTCCCCCTCTCTCCCTCTCTCCCTCTCCTCCCTCTCTCCCTCCCCCTCTCTCCCTCGCTCCCTCTCCTCCCTCTCTCCCTCTCTCCCTTTCTCCCTCTCCTCCCTCTCTCCCTCTCTTCCCTCTCTCCCTCTCTCCCTCTCCCCCTCTCTCCCTCCCCCTCTCTCCCTCTCTCCCTCTCCTCCCTCTCTCCCTCCCCCTCTCTCCCTCTCTCCCTCTCCTCCCTCTCTCCCTCCCCCCTCTCTCTCCCTCTCTTCCCTCTCGTCCCTCTCTGTCATTTTTCCGTTCAATACTACATATTGAGAAAATGACAATTTCCACCAGAGTAGGATTTGATAACAGTTTTCATAATCTATTTGCAGTAACATTCTGATTACAGTATTCACATTCTGATTACAGTATTCACATTCTAATAACAGTGACATTCTGATTACAGTATTCACATTCTGATTACAGTATTCACATTCTAATTACAGTAACATTCTGATTACAGTAACATTCTGATTACAGTATTCACATTCTAATTACAGTAACATTCTGCTAACAGTATTTACATTATAATTACATACTAATTACTGATTACAGTATTCACATTTACCTGGGTAATCATGTGTGTTTAAAGAAACGCCGGCTAGAAGACAACATTCGAAGCTCTAAAATAATTTTCTTTCTGTCTATGATTAAAAAGCAGGGTTTTTTTCATACTTATTTTTTGCCGAGTTCTGATCAGGAGGAGTTGAGATTATGTGAACACATTATCAGATTATGTGAACACATTATCAGATTGTGTGAACACATTATCAGATTATGTGAACACATTATCAGATTGCGTGAACACATTATCAGATTATGTGAACACATTATCAGATTATGTGAACACATTATCAGATTGTGTGAACACATTGTCAGATTATGTGAACACATTATCAGATTGTGTGAACACATTATCAGATTATGTGAACACATTATCAGATTGTGTGAACACATTATCAGAGCAGAGTAGCATTTATGCTCTGATTCTAACCAGAAGTGCAGTTTCAGAGAACAAGCCTCAGTTACATTGATGCTAAATCACACAGGCCTTTTTAATGCCACCATAAGTCCTGTCCAGCGCTACAGACCCAGTCAAATAGTCCGCACTACATAGTGAATAGGCCACAGAGTGGGACACACACAGATAATTGCTCATCAGGACTGTATGGACGCTATTCAACCATGACAGACAACGCTGCTGTGATCTGGACAGCAATCACTCCCAGAGAGATGTTTGTGTGCAGGGTTGGTTCCAGGGCTGGTTCCTGGGATGGTTCCAGGGTTGGTTCCTGGGCTGGTTCCAGGGCTGGTTCCTGGGATGGTTCCAGGGTTGGTTCCAGGGCTGGTTACCAAACCCCTCACCTTAACCAGTTAGTGTTACCAAACCCCCTCACCTCAACCAGTTAGAGTGTTACCAAACCCCCTCACCTCAACCAGTTAGAGTGTTACCAAACCCCCTCACCTTAACCAGTTAGAGTGTTACCAAACCCCTCACCTTAACCAGTTAGAGTGTTACCAAACCCCCTCACCTTAACCAGTTAGAGTGTTACCAAACCCCCTCACCTCAACCAGTTAGAGTGTTACCAAACCCCTCACCTTAACCAGTTAGAGTGTTACCAAACCCCCTCACCTTAACCAGTTAGAGTGTTACCAAACCCCTCACCATAACCAGTTAGAGTGTTACCAAACCCCCTCACCTTAACCAGTTAGAGTGTTACCAAACCCCTCACCTTAACCAGTTAGAGTGTTACCAAACCCCCTCACCTCAACCAGTTAGTGTTACCAAACCCCTCATCTTAACCAGTTAGAGTGTTACCAAACCCCTCACCTTAACCAGTTGGAGTGTTACCAAACCCCCTCACCTCAACCAGTTAGTGTTACCAAACCCCTCACCTTAACCAGTTAGAGTGTTACCAAACCCCTCACCTTAACCAGTTAGAGTGTTACCAAACCCCCTCACCTCAACCAGTTAGTGTTACCAAACCCCCTCACCTCAACCAGTTAGAGTGTTACCAAACCCCCTCACCTCAACCAGTTAGTGTTACCAAACCCCTCACCTTAACCAGTTAGAGTGTTACCAAACCCCTCACCTTAACCAGTTAGAGTGTTACCAAACCCCCTCACCTCAACCAGTTAGAGTGTTACCAAACCCCTCACCTCAACCAGTTAGAGTGTTACCAAACCCCTCACCTCAACCAGTTAGTGTTACCAAACCCCTCACCTTAACCAGTTAGAGTGTTACCAAACCCCCTCACCTCAACCAGTTAGAGTGTTACCAAACCCCTCACCTTAACCAGTTAGAGTGTTACAAAACCCCCTCACCTTAATCAGTTAGAGTGTTACCAAACCCCCTCACCTCAACCAGTTAGTGTTACCAAACCCCTCACCTCAACCAGTTAGAGTGTTACCAAACCCCTCACCTCAACCAGTTAGTGTTACCAAACCCCTCACCTTAACCAGTTAGAGTGTTACCAAACCCCTCATCTTAACCAGTTAGAGTGTTACCAAACCCCCTCACCTCAACCAGTTAGAGTGTTACCAAACCCCCTCACCTCAACCAGTTAGAGTGTTACCAAACCCCCTCACCTCAACCAGTTAGAGTGTTACCAAACCCCCTCAGCTTAACCAGTTAGAGTGTTACCAAACCCCCTCACCTCAACCAGTTAGAGTGTTGCCAAACCCCCTCATCTTAACCAGTTAGAGTGTTACCAAATCGCCTCACCTCAACTAGTTAGAGTGTTACAGGGTAATAAGAAATGTATTTTTTTAATTATATCTATGTTCAATGCGATAATTCATCTAAATCAAGTAAATGTTGTTTTATAATATAAATTTTTATAATCACTTAGACATCGTATCACCCAGCCAACATATATGCAATGCAACCAGTTAACCAAAAAAACACACAGGGAAAAAATGCTCAATCTAAGAGTCTCCTGAGTTTCAGGGTATTGGAAACAGACTGCTGCCTTCTCAACTCACAGCAGAAAAACACACACGATTGTCCTCAGAGCCGCTAAGACGTACAGAATGCAGGGATACTGAAGACTTGTGGATGGAGGGAGAAAGAAACAGGTCAGATGAAAGGCTGCTGCTGGTCCCTGGTGACGCGGCTGGAGAGACGTCTGGCCCAGCGTCGGGTTTCCCCATCCAGCCGGAAGAGCCCTGTTTCCCCTAGCGACAAGCACTTCCTGCTAAATAAAGAAATCATTAGAAGGATGACAGCCAGCATGCGTCCTAAATGTCGCCCTGACCTCTGTGTGCTGGACTACTTTGGGACACGGCTCCCATAAGCTGTAGTGTGCTACATCGGGAGAAAGCAGATTGGGATTCAGGCACAGACTGGGCCGGTCTGAAGGTAGAGAGGCTGGCATCACTGGGGGGGGGGGTCTCTCACACACACACACACTCTCTCTTTCTCACACACACACTTTCTCACACACACACACTCTCTTTTATTTGGATTTTGTTGAAATTGAAACATGTGGCAACTTTTATTTGTTATTTCATATGTTTGGATTTTGCATGGATCAGTAAAAGTAGCTGCGTCTTCTTCATTGACTAAAAGGAATTCGAATGAATGAACAACGAATGAACAAACTAAGGTATGATAGGATTCTCTCTCAAGGCTGACGTCCATATTGACACAGGATATCCTGGGGACACTAAGAGCCTCCAGTCAGTGCCCAGTAATCACAGTCACCTGGGGACACTAAGAGCCTCCAGTCAGTGCCCAGTAATCACAGTCACCTGGTAAACATGCGTCACAAAATGTTATTCACTTTCTCTACAAAGTGCATCACTCTTGACCAGAACTTGGTGGTAATAAAGGGATCAGGAAAGGTTAAAGGGTGTTGTTTAGGAGTGTTTACAGAGGTGAGACAATATGTCATAACAATTAAGAAGGTCGTGGGGGTGGGGTGGGGTGGGGATGGGTGGAGGTGGGGTGTCTTACGTCAGTGTCCAGGTGATGTGTCTCCGTTGTCATGCCGATTTGCAGGACCGCAGGATAACACCTGCTTGTCCTCACTCATGGAGATTAATGTGGGAGCACAAACCCCACACACTCACACACACATTCACTCACTTCTATACACTCACACACTGACACACTGACACACACACACTGACATGCTGACACACACACTGACATGCTGACACACACTGACACACTGACACACACACACACACACACTGACACACTGACACACAAACACTGACACACTGACACACACATACTGACACACTGACACACACACACTGACACAATGACACACACACACACACACACAGACAAACACTCACTGATAGACCACACACACTGACACACACACACAAACACACACTGACACACACACACTGCGGGCCCGTCCTCTCTAATCAGAGTGATAAAAGACAGACTCCGTATCTTCCAGATGGGTTTGACCACCAGCTCAAGGTCGAAGCATGGCAGTCTGCTACCATTAACATGTGTGCGTGTGTGTGTGTTTCTGGGTGTATGTGTGTTTCTGTGTGTGTTTCTGGGTGTGTGTGTCATTGAGTGTGTGTGTGTCAGCATCAGTGTGTGTGTGTGTGTGTGTATGTGTGTGTGTGTGTGTTTCTGTGTGTGTTTCTGGGTGTGTGTGTCATTGAGTGTGTGTGTGTGTGTCAGCATCAGTGTGTGTGTGTGTGTATCAGAGCTGTGCTCGAGACCACCTAAAGCGAGACCGAGACGAGACCGAGACCGAAGGGGGCCGAGACCGAGACGAGACCAAGACCGAAGGGGGCCGAGACCGAGACGAGACCGAGACCGAAGGTGGCCGAGACCGAGACGAGACCGATACCAAAGGGGGCCGAGACCGAGACCAGTCATATCAACACTAAATAATATGACATGTTTTTGGTCCAATGACCAATGTAAAAAAAACACTGGACCAACAGCATCAGATCATCTACTGTGTTGTCATCCTGAATTAAATGAATTTTATTAAAAGAGTATCTAGGCCTATTTATTGTCTTATGTAAACATAAAATACGAAAATAAAACCATGATTTTAAAATGCACAGGCTATGATATTAAAATTTCTAAAAATCGAATAAATGAAAATCCATCAAACTGTATGTCCTATGTTGATGTAGTAAATGCTAACACATTTTAGATCACAAGCGACTTGCAATCAAATGATTTGCGCATGATTGGCCGATAAACAAATCTATTTATAATTATTTATCCGTCCACAGGCACGCAGCTTCAGTTGTTTGTCTGCTTGAGCAGGACACGCAAACGAACCGGTTGCACTACGCACAGTGTTCATTATTGTTACGAGTGCACATTAGACAGCAGCAAACTAACCCGGTTGAACTGCGCACAGTGTTCATATAGATCAGACCAAAACCCTTCCAGTTTAATAAAGATCGGACCAAAACGAGTTCAGTTTCATATAGATCGGACCATAACCGTTCCAGTTTTATGCTCTTTCTGCCGTATGCCCCCCGGACTTATGTATGTCCCACGTCCTTCTGTGTGCATGAGTAATTTCATTTATCGCCCATTTGTAGTTAGCCTATTAATAATTATTGTTTATATTCGTTTAATTTCGATACAAAACAATATTTTGTTGAAGTCTCTTGTAGGCTATATGAATACACTGTGGTTCATTCGTTATTAATTATTGAGTGCAATAGGCGCATGACACATGAATGGGGCTGTATGTATTTGGCGGAATTCGTTCTGTTTATTTAGTGAAACATATTTCTTTATAAACGTACCTCTCTTTTTTTTGTAGTTCAACCAAGCCAATCAGACTATTGTCTATATGTGTTCTCGTAGTATTTGTCTGTGTATCGCCCATTCAACCATTGCCATATAGGCTCAGTGAAGTGTGATCGGTGTCTGGGTACCGCAATTAGGGTACCAACGCCCAGCGGCGTGGGATTTTGGCGACAGGAAGGCAGTTTAGGTATCAAAAAACATGTAAATAGTAGTTTTATATATTGTTCGGTTTGTGATTTTGCAATTCTGAAAACGGGACAAGGTAAAATGCACGTATTTAGGAAAAGTCATGGAAGGACGTCGGCTGTAGCTTTTCAACATTATGTATGTATTTTAATTACTAACCGCTGTGTGTTTTCGGACAAATTATTTATTTGTGCTCAATGTACTGAATATAGGCAAAACGAATATATTGGCTGATTGTGCAGACATGATCGAGCATTTGTTTAAGATTGAAGTATTTACGTGAATGGGTGCACGCTCTAGCGACGCTGGGGGTGGGCTTTTCTTTAAAAGTAGATAGCCATTGGCGGGATAAGCCACATCAGAAAAAAACAGTCTGACTCTGGACGAAATACAGCCAATGGAAATACAGCCTCTACATGTCATACTTAAATATTTTTCTAGAAATAATTGTGGGCGATAATTTCTACGCTGGTCTCGGCTGGTCTCGGAAGAATTTACGAGTCCTTACTGTCCGAGACCGAGTCGAGACCGAGTCCAAATGTAACCGAGACCGAGACGAGACCGAGACCTTAAAAAAGTGGTCTCGAGACCGGTCTCGAGACCGAGACCGGTCTCGAGTACTACAGCTCTGGTGTGTATGTATGTGTGTGTTTCTGGGTGTGTGTGTTTCTGGGTTTGCGTCTGGAGTCACAACACTGCGGATTACAACTTTCCAGAAGCTTTTCCTCGAGGAAGACAAACCCTGACCTCACCGTAATCAACTAATACAGGTCACATCTCAAATGACGCCCTACTCACTACATAGCTCACTACCTTTGACCGGGGGAAAAGGGGATAGGGTGTCATTGGAGCCTATCCTAGCCAAACACACCAAAAACACACGGCACAGTGCTGGAGTCTCAGGCATGATGGTGCTTCTCTACTCTTCACTGTTGAAGGACGGATGAGATTCCCCCTGAGTGGGATTCAACTGGGCAGAGAGGAAGACATAGAGGTCGGGACGAAGGCTGGGGGAGGAAGAGTGATGAAGAGAGGAAGACTGATGAGGGTGTAGGAAGAAGAAAGAGAGAGAGAGAGAGAGAGAGCGGGGGAGGGAGAGAGGGGGAGGGGGAGAGAGGGGGAGGGAGAGAGAGGGAGGGAGTGAGGTGGAGGGAGAGAGGGGGAGGGAGAGAGGTGGAGGGAGAGAGAGAGAGGGAGAGAGGTGGAAGGAAAGAGAGGTGGAGGGAGAGAGAGAGAGAGCTGGAAGGAAAGAGAGGGGTAGGGAGAGAGAGAGAGGGAGAGAGAGAGAGAGAGAGAGCTGGAAGGAGAGAGGTGGAGGGAGAGAGAGAGGGAGAGAGAGAGAAAAGTTTACATACAGACATAACAACAACCCTTCCAGCTGTCTTTCTCTAGGTCAGCTGTGAGAGTTTGGTTTGCCATTCAATTGTTTTGAAAAGAATCTGTCTCAGATTCACAGTCACAATAATTACTATATTACAGGCTTTATACACACACACACACACACACACACACATACACACACACACACACACACACACACACACACACACAGATGTATCTTCCCTGCTAATGGTCTGATTTCCATTTCTTTATTTTGTAATGGCTATTTTTTGCCTTCAGGGCTGTTTTCTGCATTTGGAAGGCGTGCTCAATTGGATTCAGATTGACTTACAGGCAAACAGAAAAACAGTCCACGTTTTGTCCCTGAAGAACTCATTGGATTCTATGGCTGTGTTTTTAGTGACATCCCTTTATAAAAGTATGTGCTGACAACATGTTTCTGTACACTTCAGAAGTCATTCTCCAGTTACCGGTCGTATGTAGACAAGTGAGTCTGTTTCATTGAGGGGTTAGGGTTTGATATTATTAAAATATTATTTATTAGGATAATAATTGCCGATAATGAAACAATATTCACATGATTTGATTGAATTTACCTTCTGTCTCTAAGATCTTTGCCAACAGTGTTCTTCAGGTCGTATGTCTTAATGTATTCTCTTCATCATACATTGGTAGTGTTTGGTCATCACACCTTCTCTCTATATTGGTGTGTTTGGCCATCACACCTTCTCTATATATTGGTGTGTTTGGCCATCACACCTTCTCTATATATTGGTGTGTTTGGCCATCACACCTTCTCTATATATTAGTGTGTTTGGCCATCACACCTTCTCTATATATTAGTGTGTTTGGCCATCACACCTTCTCTATATATTAGTGTGTTTGGCCATCACACCTTCTCTATATATTAGTGTGTTTGGCCATCACACCTTCTCTATATATTAGTGTGTTTGGCCATCACACCTTCTCTATATATTAGTGTGTTTGGCCATCACACCTTCTCTATATATTAGTGTGTTTGGCCATCACACCTTCTCTATATATTAGTGTGTTTGGCCATCACACCTTCTCTATATATTAGTGTGTTTGGCCATCACACCTTCTCTATATATTAGTGTGTTTGGCCATCACACCTTCTCTATATATTAGTGTGTTTGGCCATCACACCTTCTCTATATATTAGTGTGTTTGGCCATCACACCTTCTCTATATATTAGTGTGTTTGGTGTGTTTGGCATCACACCTTCTCTATATATTAGTGTGTTTGGCCATCACACCTTCTCTATATATTAGTGTGTTTGGCCATCACACCTTCTCTATATATTAGTGTGTTTGGCCATCACACCTTCTCTATATATTGGTGTGTTTGGCCATCACACCTTCTCTATATATTAGTGTGTTTGGCCATCACACCTTCTCTATATATTGGTGGTGTTTGGCCATCACACCTTCTCTCTATATTGGTGTGTTTGGCCATCACACCTTCTCTCTATATTGGTGTGTTTGGCCATCACACCTTCTCTATATATTAGTGTGTTTGGCATCACACCTTCTCTATATATTAGTGTGTTTGGCCATCACACCTTCTCTATATATTAGTGTGTTTGGCATCACACCTTCTCTATATATTAGTGTGTTTGGCCATCACACCTTCTCTATATATTAGTGTGTTTGGCCATCACACCTTCTCTATATATTAGTGTGTTTGGCCATCACACCTTCTCTATATATTAGTGTGTTTGGCATCACACCTTCTCTATATATTAGTGTGTTTGGCCATCACACCTTCTCTATATATTAGTGTGTTTGGCCATCACACCTTCTCTATATATTGGTGTGTTTGGCCATCACACCTTCTCTATATATTAGTGTGTTTGGCCATCACACATTCTCTATATATTAGTGTGTTTGGCCATCACACATTCTCTATATATTAGTGTGTTTGGCCATCACACCTTCTCTATATATTAGTGTGTTTGGCCATCACACATTCTCTATATATTAGTGTGTTTGGCCATCACACATTCTCTATATATTAGTGTGTTTGGCCATCACACCTTCTCTATATATTAGTGTGTTTGGCCATCACACATTCTCTATATATTAGTGTGTTTGGCCATCACACATTCTCTATATATTAGTGTGTTTGGCCATCGCACCTTATCTCCACAACTGTTTCTCATTCATCTGCATCCTATTAACTAGTGACTGTAAACTCCACTTGAGACAGTAATCCCATAATGATGTAGGGACCAGGTACCCCTCCATCACCCTGAACCCGTGCCTCCTTCTAACTCCCTCAGACGTTTAGTGTTCAACCCAAACTGCACCCTATCTTCTACGCAGCCCTGTGGCCTCTGGTCCAGAACTGACATTTGGGATGTAGGGTGCTGTTTGGCAAGCAGTCATACATAGAGACCTCCATCTGGGCTGAATCAGTCACATGCTAATGTTTACTGGGCCTGTTACAGACCCAGACTCTGGGGGATAATGGCCGCTCTGGATCTGCCCCAAACTTCTCTCTCAAAGTCCACTTGTTTTTTTATAGCAATTGATATGTGCTATTAGAGGGAATTCTCTATTGTAGTTTGTGCTCACAAGAAAATTAGGTTGGATTTTTGCGCAAGAACGTACATGATTGGGATTTGGAAAAGAGAAAGAACACGTCCCCAATAACACCCTGTTCTTCACGGGCCGTGGTGGAAACAAGTGCACTACATAGAAACCAGGTTCTAGTTGGAACACAGAAGTTGTCATGGTGAGGGTGAAGATCAAGGAAAGATATAAACGCTTCTCAATAGCAATGAGTAAACAGAGACAGAAAACCATGTGCTTTGGAGACCAGAGGAACGTGTTGGAGACAGGAGGAACGTGTTGGAGACAGGGGGAACATGTTGGAGATGGGAGGAACGTGTTGGAGACCGTAGGAACATGTTGGAGACCGGGGGAACATGTTAGAGACCGGAGGAACATATTGGAGATGAGAGGAACATGTTGGAGAAAGGAGGAACACGTTGGAGACGGGAGAAACATGTTGGAGACAGGAGGAACACGTTGGAGAAAGGGGGAACATGTTAGAGACCGGAGGAACATGTTGGAGATGAGAGGACATGTTGGAGACGGGAGGAACACGTTGGAGACGGGAGGAACATGTTGGAGACAGGAGGAACATGTTGGAGACAGGAGGAACATGTTGGATACAGGAGGAACATGTTGGAGACGGGAGGAACATGTTGGAGACAGGAGGAACGTGTTGGAGACCGGAGGAACGTGTTGGAGACAGGGGGAACATTTTAGAGACAGGGGTAACATGTTGGAGACCGGAGGAACGTGTTGGAGACAGGGGGAACATGTTAGAGACAGGGGGAACATGTTGGAGACGGGAGGAACATGTTGGAGACGGGAGGAACATGTTGGAGACGGGAGGAACATGTTGGAGACCGGAGGAACGTGTTGGAAACGGGAGGAACGTGTTGGAGATGGGAGGAACATGTTGGAGACAGGAGGAACGTGTTGGAGACCGGAGGAACGTGTTGGAGACAGGGGGAACATGTTAGAGACGGGAGGAACATGTTAGAGACGGGAGGAACATTTTAGAGACAGGGGGAACATGTTGGAGACCGGAGGAACGTGTTGGAGATGGGAGGAACATGTTGGAGACAGGAGGAACATGTTGGAGACGGGAGGAACATGTTGGAAACCGGAGGAACATGTTGGAGACAGGGGGAACATGTTGGAGACAGGGGGAACATGTTGGAGACCGTAGGAACATGTTGGAGACAAGAGGAACGTGTTGGAGACCGGAGGAACATGTTGGAGACAGGAGGAACATGTTGGAGACAGGAGGAACATGTTGGAGACAGGAGGAACATGTTGGAGACAGGAGGAACATGTTGAAGACTGTAGGAACATGTTGGAGACAGGAGGAACATGTTGGAGACCGTAGGAACATGTTGGAGACAGGGGAACATGTTGGAGACACGAGGAACATGTTGGAGACCGTAGGAACATGTTGGAGACAAGAGGAACGTGTTGGAGACCGGAGGAACATGTTGGAGACAGGAGGAACATGTTGGAGACAGGAGGAACATGTTGGAGACAGGAGGAACATGTTGGAGACAGGAGGAACATGTTGGAGACAGGAGGAACATGTTGTCAGGATTCCCAGTAACATGTAGCATGTTACATCAGCAGGACACAATATTCTGATTGTAATGATTCTACTCACATTAATAAATGCTTTTTAATGATGTTTTTAATGAGTTGGACCTTACATTGGTCTAGCTGGTTCGAGCTAAACATGCCAGAGTACTGTGACAAATACATCTTTTGTCATTTGTTCCAGGATGTGTTAACCATCACTTCCTTAGGCCAAATCTAAACACACAATTCCTCCTGTTTTTTTTTTACATATCTGTTACAAAATATCATATCTGCCCTTCTGGTGCAAGACGAGGAGGAAGGGGAGACGAGGAGGAAGGGAAGACGAGGAGGAAGGGAAGACGAGGAGGAAGGGAAAACGAGGAGGAAGGGAAGATCACAGAAGAAGAAAAGGATGAGATTTAGAATAAAGCAATGGGGTTTAAAAGTCCAATGTAAGCATTGTTCCCTCCCTCCGTCAATACCAGGGAGTGAGTGAGGGAGTGAGTGAGGGAGTGAGTGAGTGAGGGAGTGAGTGAGGGAGTGAGGGAGTGAGGGAGCCTGGGAACTGCCCCTGGGGAAGGTGTGTTTTCATGTAGATGTGGACTTTGGAACAATGTCCAGGTGATGTTTCACTGTCCAGGTCACCTAGTGTAAAGGACATATTAGTGACTGTCACCTGGAGGCAAAGAAACCCTGGTCCAACCAGCTGGGGAAATAAAAGCAAAAACACTGCAAAAGAATCATTCACACGTAACACATTTATCCTATATGAGCCTTATTTTCTCC